>CM077165.1:130238865-130610893 GCA_039583875.1 Platanthera guangdongensis
CACTGACCAAATTTCATGATTTTCTAACTTCATTTAGCCACATAATTAATTGGATAAAGGAAATTAAACCTAGTACAATTTGTGACGGAACAACTACTTAATTTCTTCTAAATACTATAACAAAATTTGCAGAGCATCATGATGACCTAAAAATTTTACTGGCCAAGTATCATAATTTTTCAATACTCAATTAGTCCTAAAACTAATTTATTTCTCATAAAAATAATAACTAAAACTATAAAGGAGGTACTGTAATTCTCTAACTATAATTCATAATAAAAATTGCAGAGATTTATAACATCAGTATAAACCCATTATCCAATTTTCATGATCTTCCAATACTGTATGGACATGTATTTTGAACTTGAAAGGAATGTTCCCATTTTAAGTAATAAGTTTCAGTGAGGGGAAATATCTCTAAAATTCCAATAAAATTATTCATGGTGTTTTTCCATCCTATGAAACTATTTACAAAGTTTTGAGTTAATCCTTGGAGATGTAACCATATTTCTTTCATTAACCCTTATAGGCAACCCTAAGGCATGAACTAGGATTTTAGGGTATTCTAACCCTAAATCTCCTAAAATTATTCGTGAGGGTGTTTCATGTGATAACAAGACAGTGTCCAAAGTTTCACCATGTTTGGTTGAGGGATGGTCACTCAACTCCAGTAAGTGCACATTTTAAAAAACTAGGCTTTATTTTCTATGGTTGACCATCTTTGATCACTAGGTTAGCTCATCAAATCAATCTCAAATGTGCAGAAATTTTTTCATGGCCATATAATGACCCCTATGGTCATCCACTAGAGATTTGGGGAAATTACAGGTCCATAAACCCTATATTTATCTAATGTATGATTTATTTAAATATTACAAAAACTATAGAAAAATCATCTCAAAAAATTCTAATTTTTGGATATGATCATGGTCATGGCCAGACCAGCCTATGGTAAAATTTTCATGTCATTTGACTAAGTGATCCACTGGAGCACTCAGCTTAAACTCTGGTTAGACCTTGGGACACCTTGCCCCAAAATGAGCGCTGAGGTAAAATTTTGGGCCAAATTGGATGATTCCAATTTTGCATTAAACTATACCTCAAGAGCTACTTTTTTCTTTTGGGCACTTATAGAAGAGACCTCTAACTGTTTTTAATAATTAAAACCATTCACAGGAAATAGTGTGACAAATCATATAATCTATATTTTAATAAATATTTCGGCCCACGTATAATAGATTGAGCCCGATTTGATGGCTCGTGGTCATCATCCCAAATGGACGGACGGTCCACATTTGCCCGACCTGGGCAATATTTAGGCTTGCTTCGTCAGCCACACACGCCCTCTCCTATCCGGCCAGTGCCACCACCACCTTCGTCGAGGTGGTGGTCAGTGATTAACGTCGGCTTGCCGGCCGGAGGTGGCAGGAACAGAGGTTTAGGGTAGGAAATAGGAAATCAAAAATGAGCCCTTTGGTAAGCCCGATCCAAGCCCAATTGGGCTCGATTCAAGCCTCAAATAGATTGAGATCTATGCACTGGAGAAATGGCAGAGAACTAGATCTGATTGATGGATGTTTGCCTTGCCGACCGATGGTTCTCCATGGCCGTTCGGGTGGTTTTTGGTGGCATGCCAATCCTTTCTTAGAGGGCTCGATTCCTTCAGCAAAAGTGAGGGATTTCCTCCTCTTCAACTCTTGATGGTGATAAAGGAGTTAATTTGGGAAGAGGGAGGGCTAGGCCAGAAATGACCATTAATGACCATGAATGGAGGTTTTCGTCCATTTCAAAACTCTTGAAATTCTGCCTCTATGAGGTCGGGAAAACCCATCCATCTTCTCCAAACTGATCAAGGGGAATGAATGAGGTCATTAAAGGAGGATTGAGTGCCACATGGCCTTCCAAAGCCATGAATGTTCCTCTTTCTCTCTCCTCAATTTGGGGATACTTCCATTTTCTCTCTCCTAGTCACCCCCTCCAGAAATTGAGTGGCATTACATGTAATTTTCATTTGTTTGTAACTAATGGTGGTCACCATAATTCGACCTAGCCCAATTGGATTGGGGTTGGGTTTGACATTTCCCCCAATTTTGGGCTAAATTAACCCTAGTTAATTAGGCTCAACCATGGATCAAATTAGATGATGTGACTGACCCAATTGGGAGTTCACGGTTTCCTTGACACCACCCAAGTCCATTTGTGGCTTGCTGTAATCAATTTGGGTCAAATTAGGGCAATTTGACCTAACTAAGATTAGGGTTGACTTTGTTCAACTTGACCTCTTTTGTTGACCCCAATGAGTTGTTAGTGCTCTAAGGGACTCCTTATAAGATTGAAAGTGTTATGGTGGGGTCAAATAGTCAAGTGGAGACCCAAAAGCCAAACCCTAGGCTAGGTAATCAGAAATTGTTATTTGCAGATCAAGGTGATTTCAACTATTTGACTAGGTACTCATGATCCTCGTGGTCTCCTTATGGATTTTCATGACCTAGTCATGACAAAAACTTCTTAGGGGTCTGGTTGTTTGTGAGATGTTACATCCCTCACATATTAAGTGACGTCAACAACGTCAACAAGAGTGCAACCGTCAGAAGCTCTCTAGACTAAGAATATTTTTCAGCCGGAACGCTCCCACCAAGGTTCTGCGATCTCAGTGTCGTCTCATGACCAGAGCGTTTCCATCGAAGCTCCGAAGACTTAGTTGTTTTTCCTCATTTATGGTACTTGTAACGGAGTAGCGGGCTGTCACCATCCGAGATCAAACCAATCTTTCTAACACTCCAAGAAGCTAGTGGATTTTGGCTCGGCACAGTTCCAGCCATGTGGTTTTTCACCCTTTCTAGATTTTCCTCGTCAAAAACGTCTCATGTCCATTGCTGTGATTTTCCTTAACTGATTGCGTGCCCGGCTCAACTTCGAGCTAAGGCAGTCTGATTCTCCGGACCGGAAAAAAAGCCGGGTGACTCGCAACAAGTATAATATATCTTTTTCATAGCAACATAACAGTACTTTCATTTACAGCAACTGAGCCAGAAGTTCTATCCCATGAGATGACATTGCATTGTTATATTAGATTCTCGCTTGAATGATTTTCATCCTCCATTGAAATTCACAGAATTGCCTAGTAAAACCAAGGTTCCGTTTGGCGGGTCATTTTTCGGACCAATCTTCGTTCTGAAATCTCTGTGTTGCCGCGTGCAGGAAGCGACAGGGATGATGGAAAGCGAGCGAGAATTAAAAACCTAAAGAGGAGTGTGAACCTGTTTAGTGTTCAAGCACGATCAATCTCGATATGCGGGGTACTCGGACCGAAAAAACTTTGTCATTTGGTGTGGCGTTTTTGCTCCGGTGGGTTTGGACCAAAATGCTACAATTTTAGAATGTGTGCTTGACCTGACAATTGTTATGACCGTCACCAAGAAAAAGAACTAGTTTTGAACATAGTGAGGTCTGGCGGCCATAAACGACGATTCATAACCATCACGTTCACGACTGTCACTACAGTGCCAAAGAGAGCTTAAGTATTAAATTGTGAGTGCTTCCTAAATCACATAATAGCAGTAACAAAAGTAGGGGTGAGCATATAAAACCACAAAGCGCAAAAACTGTCCGCATCGCACAAACCACGTCGATTTTTAAACCACACTGTGTTGTTTCGGTGCGGTGCTATTTTGAACTTTTGCAAACCTAGCTCGATGCGGTTTTCACATCTTTAAAACCGCATCGCACCGACTATTTTTTTTTTAATTTTCATAAAACATGGCATGTCGATCACATACATCTATTACAGTGTAACTTATAAATTATTAATTAATAATAGTAATAAACTAATTATATTAGTGCAAATAGTTGTTTTTTTTTGTTTTAATGTGTTGTATTTTTTTGTTATAGTTTGTTTGTTCTCAATCAAATTATTGATGAATTATCTTTAGTTTGCTTTTAAAAATATATGTACTACACATTTTTTTCATGATAATACAACTTATATAATTATGTTTTACCCAAATTTTACAAGTTATTTTACCTCATATTATTTTTTTTGTCTATGTATATCACATGTTAAAAACCGGACTAAAATCGCAACCGCACCGTAAAAAATCGCATCAAATTGAAACCGCACCGCGTAATTTCGGTGCGATGCAGTTTTATTTTGGCTAAAACCGCGCCCTTGCAGAGCTTTGCGGTTTGGGCCAAAACCACGTCGAACCCCACCGCGCACCCCCCTAAATAAAAGGCTTACAGTACAATAAATATTTACGGTGCAATGCTTAGTGCTCAGAAGTGGGGGCATGTAGACAATATAATTTGTAGCAACCAATAGAAATAATGCAAAGACAGCTAGTTTGGTGCCCTAGAAATATAGTATATATATCTAGGCTACGTCTGCTAACTATCCTCTACTATTCTGAATAGAAAATCAACAATCGCATTAGTAAAAGACAGCGTGACCTCAACTCACCCTCATGAGCATCTTATATGCTCAATGATGGGTATTAAATATGAATTTAGCTGTGACAAGGAATAATATAAAGATATGTTTACGAAATAAGAGTATGAGGAAACTTTTGCTAACGGTAGAAAAGAAAGTAAGTGCATGAGACAATATTATATAATCTATATATATGTGATGTCCTGGCGACCATAACATTTATGATCTAACAAACCATTGTGTTCGCATATACTAAGTGTTGAAACCGGTATTCGGCTTCCGTGGAGTTTGGATCCATAAAATAGGTGACTGCACACTTATTTCTCCAGCACGGAGGTCTCACCACTCACCCGAAAGATCTTAGAGTGATTCCCCTCCTTAGCTAGTGTTGAGCTAAGGGTACCTCAGAAAACGCAAGAAGATCAGAGAATGAGAAAGCTTGCACTCTGAGGTAACCCCACGGGTCTATTTATACATTTCTGAAAATGATCTGCCAACAGTTCAACTCTGCTATTCTGAACGGATATACGCAGCCCAAATCGGTCTGTCAACAGCGCAACTACACTGTTTGGAGTGGTTACTGGCAGACCTGCAGGGGTGGAATGGTAAAAGAATCATTGGGCGAGTGGTCCTCGAATTACCCCTCGCCTGGGGTGGCGAGTGCCCGATGAGACAAACACTCGCCGCCTCCATAGGGGTCAGGGTGAATGCGGACCTGTCCGTCCCACTCGCATGTTATCTACCGAGGGCCTGGGGAAAGTGTGAGCCCGCTCACTCCACTCGCCCCACATCGGTTCTACCCCAGCCCGAGCGAGTAGGGGAGCTCCAAAGCACTCGCCTCCCCCCCGACTCGCCTGAGATTTGGACCACATGATTTGGCTGGGCTGGCTCCTATCGATCCCACTCGTCGGATACAGGGTTGTACACTAAGGCTCTGCTTGGCACGATGGTGGTGGTCGTAAACGCATTGGTTAAACCGTCATTCGTTAAGGATCACCTAACAAACATCATCTGTTTGAACATAAAAGTGTATGAAGTTCCTTAGGTGGGCGTTAACAAATGACAATTTAACCCCTCAAGGTCATGACCGCACCACCGTGTCAAACGGAGCCTAAATCATTGTGGGAGTCCGCTCACCAAATGATCGACGATCTAACCACATGTCGAACTCCATAGTTCTAACGCCTCATATTATTCTTCGTGCGCCCTATGAAACAAGTGACTTTGGCTCTGAGCCATTAGAGATGGTAATGGTAAATACATGTGATTAGCACCTTAAGTGCAATGCTACCACTTGAGTAATGATATGGACTACCTATATATGTCCTATGTTTTTAGAGGAGCGTTTAAGGCTCAAGGCTAGCCGGGCTTAGAAGTTTACGCTTTTGTGCATTTTTTTTTGTCTTTGGAGCATAAAAGTCGCGTCTGACTGAGATTTCTATTGTAAACTTTTTTAAAAAAAAAATTTTAAGAAAGAAAGGATGTAAGAACTTGATAATTTCCGCATGATATAGTGTTTATAAAACATAATCAAGCTTTTAGATTTAAGTATGATAAATGATATTATATAAGAGCGATAAATGATTGTAGAATGCTTAGGTGGATGTGCGGATACACGAGACTGGATAAAATTAGGAATGAATGATCAGGGATAGGACAAGAGTAACACCAAATGTAGAAAAGATGTGAGAAGCTCGATTAAGATGGTTTGGGCACGTACAAAGGAGACCATTAGAGGCACTTGTTAGGCATTTTGAGAGTCTACTCAGTAGGCATGTTAAACAAGTGAGGGGTAGACCAATAATGACTTCGAATGAAACTATAATTAAGGAAAGACACGATGTACTTTGGCATTAGTGAGATCATTGATGACTAGTTTTAGTCATCGATTTTTGGGTTAAATTAGCATAAATATTCCTAGGATTAATTATATTTTCATGTATTTTATGTTTGTTATGTTTTAATTTTTATTTTCTTTGATGTTATGTTTTAATTCCTTATTTTATGCACCCTATTTGGTTTAAATATAAAATTTTCTATTATGTTGTTTGTCTTATTTTATATGTTTGTTAAAACATAACTTAATATTCTATTCTATTTTATTTTTGTAGGTTGGAGCCCACATGGTGCAGCCCTCTCATATGGTCGGCCTTCATTGGTGAGCCCAAGCCTCCTTCAAGTCAAACCCGAGCACAAGTACCTCCATGCAGCAGCCCGAGCCTTGATGTTGAAGCAGCCCGGCCTCTTCAACCATGCAGCCCGGCCCCTTCCAGAAGCAGCCCCCATGATGCAACCAGCCCTCTTCAAGTTACCCGAGCCCACAAAGTGCAGCCCACTCCATTCATGTGTTGGTCGGCCACTCATTCCCCCTCTCCCTTTCATTTAATTCATGCATGCACCTTGCCACCTTTGCATGGCTGGCTGAATGAAATTGTACCTAATCACCTAGAGGGGGGGTGAATAGGTGACTAAGTCTTTTTCAATTTTTTAGGCAGATTGCAGATTATATCACAGAGTTATAACTACTTCTTCACAGCAATCAATTATCAATCACAGAATAAAGCATGCACACAGTGAACACACGGATTTATAGTGGTTCCCCAAGGTTTGGGTACATCCACTTTCCCCCTTCGCCTATCTAGTAGTGTACTAGATCCGGCCAAACTCCTCCACTATATCTCAGATCCTCAGATCTTACACTCAGAACCCCAAATGGTTCCTATAGCTCAGGCCCAAGACCCTACAACTCAGTCTTCTCCAAAGACCTACACTCAGCCACAAGGCCTACACTCAGCCACAAGGCCTACACTCAGAGATATGGATCTCCTACACTCAGGCACACAGGCCCTACCACTCAGCCTTTATAATTACAGGATTACAACTCAGATCCCTAAAGATCCTACAAGTAATTAAGAATACAATGTATATACCTACAACTCAGAATAAGAGAGATGAGTTGATAGGTTCTTGATGAGTTCTTGGAAGAACTCTGCTGAGATCAACCTCACTTGGCTTTCTTCAAAGCTTCTTGAATGTAGAACACAATAGGATTGATTCTCTGCAGCTGATCTTAAATCACTGCAACTTAAGATTCAGAACTAGGTCTGAACCCTTCTTCACAGCCTGGTTCCAACAGCTGACTTCTTGGAAGGAGCTTTCTCTCTCCAACTACTTAGATCTTCACTTGAAAATGATTCTTCAATGAATAGCTAGATCTTCTTCTCTTTTTCAATCTGTTGATCATTATCTTCTGTTGACAGCATAAGCCTTTATATAGGCCTTCTTCATGGTAACCGGCTGATCCGGTTCCTAACAGTTTTCTGACATCACTGACAGTTGTAGTAGACCGGCTGGAATGGCAGCTGTCATGTCATCCAGTCACTTCTTGAAATATCTGTAATTGTCTGAGAGTGTCGAGACAGTCTGTCTTTAAGTGTCGACACTTATAGACCAAGTGTCGACACAAGTAGACTAAGTGTCGACACTTGCCTTCAAGGTGTTGACACAACTCCTTGTGTTGTAGATTTTACTTCTCGACACAGCTTCTTCATCATATGTCGACACTGATATTGTGTGTCGACACAACTCCTTGTTCTTCAGTACTTAGTTGAATTCTTGTAAGTGTCGTCACAACTCCTTTGTGTCGACACATCTTCTTGTGTTGATACTTGCTGAGTGTCGACACATATTCTTAGTGTCGACACTTGTCTTCTGTGTTGATACTTTCTGAGTGTCGACACTTCTCCTTGTGTCGACACATCTTCTTCTGTTGAAACTTTGGCTGAGTGTCGACACCTCTCATTTGTGTCGACACTTGTACTTAGAATTTATTGAAATTTGCTGAGTGTCGACACAGCTCCTTGTGTTGACACTTTCTTCATGTGTTGAGTCTTCTGCTGTGTGTCGACACATTCTTCATTATGTCGACACTTTCTTCATGTGTTGAGTCTTCTGCTGTGTGTCGACACATTCTTCATTATGTCGACACTTTCTTCATGTGTTGAGTCTTCTGCTGTGTGTCGACACATTCTTCATTATGTCGACACATATACTTAGACTCTGTTGAAATTTGCTGAGTGTCGACACAACTTCCAAGTGTCGACACTTTCTGATGTAGACACAGTTCCTCTGGGTGTCGACACTGCTTCTAAGTGTCGACACTGCTTCACTGGACTTCTCTTCATTGAGTGTCGACACAACCTGTATGTGTCGACACTTTCTATCTGGTGTCGACTCTGCATCCCTGGTGTCGACACAAGTACTCCAAGTGTCGACACTGCTTGTCTGGGTGTCGACACAAGTCTTCTTAAGTGTCGACACTTTCCTTCTGGGTGTCGACACATGGACTTAGAAACTTTTCATCTTTCCCTGTAAATACTTGACCTGCACAACTAAACTCAAAACACATCAAATACATTCTGATGTATATCATTGAGTAGGGTGAGGCTTCTTCAAATCAGGTACATTCATTCCAATGTACCCAACAATCTCCCCCTATTTGGAGAAGTCATAACCCTTAGTCAATGATATACATCATACATAACAAAATTACAGTATGATATAAAACAGGATTATGCAATCAGGGTAAGTTCATAAACATGTATTAAACAAACATGTATACACAATATCTCAGAACTATAATGTAATAGAATTACCACACATCACATAGTTCTAAGAACTTTATCATATTCATTATACAAAAGTTTATAGAGTGTTTAAAATCAAAAGATTACAACTGTAAACTAAAGATAAATTTTATTTTATTTCTGCTCAGTCTCCTTGATCACTATGCCCTTTCCAGATTGTATCTTTGCTTGGACTGGGGCTTCAGTATCTTCAGCAGCAGCAGACTTCTTGCCTTTAAGATCCTTCTTTTTCTGATCTTCAGCTTTAATCTTCTGCCTTTCAAAGTAATGATAAGGCTTGGGAAAGTACTTGCTAGGCTCTTGAGCAGTAGGAGGTAGCTTTCCCATCTTAGCCTTTCTTCTATACTGCACAATGGCTTCTTGCCTTGTCTCATGCTTCCTCCACTCCAATTCAGAAAACCACTTGTTTCTTTCTTGAATATTGTCTTTGGCAGCCTTCCATGCAGTTAAGATAATATTCCTTGAAGTGGGGCTCCACTGTTCAAAATCAGGCCTTTGTTCAGCTTGCTCTCTGAACCTTTTCTTAGACAATAGAGTCTCTTGTTCTTTGAGCAGCAAAGCTTCTTGTTCTTTCAGTATAGCCTCTGGCACTGGCTGAACCACTTTCTCTATGATGACCTTCTCAATTCCCTCAGGAGGGCTATACATTGATTGTATATCAGCATGTATCATATCAAAGTCTGGAGGAGGGTAGATTACTTGAGCCACTTCAGGTTGCTCCCCTCCAAGATATGCAGGATGAATCCCAGACTCTGCTACATTGTCATCATCACACAATGGAGGATAACCAAGGGTGGCTCTGATGGAATTGGAAATCCATTTTGCATGATCAGAGCTGGCTTTGACTAACACCCTCTCCCCCTTTATGACTTCTCTAACAATATGATCCCTCAAATCATCTTTCTGAAATCTTATTTGTGCATCCAAGTAGTTTACTCCATCCTTAAAGTAAGGTTTCAACCTTTGGAGCTTTTTAGTGATTAGCTTCTGAGAATCTTGAATTGCAGAAGTAACAGTAGTGATTCCTTCTTGTAACTTCTTATCAAACTCTTCCTGGGCAGTAGTCCTTGCTGTAGTTTGAGCAGCAGCCAGATTCTGCATCTCAGTGACTATCACATTGTGTGATTCAGTCAAATTATCATTCATTCTTATTTGGTTTTCCAATACATAGCCTTGCTTTACTGCCAGGTCTTCAATTTGTTTCTTGATATTTTCTTGATGAGTAGCTAAGTAGACCACTGCATTCCCTCCCTTATGGAAGCAGTCAGTCATCTCTTTCTTATTTAGATTCATCTCAAATCTGATGGACTTAATATCTTGGGCCAGATCAAACTGTAGAGATTTTTTCCCTTCATCTACATACTTTTCAAGAGCTTTCCTTTGCTCATCAAGCTTTATCTGCATTGCAACCATCAGAGAACTGTAATCTGCAGATGGTGCTGGCTGTGGTGTAGGCTGTGGTGCAATGGTTTGCAGAGCTTTCTTATAATTTTGGCTTCTCCTCTTGAAGACTTGAAACTTTCTCTTTTTAGCTCTGGCAGCCTCCTCATCTTCAGATGCAGATGTGCTTGCAATATCAACCCTGTCCTTAGGGCTTGGAGGTAACTCCTTCTGCACTTCAGGTTCCTTCCTTGCAGTTTCCTTAACAAAAACTACTTGCTCCCCCTCAACATGAGCATTCTCCCCCTCAGCAGCAGCACTTTCTTTCTCAAAGTCTGTTTGGAGTAGGTCAGGGAATAGCTCTTCTAGAGTGAATTCTTGTGGAGGATGGGGTGGAGAAACTCTTATCTCATCAGCTATTTGTTCAGATACAACTTGAGCTGCAACAGATGAGTCCTCCATGACAACATCTGGGGGTTGACTATGAATCTGAGGTTGCTGATTAACATCAGAATATTTGTCAATTATAACTTCACTCTCAATAAGGAAATCTAATTGATTGATTTCTGTGATTACCTCAAGAATGGTTAGAGTGGCTCTTTCACTTTCTAGAGGTGTTGGCTCTTCAACCAGTAGAGGCTCCCCCTGGATGGAATCCTGGTGAATTGGGCTAGCCTGAGGTAGCTCCCCCTGCCTCTCTGCATCATCTTGTCTTGCTGGAGATTGTCCAGCATTTCCTTCTGCTTCCTCATCAGGAGTAAAGACAACTTGCTCCTCAGAGCTGCTAGATGATTCTTGAGCCACTAGGGCTGTCTTCTTCTTCTTCTTTTGTGGTGTTATCTTCTCAGGAGTAGGCATTTCCTTAGTCAAGACCCTATCCCATCTAGATAAGATTCTCATGTCCATCTTTCTCATGTGATTGATCTTTGATCCTGCAGCTTGGCTCATTACTTCTGTTATACTACCAGCCAAGTAAAGACTTAGTATCCTACCCAAATTGGGCTTCTTCATACTCTCATTGATCTTCTCAAATACTACTGCAGACCAATCAGTTTCTAGTTTGTAAATTATCCTTGTCATGAGGCTGAACATATGAGCTGATACTCTGTCATGCCCTCCAGGCTTGCTCAGGATAACTTTCCCAACAATTTCTGATAGAAATTTGCCTTGGCTGTTCATCCCCTTCCTATTGAACACAGATCCAATTTTCATGTTGGAATCCAAACCACACCAAGTTAATGCTTCTCTAGTCTTAGAAGCAGAAACTTCATCTTCTTCCTTAGTCCTTGGTAGGTTTAGTACCTTTCTTAAACTCTTAGGTGAGACCTTCACCTTTGCCCCATGAACCCTTGACTTTATCTTGAGTCCAGATTCGTCTAGGGTTGCTCCATTCAGAAATTTTAGAACTTCTTTCTTCCATATCTTGGTTGGCTCTGAAACAAGAAAATCTAACCCTGAGTTTGCAACTAGGGTTACCACATCCTTGATCTCTGATTCTGCGTCATCAAAAGCATGTCGCACTAGTTCATAGCCTTCATTCACGTTCTCTTCGAGCTTGGGCGTCATTAGGGTTGAAGAAATTTGAATTGAGAGAAGAGAGGTGTCGACACACAAGTTTGGTCTCGAAACTTTGGTGAGCGTGTCGACAGACAATGGCGAAATCCTATTTATACCTTTCTAGGATTAAAGATGAAAGGGCGCGTCAACAAACTTAAATTGTGTCGACACTGTTGAAAAGTGTCGACACTGACTTATAACGTCTCGACAACTATGTGTCGACACAAGTACAGTCGACAAAATATATGTGTCGACACTTGTTTATGTGTCGACACCACTTAGCTCGACACTTAGTCGAGACTTTACTTCACTAATTCTGCATAAAGTCTAAGTGTCGACACCACCTTGGATGTGTCGACACCAATCATGTATGTGTCGACACTAATTCTCTGAAGTGTCGACACCAACTTCCTAGATGTGTCAACACCTTTTCACTGAAGTGTCAACACCAATACTCTGTCTCGACACAGACAACTCTATGTGTCGACACTATTTTACTTAGCCATTTCTGTAAACTTATTCTAAGTTTATCATACCTAATTCAATTTTAAACCTATTGAATTTGGTTTCTTCTAAAGGCTTAGTATACATGTCAGCTAGTTGATTATTTTTATTAACATATTCTAGTGAAATATCTTCTTTTTCCACATGTTCCCTTAGAAAATGATACTTTATTTCAATGTGTTTAGTTCTACTATGGGAAACTAGATTGTTTGCAATAGATATAGCACTAGTAGAATCACAAAATAGTGGAGTTCTACTTACTTGAATACCATAATCCTCAAGCTTATGTTGTATCCATAGAAGTTGAGCACAACAACTTCCTGCAGCCACATATTTTGATTCTGTTGTGGAGATAGCCACACTTGTTTGCTTCTTGCTACTCCATGATATCAGTCTTCCACCTAGGAATGGACAGGTACCAGTAGTACTTTTCCTATCTTCATTGCAGCCTACAAAATCTGCATCTGAATAACCTGTCAATTCAAAGTCTCCATTCCTAGGGTACCAAAGGCCTAGATAAGTAGTGCCCTTAAGATATCTCAGTATTCTTTTGACTGCTGTCAAATGAGACTCTTTAGGGCAAGCTTGGTACCTAGCACAGACACATGTAGCATACATGATATCTGGTCTACTTGCAGTCAAATACAATAGGGATCCAACTATCCCTCTATACAAAGTCTCATCTATAGGTTTCCCTGCATCATCTTTGCTAAGAGACATACTAGACCCTATAGGAGTTTTCATGGTACAGGAAGATTCCATACCATACTTCCTTATCAGTTCTAGGGTGAACTTAGACTGACATATGGATAAACCATTCTCAGTCTGTCTAACTTGGAGACCAAAGAAGAACTTAAGTTCCCCCATACTGCTCATCTCAAATTGTCCTTGCATTAGTTTTGCAAACTTTTTGCAAAGACTACTTTCAGTAGACCCAAATATGATATCATCTACATATATTTGGACTAGTATGATCTTGCCTCTGGATTCCCTAAGGAATATAGTCTTGTCTATTTTACCCCTTGTGAATTTATTCTCAATGAGGAAACTAGACAGGGTTTCATACCAAGCCCTAGGGGCTTGTTTTAACCCATACAAAGCCTTCCTAAGTCTATAGACATAATTAGGTTGAGTTGAATCAACAAAACCTGATGGTTGTTCCACATAGACCTCTTCTTTCAGATTACCATTCAGAAAGGCTGACTTAACATCCATTTGGTAAAATTTAAATCCTTGATAGGTTGCATAGGCCAGGAACATTCTTATGGCTTCCAGTCTGGCTATTGGAGCAATGGTTTGATCAAAGTCAATACCTTCTTCCTGTCTATATCCCTTAGCAACCAGTCTTGCTTTGTTCTTGACAATCACTCCATGTTCATCCATCTTGTTCCTAAAGATCCACTTGGTTCCAATTATGTTGTGGTCTTTTGGTTTAGGAACAAGCTCTCAGACTTTGTATCTCTTGAACTGGTTTAGTTCCTCTTGCATTGCCTCAATCCAATGAGGGTCTAGGATGGCTTCTTCAAATTTCTTTGGCTCTACTTGGGATAGTAAACTGGAGTAGAGTACTGCACTCAGATTTCTGCTCCTTGTTTGTACCCCTTGACTTAGATCACCAATGATTTGATTTGCTGGATGATCTTTCAAATGTCTACTAGCTGGAGGCAGCCTGGCTTCAGGTTGAACTCCTCCAGCTTCTTCAACTTGCTGTACTCCATGGTCTTCTTCTGCATCAGGTGCATGTAGTACTCCCCCTGGACAGCAGCCACTATCATCTACATGTTGACTTGCAGTAGATCCTTCTTCAATAGTGAGCTTGTCCATCTTCTTAGTCACACCTGTGGAGCTGCAAATACTTCTAGATAACTCATTGTTAATAAGTCTAGCTTCATCAAATACTACATGTACTGATTCTTCTACAACTTGAGTAGACAGGTTGTCGACCCTATAAGCCTTACTATTGTTGTTGTACCCAACAAAGATCCCCTCTTGAGATTTGGCAGCAAACTTGGTCAAGTAAGACTTTCCATTGTTAAGTATATAGCATTTACAACCAAAGATCCTGAAATAGGATAGGTTTGGTTTTATGCCTTTCACAATCTCAAAGGGGGTCTTATTGTGGCTCTTAGTAATGGTAGCCCTATTAATTACATGGCATGCAGTATTAACTACCTCAGCCCAGAAATATTCTGGTAGAGATGTGTCACTTAATAGGGTTCTACCAGCCTCAATCAAGGTTCTATTTTTCCTCTCAGCAATGCCATTTTGCTGAGGTGTTCTTGGTGAAGAAAATTCCTGAAATATCCCAAACTCTTCACATAGCTTTGTCATACTATCAGACTGGAATTCAGTACCATGGTCACTTCTTATTTTGACCACTGTACTGTCTAACTCATGCTGAATTTGTTTGACAAAACTATAGAAGATACTAGGTGTTTCAGATTTCTGTCTAAGGAAGAACACTCAGGAAAACCTTGAGTAGTCATCTACAACCACAAAAGTGTAGACCTTCCTACCTAGGCTGTGAACTGACATAGGACCAAAGAGATCCATATGCAAAAGGTATAAGCACCTCACAGCATCTTTGTTTTCAATGCTATTAAAGGTGGACCTAGTCTGCTTGCCCTTTTGACAAGCTGAACATATCTCATCTTTAATACACTTAACTTGAGGACCATTCCTCACTAACTCTTTGCTAAAGAGTTGGCCAATTGTCTTGTAGTTAAGATGGGCTAGCCACTTGTGCCATTTGACACAATGAGAGACTTTCTCATCAGCTTCAAGACACACTGGAGAAACATTGTTCTCACACATAATGTCTAGGCAATAGACATTTCTTTTTCTATAACCTGTCAAAATGATCTCTTGATCATTTGAACTCCTGATATGACAACCATCTTTGACAAATGAGATGTCATATCCTAAATAACCTAGTTGACTTATACTAATAAGGTTATGTTTCAAACCTTTAACATAAGCCACTTGAGTAATTGTAATATGGGTGCTAGAAATGTTACCAAAACCCTTGATAATTCCTTTTTCAGAACCACCAAAGGTGACTTTAGGACCATCCTTGATTGGTGTGAAGTCCTTTAGCAATCCCCTAGTTCCAGTCATGTGCCTGGAACATTCACTGTCCAAGTAACATATTGGGGCATGGCCACTTGGACTCTCCTGCAAAACAGATTAGTTGACCTTAGAACCCAAAGAATTCTTGGGTCCTTGGTGCTAGTTAGTTTGCCTCTTAACAAAGCTACCTGTAGATCTTCCAACAGGCAGTTTGCTACTCAATTTGGCATTAGAATTATGCCAACAGTCTGTGGCAAAGTGGTCTACCTTGCCACAACACCAGCACTCAAATCTATTGTACCTTTGCTTAGGTACAATCCTAGTTATTCTATCTACAGCAGGCTTGCTGAGTACTGAGGCTTTGCCCTTAGACTTGGACTTTACAGTCCTAGCAGGTTGTGTAAACCCTAATCCAGTTTTACCCTTTTGATGTACAAATTCATCAATCAAAGGTAGAACAGACTTTGGTTTAGAAAACCTTGCTACTATATCTCTCTCCTTCTGAAGACTAATCTCCAGATTTCTGATTTGATCATTCTTGAATGTTATAGTCCTCATCTGAATAACTGTTATGTTCTTCAGCCTGGCTATTTCATTCAGTTTTTGATCAATTAGATTATCAAAATCTGCTGCAGCCTCTTTGAGACTAGCAATCTCCTTTGCCTGACTCTTGGCCAAGGATTTGCTTTTCTTAAAATCTTGCAACAGAACTCTATATTTATCAATCAATTGATGAATATCCCCTTCAGATTCAGATCCACTGGCATCACTTGATGCTGATGTAACTGAATCTGAACTAGCACTAGAAATTGAACTTAAAGAACAATTTTGTACCTGACTAGGTCCAGGCTGATCCTGGATTTTGTCACCTTCTGTTAAGTCCATCAGTCCTTTGCACTGAATGTCCTCTTGCTCATATATAGAGTTCATTATTTGGATGAACTCCTCTTCCTCTTCTTCAGCAAACATTCCTATGTATGCTTCAGCTTCTGACTCAGTTTCTGAAGAAGATATGTCTGACAGGCTTTTGTCCTTCTTGGCAACAAAAGTCTTTTCCTTCTTGCCCTTGAATTGAGTCCTTTTCTTATCAGTAGATTCTTTCCTCTTCTCTGGACAGTCAGCAACAACATGTCCTTGTTTGTTACAGCAATAGCATATAATTTTTGATAAAGTTGTTTTGCTTGACTTGGGCTTTCTCCTGTCTTTCTTTGATGATTTCTATGAAGTGGATGACTTAGTCCTCCACTGTTTCTTCTTTAGGAACTTCTGAAAGTGTCTTGTGAAAGCTGCAAAGTCCTCATCACTCTCACTACTCTCAGATTTCCTGCTTTCTGTCTCATCTGTCTCAGATACAGCAACCCTTGGAGGTGGAGATGGAGACTTACTTTTGTATTTCTTGGTGGCTTCTGTCTCGAATGTCACTGCTCTTTCTTTATGCTCACTTCTTGTAGTCTTCTCCTCCTCCTTCCTTACCAGCAACTGCATCTCATAGGACAACAGCTTTCCAAACAATGTTGGAGGAGGAATATCTGCTAACTTGGCCATTTCCCTTATGACACATATCTTAGTGTCTCAATCCTTTGTTAGGGACCTTAAGAACTTATCATTCAGCTCATAATTGCTGAAATCTCTTCCATAGGACATTAACTCATTAACTATCCTATAGAATTTCTTATAGCATTCTGTTATGCTATCAGACCTGTCTTGTCTGAAGCTCTCATATTCTTGGTTTAACAAAGACTTTCTGTCTTGTCTAACTTCTTTTGAACCCTCCATGTACACTATAAGAGTATCTCACATCTCCTTTGATGTCTTACAGTGTATCAAGTTCTGAAATGTATCATCATCTATGGCACTCACTGAAATATATTGTACCTAATCACCTAGAGGGGGGGTGAATAGGTGACTTAAATCTTTTTAACTTTTTAGGCAGATTTCAGATTATAACACAGAATTATAACTACTTTTGAACAGCAATCAACCAACAATCACAGCAAAACACATGCACACAGTGAACACCCAGGTTTATAGTGGTTCCCCAAGGTTTGGGTACATCCACTTTCCCCCTTCGCCTATCTAGTAGTGTACTAGATTCGGCCAAACTCCTCCACTATCTCAGATCCTCAGATCTTACACTCAGAACCCCAAAACAGGTTCCTACAGCTCAGGCCCAAGGCCCTACAACTCAGTCTTCTCCAAAGACCTACACTCAGCTTTTCCACAAAGCCTACACTCAGCCACAGCAGGCCTACACTCAGCCACAACAGACCTACACTCAGAGATACAAATCTCCTACACTCAGGCACACAGGCCCTACACTCAGCCTTTATAATTACAGGCTTACAAACTCAGATCCCTAAGGATCCTACAAGATAATATGAATACAAAATGTAAACCCTACAACTCAGAGAAAAGAGAGAAGAGTTGTGAGTTTCTTGATGAGTTCTTGGAAGAACTCAGCTGAAATCAACCTGACTTGGCTTTCTTCAAAGCTTCTTGAATGTAGAACATAATAAGATTGATCTCCTCTGCAGTTGATCCTTGATCTCTGCTACTTAAGATTCAGAACAAAATCTGAACCCTTCTTCTCAGCATAGTTCCAACGGCTGTCTTCTTGGATGGAGCTCTCTCTCTCCAACTACTTAGATCTTCACTGGATTCTTCAATGAATAGCTAGATCTTCTTTGTATTACTTGATGTGTTGATCTATGTTAAAATCATCTTCTTCTGTAGACAGTATAAGCCTATTTATAGGCCTTCTTCATGGTAACCGGCTGGTCGGGTTCATAACTGATTTCTGACAACTCTGACAGGTGCAGTAGACCGGCTGGAATGGCAGCTGTCAAGTCACCCAGTCAGTTCTTGAAAAATCTGTAACTGTCTGAAAGTGTCGAGACTGTCTGTCTTTAAGTGTCGACACTTATAGTCCAAGTGTCGACACAAGTTAACTAAGTGTCGACACTAGCCTACAAGGTGTCGACACAACTCCTTGTGTTGTAGACTTTATATCTCGACACTGCTTCTTCTTCATGTGTCGACACTGATAATGTGTGTTGACACAAGTCTTTGTTCTTCAGTACTTTGTTGAATTCTTATAAGTGTCGACATAACTCCTTTGTGTCGACACATCTTCATGTGTTGAACTTGTTCAGTGTCGACACATCTTCTTGGTGTCGACACATGCCTTCTGTGTTGATACTTGCTGAGTGTCGACACAGCTCCTTAGTGTCGACACATCTTCTTGTGCTGAGACTTTAGCTGAGTGTCGACACTTCTCCTTTGTGTCGACACTTGTACTTAGAATATTGTTGAACTTTGCTAAGTGTCGACACAGCTCCTTGTGTCGACATTTTCTTCAAGTGTTGAGTCTTCAGCTGAGTGTCGACACATTCTTTCTTGTGTCGACACTTTCTTCAAGTGTTGACTCTTCTGCTGTGTGTCGACACATTGCTCTGGGTGTCAACACTTATACTTAGACTCTGCTGACTTTTGTTGAGTGTCGACACAGCCTCCAAGTGTCGACACTTTCTGATGTAGACACAGTTTCACTGGGTGTCGACACAACTGCTAAGTGTCGACACTGCTTCACTGCACTTTTCTTCATTGAGTGTTGACACAGCTCCTTGTGTCGACACTTTCTGTCTGGTGTCAACTCTGCATCCCTGGTGTCGACACAAGTACTCCAAGTGTCGACACTGCTTGCATGGGTGTTGACACAAGTCTTCTTAAGTGTCGACACTTTCCCTCTGGGTGTCGACACATGGACTTAGAAACTTTTTTCATCTTTCCTGCAAATACTTAACCTGCACAAGGCAACTCAAAATACATCAAATACATTTTGATGTATATCATTGAGTAGGGTGAGGCTTCTTCAAATCAGGTACATTTAAACCAATGTACTCAACAATCTCCCCCTATTTGGAGAAGTCATAACCCTTAGTCAATGATATACACCATACAGAATAAAATCATAGCATGATGTAAAGCAGGATTATATAACAGGGCAAATTCATAAACATGTATTAAACAAAACATGTATACTCAGATATCATTTCAGAACAATTATGAAATAGATTATAACACATCACATTGTTCTAACACTTTGTCATATTCATCATGCAAAAATTTACAGAGTGTTTTAAAACCAAAATATTACAACTGTAAATTTAAGATAAATCTATTCTAATTCTGATCAGCCTCCTTAATCATAATCCCTTTTCCTGATTGTACTTTGGCTTGAACAGGGGCTTCAGCAACTTCAGTATCAGCAGGCTTCTTGCCTTTCAGATCATTTTTCTTTTGCTCTTCAGCTTTAATCTTTTGCCTCTCAAAGTAATGATATGGCTTGGGAAAGTACTTGCTAGGCTCCTGAGCAGTAGGAGGTAGCTTTCCCATCTTGGCCTTCCTTCTATATTGCACTATGGCTTCTTGCCTTGTCTCATGCTTCCTCCACTCCAACTCAGAAAACCATTTGTTTCTATCTTGTATATTATCTTTGGCATCCTTCCATGCAGTTAAGATAATGTTCCTTGAAGTGGGGCTCCACTGCTCAAAGTCTGGTCTTTGTTTAGCTTGATCTCTGAACCTCTTCTTAGACAGTCTGGTTTCTTGTTCTTTCAGTAAAGCTTCTTGCATAGCCTCAGATACTAGCTGAATCACCTTTTCTATAATGACATTTTCCTTTCCCTCAAGTGGGCTATACATGGACTATATATCAGCATGTATCATATCAAAATCTGGAGGAGGGTAGATTACTTGAGCCACTTCAGGTTGCTCCCCTCCTAGATATGCAGGATGTATCCCAGATTCTGTTACATTGTCATCATCACATAAAGGAGGATAACTAAGAGTTGCTCTGATAGAATTAGAAATCCACTTGGCATGATCAGAGCTGGCTTTGACTAACACCCTCTCCCCCTTTATGACTTCTCTAACCATGTGATCCCTCAGATCATCCTTTTGAAATTTTATTTGGGCATCCAAATAGTTGACTCCATCTTTAAAGTAAGGTTTCAACCTTTGGAGTTTGTCAGTTATGATCTTCTGAGAGTCTTGTATGACAGTCTTAACAGCAGTTATTTCCTCTTGTAATGCTTTGTCAAAGTCTGCTTTAGCTGTAGCATTAGCTGGAGTCTGCCCTGCAGCTAGATTCTTCATCTCTGTTACTATGGCATTGTGAGAATCAGTCAAGTTATCATTCATTCTAATTTGATTCTCTAGTACATAGCCTTGCTTGACTTCAAGTTCATCCACTTGAGCTTTTATCTTCTCCTGATGTGTAGTCAAGTACACCACTGCATTCCCTCTCTTGTGGAAGCAGTCAGTCATTTCCTTCTTATTGAGATTCATCTCAAATCTAATAGATTTAATATCTTGAGCTAGGTCAAATTGTAGAGATTTATGACCCTCATCCACATATGTTTCTATGGCTTTCCTGTGCTCATCAAGTTTAATTTGCATAGCAACCATCAAAGCACTGTAATCAATAGTTGGTGCTGGCTGTGATATAGGCTGTGGTGCAATAGTTTGTAAAGCCTTTTTGTAATTCTGGCTCCTTCTCTTGAATACTTGAAATTTCTTTTTCTTTGCTCTGGCAGCCTCCTCATCTTCAGATGCTAAGGTGCTTGCAATTTCTACCCTCTCCTTAGGTAGCTCCTCAACAGCTTTTGGCTTCTCAGGCTCTTGCCTTGCAGGTTCTTCATCAAGTATTACTTGCTCCCCCTCAACAGGAGCATTCTCCCCTTCAGCAGCAGCACTTTCCTTTTCAAAGTCTGTTTGATCCAGATTGAGGAAAAGATCTTCCATTGTATATTCTTATGGAGAATGGGCTGGAGAAACTCTTGGCTCATCTACTACTGGATCAGATTCTACTTGAACTGTAACAGATGTGTCCTCCAAGACAACATCTGGGACTTGACTATCAATCTGAGTTTGCTGATTAACATTATTTAAGGAATCAGACAAAACATTATCCTCTATAGGGAAATCTAAAGCATTAAGCTCAATGATTACCTCAAGGATGATGTTGGTTGCTTGTTCACTCTCTAGTGGAGTTGGTTCTTCCACTATTAGAGGCTCCCCCTGGACAGAATCCTGGTGAATGGGGCTAGCTTGAGGTGGCTCCCCCTGCCTCTCTACAACATCTAGTTGAGCTGGAGACTTCCCAGCATTTCCTTCTACATTCTCATCAGGAGTAAAGACAACTTGCTCTTCACTACCAGAGCTGCTAGATGAACCCTGAGCCACTGGGGCAGTTTTCTTCTTCTTCTTTAGGGGTGTTACTTTCTCAGGAGTTATTTTCTCAGGGGTTGGCATCTCCTTAGACAAAACCCTATCCCATCTAGAGAATATCCTCAAGTCCATCTTCCTCATATGGTTGATCTTAGTGCCAGCAGCTTGACTCATAACCTCTGGTATACTACCAGCCAAGTATAGACTTAAGATCCTACCCAAATTGGGTTTCTTCAGACTTTCTTTAATCTTCTCAAAGACAACAACAGACCAATCTGTGTTCACTGTGAAGATTATCCTTGTCATAAGATTAAACATATGGGCTGAGACCCTATCATGCCCTCCTGGCTTACTTAAAATCACTTTTCCAACAATTTTAGAGAGGAATTTTCCTTGGCTGTTCATGCCTTTCTTATTGAAAACTGATCCAATTTTCATCTTTGAATCCAGACCACACCATGTCAATGCTTCTCTGGTCTTAGAAGCAGTTACTTCATCCTCTTCTTTTGTCCTTGGCAGGTTTAGAACCTTTCTTAAACTTTTAGGTGAGACCTTCACCTTTTCACCTTGAACTCTAGACTTGATCTTGAATCCAGTGTCGTTTAGGGTTGTTCCATTTAGAAATTCTAATACTTCTTTCTTCCAGATCTTTGTGGGCTCTGAAACAAGAAAATCTAACCCTGAGTCTGCAACTAGGGTTACCACATTCTTGATCTCCGGGTCTGCATCATCAAACGCATTCCGCACCAGTTCATAGCCTTCGTTGACGTTCTCCTCGAGCTTTGGCGCCATTAGGGTTTGAAGAATTTGAACTGAGAGAAGAGAGGTGTCGACACACAAGTTTGGTCTCGAAACTTTTGTGAGCGTGTCGACAGACAAAGGCAAAATCCTATTTATACCTTTCTAGGTTTGAAGATGAAAGGGCGGGTCGGCTAACTGAAATTGTGTCGACACTGTTGAAAAGTGTCGACACAGACTTATAATGTCTCGACACACTGTATCGACACAAGTTTAGTCGACAGATAATATGTGTCGACACTTGTTTATGTGTCGACACCACTTAACTCGACACTTAGTCGAGACTTTACTTAGACAATTCTGAGTAAAATCTAAGTGTCGACACCACCTTGGTTGAGTCGACACTGACCCTATATGTGTCGACACTAATTTTCTAAAGTGTCGACACCAACTTCCTAGATGTGTCGACACATTTTCCATGAAGTGTCGACACCACATTTCTGTGTCGACACAGATAACTCTGTGTGTCGACACCTTTTTACTTAGACATATTTGTAAACTTATTCTAAGTTTATCATACCTAATTCAATTTTGAACCTACTGAACTTGGTTTCTTCTAGGGGCTTAGTATACATGTCAGCTAGTTGATTATCAGTATTTACATACTCAAGTGATATATCTTCTTTTTATACATGTTCCCTTAGAAAATGATATTTTATCTCAATATGTTTAGTTCTACTATGGGAAACAGGATTGTTAGCAATAGATATAGCACTAGTAGAATCACAAAACAGTGGTGTTCTACTTACCTGAATTCCATAATCCTCAAGCTGATGTTGTATCCATAGAAGTTGAGCACAGCAACTTCCTGCAGCCACATATTCTGATTCTGCTATGGAGATAGCCACACTTGTTTGCTTCTTACTACTCCATGAAATCAGTCTTCCACCTAGGAATTGACAGGTTCCAGTTGTACTTTTTCTGTCTTCTTTGCAGCCTGCAAAATCTGCATCTGAATCACTTGTTAGATCAAAGTCTTCATTCCTAGGGTACCAAAGGCCTAGATAAGGAGTGCCCTTTAGATATCTCAGTATCCTTTTAACTGCTGTCAAATGAGATTCTTTAGGGCATGCTTGATACCTAGCACAGACACATGTAGCATACATGATATCTGGTCTACTTGCAGTCAAATAGAGTAGGGAGCCAACTATCCCTCTATACAAAGTCTCATCTACAGGTTTCCCTGCATCATCTTTGCTAAGAGATATACTTGACCCCATAAGAGTCTTCATGGTACTGGATGAATCCATACCATACTTCCTTATGAGTTCTAGAGTGAACTTAGACTGGCATATGGATAAACCACTCTCAGTCTGTCTAACTTGGAGACCCAAGAAGAACTTAAGTTCCCCCATACTACTCATCTCAAATTGCCCTTGCATTAGTTTTGCAAACTTTTTGCAAAGACTACTTTCAGTAGACCCAAATATGATGTCATCTACATATATTTGGACTAGTATGATCTTGCCTCTGGATTCCCTAAGGAATAGAGTCTTGTCTATTTTCCCCCTTGTGAATCTATTCTCAATGAGGAAACTAGACATGGTTTCATACCAAGCCCTAGGGGCTTGCTTTAACCCATACAAAGCTTTCCTAAGTCTATAGACATAATTAGATTGAGTTGAATCAACAAAACCTGATGGCTGTTCCACATAGACTTCCTCTTTTAGATTGCCATTCAAAAAGGCTGACTTTACTGTTGAAGTATTAGACCGGGCGGCCTTGCGGTCTTGTCCAGCGGTTTGTTGACCGAGCGGTCTGGCGGTCTCTCTCTGAATCCTGGAGACCGGGCTGTCTATCGGTCTCCCATTGCGGCCTGCTCCATCCTGCTGGAGTTGCCGAGCGGTTAACCCATCTGTCTAACCGCGCGGCTTGTGCGGTCTCCTTTATTTCTAGCCGCTCAGTACTGTAAATGTTTAATCCCACATTATTTGTTTACTCTCTCTCATATCTCCTCCATTCTATATAAGGGAGGTCATACCTTTGTAAATGATATCTTTTTTGGATAATAAAATTTCAATTATTCAAAAGTCTATCCGTTTGTTCTTTCTTATTCGCTACTTTCTACATGGTATCAGAGCGCACGGTCGTTTCCTCCTGATTCTGTGCGCGCTCTGCTTTTCGCGGCTTGTTTTCCGCTTTTCGCGACCTGTCTCGCGGCTTGCCTTCTCTTCTGTCCGCTGCCCTGTTCGCGCGGCTTGTTTCTGTCTGCTGCCCT
Source organism: Platanthera guangdongensis (assembly GCA_039583875.1). Lineage (NCBI taxonomy): Eukaryota > Viridiplantae > Streptophyta > Magnoliopsida > Asparagales > Orchidaceae > Platanthera > Platanthera guangdongensis. The sequence goes on from CM077165.1 coordinate 130,263,698, forward strand.
GTTCGCGCGGCTTGCTTCTCCTTGGTTCTCTTCTCCTACTGCTATTCGTCACGGCGACCTGTTTCGTTGTCGCCGTACCCCTGGTTCTTTCTTGCCTCTCCGACTTCCTAGTCGTTGCGGCCTATTTCTGTTCGCCCGGCCTGCGACTTGTTATAGTCGCTGCTTCTTGCCTCCTCTTCTCTTCTGTTCGCTCGGCCTTTTCAGTCCGCGCGACCTCTTCCCCACTGTGCCTTTGACTGCTTTCTAGCCGCTTGTGTTCGCGCGGCTTCTTCCTTTTCTATCCACTGCGGTTTCTTGCTGGGTTCTATGACTACTTCCGGTCTCACCACTACTCATGCAGCTCCTTCTCCTCCTCCTCCTTCGGGCAACCTTGGCACCCTTTCTAATCTTGTTGGCTCCAACTATCCCGATTGGAGTGTTTCTTTCACTTTTCTCCTTCGCTCTCAACGGAAGCGTCATTACCTCACTGATGACCCTCCTCCTCGTACCTCTCTAGAGTTTGATGACTGGGATGCGAGTGATGCTCTTGTTCGCACCTGGCTGGCCAACAGCCTTTCTGATGAGTGCCTTCCCGTCATTCGCCATGATGAGACGGTCAAGGCCGCCTGGCTTTACCTCGCTGCTCTCTATTCAAAGGGGGGTCAGACGTCCCGCATTTATACTCTCTATGCGGACCTCTTCGCCCGCCCTTCCATGTCTCCGGCTGCGGCTTATTAGCAGGTTCAGGCTCTTGGTGCTGAAATCCTCCAGAATCGCCCCTTCTCCGCGGACTTGGCCGAACAGCACAAACACTTCCAGGAACTCCTGGTTGTTTGTTATCTTCTTCGTCTTCCCGATTCTTATGATATGATCCGCCAGCAGATCTTGGGTGAGGCGGAATCCCCTACTTTGGATGCCACTGCGGCTCTCATTGCCGCTGTTACTTCGCTGCTCCAGCGGCCTCTGTTGGCCTCCCCCCCCCTTCCCAGGACTCCTCTGCTCACCAAGCTCAGAAGGGGGAACCTAGTCGCCGCGGCCCCTCCGGCGGACGGGGTTCATCCCGGTTCCTCTGCTCTCATTGTGGTCGTACCGGCCATTCTGTTGACCGCTGCTGGCAGAAACATCCTCATCTTCGCACTTCCGGTGATGCTCCTTCTTCGGCCTCCGCCTCTTCTCGGTCGTCTGCCTCTGTGGCCACGACGCCAGGTAGTGCCCACGTCGTTACCCAAGGTAAATGGATGATTGACTCTGTTGCTACAAATTATATGACGGGCAACCCTCATTGCTTCTCCCGTCTTGAGACTCATGCCCGCTTACCCCCGGTTCGTGTGGCGGATGGTTCACCGTCCCCGGTTCATGGGACGGGCATGGTTCAACTCACCCCATCGCTTTGCTTGAAGGACACCCTCTATGTCCCGAAGTTCCCGTGCAATTTGTTATCAGTTACTACTTTATGCCGGCAACTTCAGTGCTCCGTCTTATTCACTCCCACAACTTGTTCTTTTCAGGACCCGAGGACCCAGCGGACGATTGCTACTGGGACTGAGAGCGGCGACCTCTACTTCCTCGATGATGTTTCCGCTCTGTCCGCCTACTCCTCCTCCACAGATCTCCTTCAATGGCATCTTCGCATTGGACATCCTCCTCCTCGGATTCTTCGCCAGCTTCTGCCCCACTTACCTCCTACCAGTTCTCCGCTCAACTGTGATGCGTGTCAGCTTAGCAAACATCATCGCTCCTCCTTCCCACCGAAGCAAGGCCGTGGCTCCTCTCGCCCGTTTGATCTTATTCATTCTGATGTATGGGGTCCTGCTCCTACCCTCACTGTTGGTCGGGGCAGTTCCTATTTTGTCACTTTTATAGATGATTTTTCACGTTGTACCTGAGTGTATCTGTTAAAAGATCGCTCTGAACTCTTTTCTGTTTGGCAATCATTTTACTTTATGATTCAGACTCAATTTGCTATTTCTATTAAAGTTTTACGTTCTGATAATGCCAAGTAATATCTGAATCATGAGTTCTCCTCTTTCTTTCACCAACATGGCATGCTTCATCACACGACTTGTGTTTACACCTCCCAGCAGAATGGGGTGGCGGAGCGTAAAAACCGTCACCTGCTTGATGTTGCTCGTACTCTCATGACGCAGATGCACGTCCCTTGCTCCTACTGGGGCTACGTTGTGCTCCTCGCCTGCTATCTCATCAATCGCCTTCCCTCCACGGTTCTCCACGGCCAGACCCCCTTCTCCATTCTCTACCCCCACAAGGAACCTTTTCTTCTCCCTCTCTGTGTCTTTGGATGTACGGCCTTTGTTCACGCTCCCTCCGCTACCCGCGACAAGCTTTCCCCCCGTTCCACCAAGTGTATCTTTTTGGGGTACTCTACCACTCAAAAAGGCTATTGCTGCTTTGACCCCCTTCTCCGCAGGCAGTTTGTCTCCGCAGATGTGACTTTTTTCGAGAATGCTTCCTATTTCTCTCCTACCTCTTCTCTTCCTTCTAATATCTCCGTTCCTTCCACGCCTCTCGACGTTTTCCCACCTCCGTCTCCTCCTCCACCGACTCCTTCCCAGTCCGTCTCCCCACCCACCCCTCCACCCTCCTCTCCGCCGCCGTCTCTCTCTAGTCCCGGGCCAGCCTTCTCCGCCACGGACGCTCCGGTCGCTGACGCTCCCGTCGACCTGGATCTTCCCATTGCTCTTCGCAAAGGGGTGCGGGCGTGTACTCAACACCCGCTTGCGGTAGTTGTTTCCTATGATCGGCTTTCTCCTTCTCGCAGGTGTTTTGCCTTGGCTATCTCTGCTACTTCTACTCCCCGCACCTACCAGGAGGCTCTTTCTCTCCCTCATTGGAAGTCTGCCATGGATGAGGAGATGGCTACTCTTACTGAACGGGGTACCTGGACCTTTGTTCCTCCTCCCGTGGGCACTGATGTGGTTGGCTTTCGCTGGGTCTTCGTTGTGAAATTTCGCCCCGACGGCACTGTGGATCGCTACAAAGCCCGGCTGGTGGCCAAGGGCTTCACTCAGACTTACGGCATTGATTACTTTGATACCTTTTCTCCGGTTGCTCGCCTTAGCACCATCCGGGTTCTCCTTTCTGTAGCTGTTAACCGGGATTGGGCTATTTCCCAGCTTGATGTGAAGAATGTCTTTCTCTATGGCGATCTTCAAGAGGACGTCTATATGGAGCAATCTCCTGGGTATGTTGCTCAGGGGGAGACACGTGTATGTCATTTGAAGAAGGCCATTTACGGCCTAAAACAGAGCCCTCGGGCATGGTTCGACAAATTCAGTGGTATTGTGGCTACCATCGGCTTTAGAAGGAGTTCGGTCGATCACTCCTTATTCATTCGCAAAACGGCCTCGGGACTGGTGGTTTTGGCAGTATATGTGGATGATATTCTTCTTACTGGCGATGACCGAGATGGGGTGGACTTGACGAAGAAGCACCTCCGTCAGCACTTGGTCACGCAGGATATGGGCTCCCTGAAATACTTTTTGGGGATAGAAATCTCTCAGAAACTTGACTCGTTGGTTCTCTCCCAACGGAAGTATGCCCTTGATCTTCTACAAGAAGCAGGCTTGACAGGTGCCAAACCGGCTCGGTTTCCCATGGCTATTGGAGAAGACAAAATGTGGATGGATGACTCGCCTCTTCTATCTGATGTCACAAGGTATAGACGTTTGGTAGGCAAACTCATCTATCTCACGGTGACTAGACCCGACATCGCCTATGTTGTAGGCAAGGTCAGTCAGTTTATGCAAGCTCCCAGGGAGTGCCATCTTCAGTCCGCCCTGAGGATTTTAGAGTATATCAAAGCAGCACCAGGCAAAGAGTTACTCTTTCAGAAGAATGGTCATCTGAGGGTTGAGGCCTACTCAGATTCAAGTTACGCGGATGATAAAGGTGATCGTAAATCCACGTCAGGTTTTTGTACCTTTGTTGGAGGTAATCTGGTGAGTTGGAAGAGCAAGAAACAGTCTGTTGTCTCCAGATCCAGTGCAAAAGCCGAATACCGGAGTATGGCGTCAACCACGTGTGAGTTAAAGTGGTTGCGGGCTCTCATGCTTGACCTAGGCGAGGTATATGACTATCCTCTCCCTATGTTCTGTGACAACAAGGCCGCTATATATATATCCAGAAATCCGGTCTTCCATGAGAGAACAAAGCATATAGAGGTTGACTGTCACTTCATTCGGGAAGAGATTTTGAAGAAACAGATTTGTACTCCATTTGTCACCTCTGACAAGGAGTTAGCAGATATCTTCACCAAGCCGGTTTCTACTTCCTTCTTCCACATTTGTGACAAGCTGGGCATGATTGATATCTATGCTCCAGCTTGAGGGGGAGTGTTGAAGTATTAGACCGGGCGGCCTTACGGTCTTGTCCAGCGGTTTGTTGACCGAGCGGTCTGGCGGTCTCTCTCTGAAGCCTGGAGACTGGGCGGTCTATCGGTCTCCCATTGCGGCCTGCTCCATCCTGCTGGAGTTGTCGAGCGGTTAACCCATCTGTCTAACCGCGCGGCTTGTGCGGTCTCCTTTATTTCTAGCCGCTCAGTACTGTAAATGTTTAGTCCCACATTGTTTGTTTACTCTCTCTCATATCTCCTCCATTCTATATAAGGGAGGTCATACCTTTATAAATGATATCTTTTTTGGATAATAAAATTTCAATTATTCAAAAGTCTATCCGTTTGTTCTTTCTTATTTGCTACTTTCTACATTTACATCCATTTGATAAACCTTAAATCCTTGATAGGTTGCATAGGCCAGGAACATTCTTATGGCTTCCAGTCTGGCTACTGGAGCAAAGGTTTGATCAAAGTCAATACCTTCTTCCTGTCTATATCCGTTAGCAACCAATCTTGCTTTGTTCTTGACAATTACTCCATGTTCATCCATCTTGTTCCTAAAGATCCACTTGGTTTCAATTATGTTGTGGTCTCTTGGTTTAGGAACAAGCTCCCATACTTTACACCTCTTGAACTGATTTAGCTCTTCTTGCATTGCCTCAATCCAATGAGGGTCTAGGATGACTTCTTCAAACTTCTTTGGCTCTACTTAGGATAGAAAACTGGAGTAGAGTACTGCATTCAGATTTCTGCTCCTTGTTTGTACCCCATGTATTAGATCACCAATGATTTGTTCTGCTGGATGATCTCTTAGATGCCTATTAGCTGGAGGCATCCTGGCTTTAGGTTGAACTTCTTCAACTTCTTCATCTTGCTGCACTTCTTGGATTTCTTCTTCATTAGGTATATGTAATACTCCCCCTGGACAGCAGCCACTATCTTCTACTTGCTGTCTTGCAGTAGGTTATTCTTCAATAGTGAGCTTGTCCAACTTCTTAGTTATACTTGTGGAGCTGCATATACTTCTAGACAACTCATTGTTAATAAGTCTAGTTTCATCAAAGACTACATGTACTGACTCTTCTACAACTTGAGTAGTTAAGTTGTAGACTCTATAAGCCTTACTATTGTTGTTGTACCCAACAAAGATCCCCTCTTGGGACTTGGCAGCAAACTTAGTCAAGTAAGACTTTCCATTGTTAAGTATAAAGCACTTACAACCAAAGATCCTGAAATAGGATAGGTTTGGTTTTTTGCCTTTCACAATCTCATAGGGGGTCTTGTTGTGGCTTTTAGTAATGGTAGCCCTATTAATTACATGGCATGCAGTATTCACTACCTCAGCCTAGAAATATTCTGGTAGTGATGTATCACTTAATAGGGTCCTACCAGCCTCAATCAAGGTCCTATTTTTCCTCTCAGCAATGTCATTTTGCTGAGGTGTTCTTGGTGAAGAAAACTCTTGAAATATCCCAAATTCTTCACATAGTTTTGTCATACTATCAGACTGAAATTCAGTACCATGGTCACTTCTTATTTGACCACTGTACTATCTAGTTCATTCTGAATTTGTTTGACAAAGCTATAGAAGATACTAGGTGTTTCAGATTTCTGTCTAAGGAAGAACACCCAGGAAAACCTTGAGTAGTCATCTACAACCACAAAGGTATAGACCTTCCTACCTAGGCTGTGAACTGGCATAGGACCAAAGAGATCCATATGCAAGAGGTATAAACACCTCACAGCATCTTTGTTTTCAATTCTACTAAAGGTGGATCTAGTCTGCTTGCCTTTTTGACAAGCTGAGCATATTCCATCTTTAATACACTTAACTTGAGGACCATTCCTCACTAACTCTTTGTTATAGAGTTTGCCAATTGTCTTGTAGTTGAGATGGGCTAATCTCTTGTGCCATTTGACACAATGAGAGACTTTCTCATCAGCTACAAGACACACTGGAGAACCATTGTTCTCAACCATAATGTCTAGGCAATAGACATTCCTTTTTCTATAACCTGTCAAAATGATCTCTTGATCATTTGACCTCCTGATATGACAACCATCTTTGACAAATGAGATATCATATCCTACATCACTCAGTTGACTTATACTAATAAGGTTATGTTTCAAACCTTTAACATAAGCCACTTGAGTAATAGTTATATGGGAGCTAGAAATGTTACCAAAACCCTTGATGATTCCTTTTTCAGAACCACCAAAGGTGACTTTTGGACAATCCTTGATAGGTGTGTAGTCCTTAAGCAATCCCCTAGTTCCAGTCATGTGTCTGGAACATCCACTGTCCAAGTACCATATTGGGGCATGGCCACTTGGACTCACCTGCAAAACAGATTAGTGAACCTTAGAACCCAAAGAATTCTTGGGTCCTTGGTACTGGTTAGTTTGCTTCCTAACAAAGCTACCTGCAGGTTTTACAACAGGCAGTTTGCTACTCACTTTGGCACTTGCATTGTGCCAACAGTCCATGGCAAAGTGGCCTACCCTGCCACAGCACCAACACTCAAACCTATTGTACCTTTGCTTAGGTATATCTCTAGCTGTTTTAACTACAGCTGGCTTGTTGAGAGCTGGGGCCTTGCCCTTAGACTTGGACTTGACAGTCCTGGCAGGTTTAGAAAACCCCAGTCCAGCTTTACCTTTTTGATGAAAAAATTCATCAATTAAGGGTAGAACAGACTTTGGTTTAGAAAACCTAGCAACTAAATCTCTCTTCTTCTGAAGACTAATCTCCAGACTTTTGATTTGATCATTCTTAAATGATATAGTCCCCATCTGAATCACAGTTATATGCTTCAGTCTGGCTATTTAATTTAGCTTTTGATCAAACATCTTCTCAAAATCAGTTGCAGCAACTTTGAGACTAGCAATTTCCTTTGCCTGACTCTTGGCTAGGGACTTGCTCTTCTTATAAGCTTGCAACAGAACTTTATATTCATCTATTAATTGATGAATATCCTCTTCAGACTCAGATGCACTCTCATCACTTGATGATGATGAATCTGATTCTGAACTAGCACATGAAATTGAACTTAAAGAACAATTTTGTACCTTACTAGGTCCTGGCTGCTCTAGGATTTTGTCACTTTCTGTAAATGTCATCAGTCCTTGGCACTGACTGTCCTCTTGTTCATATATAGAGTTCATGATCTGGATGAACTCTTTTTCCTCTTCCTCAGCAAACAGTCCTATGTATGCTTCAGCATCTGACTCAGTTTCTGATGAAGATATGTCTGACAGGCTCTTATCCTTTTTGGCAACAAAAGATCTTTCCTTCTTGCCCTTGAATTGAGTCTTTTTCTTATCATTAGACTCTTTCCTTTTCTCAGGACAGTCAGCAATGACATGTCCTTGTCTATTACAGCAATAGCAAACAATTTTAGATAAGGTTGCTTTGCTAGACTTGGTTTTTTTCCTGTCTTTCTTTGATGACTTCTTGTTCTGATAATAGTCATCTTTACCCTGTGAAGTAGATGGCTTTGTCCTCCACTATTTCTTCTTTAAGAACTTCTGAAAGTGTCTTGTGAAGGCTGCAAAATCCTCATCACTTTCACTGCTTTCAGACTTCCTGCTTGCTGACTCATCTGACTCAGTCTCAGCTACTTTAGGAGGTGGAGTTGGTGACTTACTTCTGTATTTTCTGGGGGCTTCTGTTTTAAATGCCACTGTCTTTTCTTTATGTTCACTTCTTGTAGATTTCTCCTCTTCTTTTCTCACCATCAACTGCATCTCATAGGATAGCAGTTTTCCAAACAGAGTTGGGGGAGGAATTTCTGCTAACTTTGTCATTTCCCTTATGACACAGATCTTGGTGTCTCAATCCTTAGTTAGGGACCTTAGAAACTTATCATTTAATTCATAATTACTGAATTCTCTGTCATAGGACATTAGCTCATTCACAATCCTATAGAACTTCTTATAGCATTCAGTTATGCTATCAGATCTACCTTGCCTAAAGCTTTCATATTCTTGGTTTAATAAGGACTTTCTGTCCTGCCTCACTTCTTCAGAACCCTCCATGTACACAATAAGAGTATCCCACATCTCCTTGGATGTCTTACAGTGTATCAAATTCTGAAAGGTAGCATCATCTATAACACTCACAATAATATTCTGAGCTCTCTTGTCCATTGTGGCTAGAACTATCTCATCCTTTGTCATTTCAGAGAAATCCTTAGGTGTTCTCTGATTTGCATCCAGGACTGAAACCTTCATGGGCACATATGACCCTTCTTTAACTGTGATGTAAATCCTAGGGTCTGAGGCTTCGATAAATAGTCTCACTCTTTCCTTCCAGATGCCAAATATTTCTTTTCTGTAAATGGGTAGCTTCATGGATCTCAATTCCTTATGATTCTCAGTAGAACCCATGTTTCTTGATTTTCTTGATTCTGTAATTTACTTAGTGTGAATCTGCCACCAGGATCTACTCAGACTGTTAAGTTCTTTTTGAGTAACCTCCCTCTGATACTACTTGAAAGATATTGTACCTAATCACCTAGAGGGGGGGTGAATAGGTGACTTAAATCTTTTTTAACCTTTTAGGCAGATTTCAGATTATAACACAGAATTATAACTACTTTTGAACAGCAATCAACCAGCAATCACAGCAAAACACATGCACACAGTGAACACCCAGGTTTATAGTGGTTCCCCAAGGTTTGGGTACATCCACTTTCCCCCTTCGTCTATCTAGTAGTGTACTAGATTCGGCCAAACTCCTCCACTATCTCAGATCCTCAGATCTTACACTCAAAACCCCAAAACAGGTTCCTACAGCTCAGGCCCAAGGCCCTACAACTCAGTCTTCTCCAAAGATCTACACTCAGCTTTTCCACAAAGCCTACACTCAGTCACAGCAGGCCTACACTCAGCCACAACAGTCCTACACTCAGAGATACAAATCTCCTACACTCAGGCACACAGGCCCTACACTCAGCCTTTATAATTACAGGCTTACAAACTCAGATCCCTAAGGATCCTACAAGATAATATAAATACAAAATGTAAACCCTACAACTCAGAGAAAATAGAGAAGAGTTGTGAGTTTCTTGATGAGTTCTTGGAAGAACTCAGCTGAAATCAACCTGACTTGGCTTTCTTCAAAGCTTCTTGAATGTAGAATACAATAAGATTAATCTCCTCTGCAGTTGATCATTGATCTCTGCTACTTAAGATTCAGAACAAAATCTGAACCCTTCTTCTCAACCTGGTTCCAACGGTTGTCTTCTTGGATGGAGCTCTCTCTCTCCAACTACTTAGATCTTCACTGGATTCTTCAATGAATAGCTAGATCTTCTTTGTATTACTTGATGTGTTGATCTGTGTTAAAATCATCTTCTTCTGTAGACAGTATAAGCCTATTTATAGGCCTTCTTCATGGTAACCGGCTGGTCTGGTTCATAACTGATTTCTGACAACTCTGACAAGTGCAGTAGACCGGCTGGAATGGCAGCTGTCAAATCACCCAGTCAGTTCTTGAAAAATCTGTAACTGTCTGAAAGTGTCGAGACTGTCTGTCTTTAAGTGTCGACACTTATAGACCAAGTGTCGACACAAGTTGACTAAGTGTCGACACTAGCCTACAAGGTGTCGACACAACTCCTTGTGTTGTAGACTTTATATCTCGACACTGCTTCTTCTTCATGTGTCGACACTGATAATGTGTGTCGACACAAGTCTTTGTTCTTCAGTACTTTGTTGAATTCTTGTAAGTGTCGACATAACTCCTTTGTGTCAACACATCTTCATGTGTTGAACTTGTTCAGTGTCGACACATCTTCTTGGTGTCGACACATGCCTTCTGTGTTGATACTTGCTGAGTGTCGACACAGCTCCTTAGTTTCGACACATCTTCTTGTGCTGAGACTTTAGCTGAGTGTCGACACTTCTCCTTTGTGTCGACACTTGTACTTAGAATATTGTTGAACTTTGTTAAGTGTCGACATAGCTCCTTGTGTCGACATTTTCTTCAAGTGTTGAGTCTTCAGCTGAGTGTCGACACATTCTTTCTTGTGTCGACACTTTCTTCAAGTGTTGACTCTTCTGCTGTGTGTCGACATATTGCTCTGGGTGTCGACACTTATACTTAGACTCTGCTGACTTTTGCTGAGTGTCGACACAGCCTCCAAGTGTCGACACTTTCTGATGTAGACACAGTTTCACTGGGTGTCGACATAACTGCTAAGTGTCGACACTGCTTCACTGCACTTTTATTCATTGAGTGTCGACACAGCTCCTTGTGTCGACACTTTCTGTCTGGTGTCAACTCTGCATCCCTGGTGTCGACACAAGTACTCCAAGTGTCGACACTGCTTGCCTGGGTGTTGACACAAGTCTTCTTAAGTGTCGACACTTTCCCTCTGGGTGTCGACACATGGACTTAGAAACTTTTTTCATCTTTCCTGCAAATACTTAACCTGCACAAGGCAACTCAAAATACATCAAATACATTTTGATGTATATCATTGAGTAGGGTGAGGCTTCTTCAAATCAGGTACATTTAAACCAATGTACCCAACACTCACAATGATATTCTGAGCCCTCTTGTCCATGGTGGCCAGAATAATCTCATCTTTTGTCATTTCAGAAAAGTCCTTAGGTGTTCTCTGATTTGCATCTAAGACTGAAACCTTCATATGCACATATTGCCCTTCTTTAACTGTGATATATATTCTAGGGTCTGAGGCTTCCATAAACAGTCTCACCCTTTCTTTCCAGATGCCAAAAATCTCTTTTCTGCATATGGGCAATTTCATGGATTCAAGTTCCTTATGATTCTCTGTTGAACCCATTTTCTTGATTTTCTTGATTCTGCACTTTACTTATATTGAATCTGCCAACAGGATCTACTCAGACAGTTATGTCCCTTTTTGAGTAACCTCCCTCTGGTACCACTTGAAAGAAATTATACCTAATCACCTAGAGGGGGGGTGAATAGGTGACTAAGTCTTTTTCAACTTTTTAGGCAGATTGCAGATTATATCACAGAGTTATAACTACTTCTTCACAGCAATCAATTATCAATCACAGAATAAAGCATGCACATAGTGAACACACAAATTTATAGTGGTTCCCCAAAGTTTGGGTACATCCACTTTCCCCCTTCGCCTATCTAGTAGTGTACTAGATTCGGCCAAACTCCTCCACTATATCTCAAATCCTCAGATCTTACACTCAGAACCCCAAATGGTTCCTACAGCTCAGGCCCAAGGCCCTACAACTCAGTCTTCTCCAAAGATCTACACTCAGCCACAAGGCCTACACTCAGTCACAAGGCCTACACTCAGCCACAAGGCCTACACTCAGAGATATGGATCTCCTACACTCAGGCACACAGGCCCTACCACTCAGCCTTTATAATTACAGGCTTACAACTCAGATCCCTAAGGATCCTACAAGTAATTAAGAATACAATGTATATACCTACAACGCAGAATAAGAGAGATGAGTTGATAGGTTCTTGATGAGTTCTTGGAAGAACTCTGCTGAGATCAACCTCACTTGGCTTTCTTCAAAGCTTCTTGAATGTAGAACACAATAGGATTGATTCTCTGCAGCTAATCTTCAATCACTGCAACTTAAGATTCAGAACTAGGTCTGAACCCTTCTTCACAGCCTAGTTCCAACGGCTGACTTCTTGGAAGGAGCTCTCTCTCTCCAACTACTTAGATCTTCACTTGAAAATGATTCTTCAATGAATAGCTAGATCTTCTTCTCTTTTTCAATTTGTTGATCATTATCTTCTGTTGACAGCATAAGCCTTTATATAGGCCTTCTTCATGGTAACCGGCTGATCCAGTTCCTAACAGTTTTCTCACATCACTGACAGTTGTAGTAGACCGGCTAGAATGACAGTTGTCATGTCATCCAGTCACTTCTTGAAATATCTGTAACTGTCTGAGAGTGTCGAGACAGTCTGTCTTTAAGTGTCGACACTTATAGACCAAGTGTCGACACAAGTAGACTAAGTGTCGACACTTGCCTTCAAGGTGTCGACACAACTCCTTGTGTTGTAGATTTTACTTCTCGACACAGCTTCTTCATCATGTGTCGACACTGATATTGTGTGTCGACACAACTCCTTGTTCTTCAGTACTTAGTTGAATTCTTGTAAGTGTCGACACAACTCCTTTGTGTCGACACATCTTCTTGTGTTGATACTTGCTGAGTGTCGACACATATTCTTAGTGTCGACACCTGTCTTCTGTGTTGATACTTTCTGAGTGTCGACACTTCTCCTTGTGTCGACACATCTTCTTATGTTGAGACTTTGGCTGAGTGTCGACACCTCTCATTTGTGTCGACACTTGTACTTAGAATTTATTGAACTTTGCTGAGTGTCGACACAGCTCCTTGTGTTGACACTTTCTTCATGTGTTGAGTCTTCTGCTGTATGTCGACACATCCTTCATTATGTTGACACTTTCTTCATGTGTTGAGTCTTCTGCTGTATGTCGACACATTCTTCATTATGTCGACACTTTCTTCATGTGTTGAGTCTTCTGCTGTGTGTCGACACATTCTTCATTATGTCGACACATATATTTAGACTCTGTTGAAATTTGCTGAGTGTCGACATAGCTTCCAAGTTTTGACACTTTCTGACGTAGACACAGTTCCTCTGGGTGTCGACACTGCTTCTAAGTGTCGACACTGCTTCACTGGACTTCTCTTCATTGAGTGTCGACACAACCTGTATGTGTCGACACTTTCTTTCTGGTGTCGACTCTGCATCCCTGGTGTCGACACAAGTACTCCAAGTGTCGACGCTGCTTGTCTGGGTGTCGACACAAGTCTTCTTAAGTGTCGACACTTTCCTTCTAGGTGTCGACACATGAACTTAGAAACTTTTCATCTTTCCCTGTAAATACTTGACCAGCACAACTAAACTCAAAACACATCAAATACATTCTGATGTATATCATTGAGTAGGGTGAGGCTTTTTCAAATCATGTACATTCATTCCAATGTACCCAACACCGGCTGATGGAGATTTTATAAGTTTTGAAAAGTATCCAAACTATAATCTCAAATAGGCAAGCGTACCTATCGAAATATAGTATAAAAAATATCGTATTTAAACTCGGGGACCGTTGAGTATTTGTACTCACAAGGAAGAGCTATTATTTTATCGATCGGAAAATTGGTTTTGCGAAAAACGAAAACGAACGTTAAATTAAGAGGAGAAATTCGATGATTAAAAGGCGAGCACTTGATCTAGAATCCCTTTGGGCTAGAATAAAATCCACGAAATTAAAGAGCACAAGCATCTAAATTATTAACTTCGACCGTGGAGGTTCCAAAGCTACGAAGCGCCTCTCTCGAGAATACGCACTCGACTAACCTTAGGTAGATCGATTAAGACCTCTCGGCCAGTCGAAAGACCTAAGCTTGCTTTAGGCGGTGAACCTCACTAATGGAGTTGACTCCAAGGCGGAAGAATTTTGCGTTCCTCTCTCGAGGGGTGCAAGAAATTCTATTTATCCTTGAGTGATCTACTCGTATCCACAACCTCTCGGTAAATCTAGGATACGAATCTAAGCTCGAATAAACATAATTTGCAACTTATGAATTCGAAGAAAATTTAAATCAAAGATAAATCCAAGTTTAGAAAATAGAATGCTTGCTAAATTGAGACAAAAATAAGAATTTTATTCCATTCCAAAGTTCATCATGATCAAGTGCTAATTGGGAAATTAACTACTCATCATGATGGGAGTATTACATGAAAGCATAAAGAAAGACATGATCAAAGAAAAGACTTGAAAGTAAAGGTACAAAATGAAATTAGAATGCAGGAAAAACAGTAAATAAAACAGCACTAAACTCCCAAAAATCTCCCCCAGCATCTGAAGCTGTCTGGAATTTATAGAAAAAGTTGCTGGGGTGGTCACGCCCCTAGGTCACGCCCGTGACCTAGGGCGTGTCGGTCTCGGAACCGTCGTCTTCAAGTCCTTTGAACGTTGGCGCGAAACCGCCAAAAGTCGTTAATTTGCTGGTCACGCCCCTAGGTCACGCCCGTGACCTAGGGCGTGTCTTGACGGTTGTAGAAGAACGGCGGGAAGCAGAAACGGCGGGAATAACTCCGGCCGTTGTTGGAGGGGTCACGCCCCTTGTCACGCCCGTGACCGTGGGCGTGTCTTGAGAAAACTTCCAGCGCCTGAAACTGCAGCATTAAGTCGGCACGCCGGGCTGTCACGGGGTTAGTCACGCCCATGCCAAATGTGTCACGCCCGTGACTTGTTGCAAATTGAAACTGCCGTTGACTGGAAGTCAGGGCAAAGCACTGGATGTCACGCCTGGAGTACACGCCCGTGTGATGATGGTCACGCCCGTGACCTTAGGGCGTGTACTTTTAATTGACGTGGCAGATAGCTCCTTCCACGCGCCGGGTTCTCGCCAGGATGTCACGCCCGTGACTATGTAGGTCACGCCCGTGACTCTGGCGTGTCTTTTGAAATATTATTGCTTTTGCCCAGTTTTATCTCCTGGTCAACCCTATAGACTCCAAATTGAAATTTGCAGCCCAGATTGCCCTGAAATAAGAAATTAGAAAAATTCAATAATAAAATTACAAAATATAATTATAAACTAATTAATTATTAAATAAAATATATAAAAATACTTGGACAAAAATTAGAGTTATCACCGGCCCTCCTCATTCATCTCACCTCCTTCTCTCTTTCCCTCTCTTTTATTTTTTTCTCCCCTCTTTATTTCTTATTCATCCCCCATGTATTTTCTATTTTTATTTCTTTTAACTACATGCAATGGATCTCATCTTCTCCCTCTCCCCTCATAAATGTCATACATGTATCTCCCAAGTACATGGCCGGCCACCCCGCTTGTGCCCCTCATCTTTATTTCATTCTAGAACCTTCTCCCTCTCCTATAAAAGGAACCCATGTCTCATGCATGAGGAGGTTGGATTTTGGAGAGCAAGTGAGATAGCTAGTTCAAGAGAGAGTTCTTTTATGCTTCTTACTTGTTGTTAAGTTCTTTTCTATTAGTGTAATTTTTTTGGTAGCATAATCTTGTCCCTTTTATATTTTTGTACTCCCTTTTTATTAATCAATGAATATGAATTTTTTTCATCTTATTTTTGTTTGCTTTTCAACCATGCGTAGCTAATTTCCCTTAGCATTCGATCGTGAGGATCCATGAAATGAGATGAGGTTTTCCTTTAATTTTTTTTGTTTTATTTTTGTCTAAACTATTCTCGATCCTTCTTTGATTTATCTCGTGTCGACTCCGTATTTTCGGTATACGGTAGTAGGCAATTTGATCTCATTTCATAGTAGTCGAGAGACTCGTTGATTTGAAAGATCACTCAAAGAAGGAAGGAGTTGATCGCAACCCTAGAGATAGGATGACGTAAATCCTCCGGATTGGAGTCAAATCCAATAGCGCGGGTCACTTCGATAATGCAACTTTAGGCTTTTTTGACTTGTAAAGAGATTTCGGTCAAAACACCTATAAGTTACGGGATTTAATGTTCTAGCGAGATTATTTCCTATAATCGGATCTGTCACGGTCGAGTTTAATTTGCAAATTTAAATCTATATTTTTATCCTTCTCGTCTCATTTCATGGTGAATCATTGATTGAATGCTAGCTTTTTATCATAAGTTTTCATTTTAATATTGTCCTTAGTTTAATTTTAAATTCTCAAACAACCAACAAGCGCGTGGTAGGATAATAGTAGAAGCGTGAGTAATAGTACTTGACAACCCCCAGTTTTAAATACGACCTTGGTACTACAATTCGATAGGTACACTTGCCTTTTTGGGTTAATAGCAATCAACACACAAGCTTTTGGTGTTGTTGCCGGAGAGTCATTTTCGTCAATATTAAGAAAACGTTTGCGCTATTAATTCTGCAAAAAAATTTAAAAAATTTTATTTTCTTCCTCCAATTTCTATTTCCGTTCTTCCCTTTTTCGTTTCTTTCATTCTTTTTTTAGTGTATGACTCGCACGAATCCGTCGCTACTTGTTGACTTGGACCTAGAAATCGAACGCTCCTTTCGGAGAAACTTCCGATTCAGTGGTTCCACTTCTCAAACAGCGGTTGAGGATTCCGGCGGTGATTGTAACTTCAACTCCGAAATGGGAGACCCTAATCCAGGAATGGCACAGCAAAGGACGATGTCCGATTATGCTCGACCCAACCTGGAGGGTACAAAAACAAGTATTGTTCGACCTGCAATTGCGAACAATAATTTTGAGCTTAATCCTAGCATCATACAAATGGTGCAGCAATATGTACAGTTCAACGGATTACAAGATGAAGATCCGAACTTGCATATTGCTGGTTTTCTCGAGATCTGTGACACCTTCAAAATAAATGGTGTCTCAGACGATGCTATTAGGCTAAGACTTTTCCCCTTCTCCTTAAGACCCAAAGTCAAGCAGTGGTTGAGTTCTCTTTCAATAGGATCAATCACTAATTGGAACATTTTAGTTGATAAATTTCTTGCTAGGTATTTCCCTCCCGCTAAAACTGCTAAATTAAGAAATGATATAACTTCATATTCTCAAATTGCTTCTGAGACCCTCTATGACACTTGGGAGAGGTTCAAAGAATTTTTGAGACGCTGCCCTCATCATGCTCTGCCTGTATGGTTACAAGTTCAGACATTTTATAATGGGCTAAATCAAGAGACTAAGCAGATGATAGACGCCGCTTCCACTGGTTCTTTGGACCGCAAAACTCTAGAAGCCGCTCTTGAGCTTATAGAGGACATGGCGATGAACACCTATCAGTGGAATTCGTCTAGGACTCGCCCAAATAAACCTGCAGGTATCTACAAAGTGGACTATGTATCGCAACTGGCGCTGCAAGTGGAAATGCTGAACAAAAGAATTGCGGAGATGACTGCTGCCTCTGCCCCTCAGGTATTAGTCAAATGCCAAAATATGCAAAATACCTCAAGGATTTGTTAACGAACAAAAAGAAATTGGAAAATCTTTCTCACGTAACGTTAAATGAAGAGTGCTCGGCGGTCATTAAAAACTCTAATCTTCCTAAAAAAATAAACGGTCCGGGTAGCTTTTCTATTCCTTGCATTTTTGGTGATCTTTTTGTAAAACATGCGTTAGCGGACTTAGGTGTGAGCATCAACTTGATGCCTTTTTATTTATTCAAGAAGCTAGGATTGGGCACTCTCAGCCCTACACGAATGAGTATTCAGTTGCCGGTAGATCAATTAAATATCCATTAGGTATCGTCGAGGACGTGCTAGTGAAGGTCGACAAATTCATCTTACCGGTGGATTTGTCATTCTTGATATTGAAGAGGACGTCGAGGTCCCTCTTATACTTGGTCGTCCCTTCCTATCCACCTCTCGAGCGATCATTGATGTAAGTAACGAAAAACTTTTTCTGCGTATGGGAGATGATGAGGTCACATTTTCAATCAATCAACCAATGAAAAACTCTTTAAAAAATGATGATTTTTGTTTTTTTGGATGTGTTAAATGAAGATTCCTCTCTTTCTCTTTCAAACGTTTCTTCAAATTTTTTTCTTCTTCTTTTTCTGAAATGTCCTCAAATGTTTTTGAAAATACAGTTATGTCCTTGCAAGCAAATCTTGAAAATGAATCTGTTTTTAGTAGAAACAATTATGAAAATCTTATTTTTGAACAAGAAAAAAATCTGAAAAATTCTTACGATGAAGCACCCCACCTTGAATTAAAGTCACTCCTTGAACATCTAAAATATGTCTTTCTTGGAAATAATTCTAAATTGCTCGTTATAATCTCGGCCTACCTTTCTCAATCCGAAAACGATCAATTGATCGAAGTACTACAAAAGCATCGCCGAGCTATAGCGTGGCAAATTTCCGATATTCCTGGCATAAGCCCTTCTTTTTGTATGCATAAAATATTTTTTGAAAATAATTCTAAGGGCGTAGTCCAACCTCAACGTCGTCTTAATCCGAATATGAAGGAGGTTGTGAAGGGAGAGGTGCTCAAATTATTAGATGCGGGGATAATTTATCCTATTTCCGATAGTAAGTGGGTAAATTCGGTCCAGGTTGTACCTAAGAAGGGCGGGATCACGGTAGTGACGAGCGAAAATAACGATTTAATTCTAACTAGGACGGTAACGAGATGGAGGATGTGCATCGATTACCGTAAGCTAAACGATGCCACTCGTAAAGATCACTTCCCCCATCCCTTTATCAATCAAATTTTAGAATGATTATCCGGGCATAGTTTTTATTGCTTTCTCGACGGTCACTCGGGATATTTCCAAATCCCTATCGCACACGAGGACCAAGAGAAGACAACATTCACTTGCCCCTTTGGAACTTTTGTCTATCGTAGGATGCCTTTCGCGTTATGTAACACACCTGCTACCTTTCAACGGTGTATGATCGCTATTTTCGATAAATACGTAGAAAATATTATGGAAGTATTTATGGACGATTTTTCCATTTTTGGCGACTCTTTTAATCTAAGTTTAAAAAATTTGGAAAAAGCTTTACAACGCTGCGAAGAAACAAATTTAGTTTTAAATTGGAAAAAGTATCATTTTATGGTGTGTGAAGGCTTAGTCCTTGGCCATAAGATTTCCGCTAGGGGAATTGAAGTGGACAAGGAAAAAATTGAAGTAATTGAAAACCTACCGCCGCCTACGAATATCAAAGCGATTAAAAGTTTCCTAGGGCATGCGGGTTTTTACCGACGATTATTAAGGACTTTTCAAAAATTACTAAGCCACTTACCCACCTTCTCGAAAAAGAAACTCCTTTTGTTTTTGATGATTCTTGTCTTGCTGCGTTTGAATTAATTAAATCTAAACTTATAAATGCTCCAATTATGATTGCCCCAGTTTGGGATTTACCCTTTGAAATAATGTGTGATGCGAGTAATTTTGTAGTAGGTGCGGTTTTAGGACAACGAATTGCTAAGAACTTTCATCTGATCTACTATACAAGTAAAACTCTAACATCGGCTCAAGAAAACTACACCACAACTGAAAAAGAACTTTTAGCTGGTATTTTCACGTTCGGTAAATTCCGACCGTATATTACTCTTTCTAAGATAATCGTTTTTACGGATCATTCCGCTTTGAAGTACCTCCTCTCTAAACCGGATGCCAAGCAGCGTCTTATTCGTTGGATCCTCTTACTTCAAGAATTCGACTTGGAGATTCGGGATAAGAAAGGAGCGGAAAACCTAGCGGCTGATCATCTTTCTCATCTTGAAAATCCTGAACTCGATATTTTAAATGAAAATCTTATTACTGACTCTTTTCCGTATGAACGAATTTTAAACGTTTCTTCTTCTACCCCCTGGTTTGCCGATCTGACCAATTATCTCATGGCCTGGGTCCTTCCAAAAGAGTACTCTTCTCACCAAAAGAAGAAATTCTTTTCTGAGCTAAAGTATTATTTTTGGGAGGACCCCTTTCTATTTCGCATTTGTGCGGACCAGGTGGTTAGAAGATGTGTTTCCCGGGAAGAAGGTCAACAGATTTTAAAGCATGTTCATGAAGGTCCGACTGACGGGCATTTTCAAGCAAACCGCACCGCCCACAAAGTGCTTAGTGCTGGCTTCTATTGGCCAAGCATATTTAAAGATGCACAAATCTTTGTGAGCGGGTGTGATCGGTGCTAGCGAACTGGAAACATATCTAATAAAAATGAAATTGAACAAAATTATTTTCTTGAATGCGAAGTATTCGATCTGTGGGGCATCGACTTTGTAGGCCCATTTCCCTCAAGCTTAGGAAATAAGCATATTCTAGTCGTCGTAGATTATGTTTCTAGATGGGTGGAGGCCCAAGCTTTACCAAGTAATGATACTCGCGTTGTAGTTTCTTTTCTTAAGAAATTATTTTCTCGTTTTGGTTTTCCTCGAACGATCGTTAGTGATAGGGGGAGTCATTTTTGCAACGCTCAACTCGCTAAAGCTTTAACGAAATATGGCATTACACATAAAATATCCATCGCTTATCACCCCCAAACTAACGGTCAGGTTGAGGTAGTCAATCGAGAACTTAAAAGAATTTTGGAAAAAACCATTTCTACTTCTCGTAAAGATTGGTCTTTAAAGTTAGACGATACTCTTTGAGCCTATCGGATAGCGTACAAGACCATTATTGGTTGTACTCCTTTCCAATTAGTCTACGGAAAATCGTGTCATCTCCCGATAGAAGTGGAGCACCGTGCGTATTGGGCGCTAATGTTTTTTAATTTCGATTCGCACTCGGTCGGCGAGCATAGAAAAAACCAAGTAAATGAACTTGAAGAATAGCGAGCATACGCTTATGAAAATAATAAAATTTATAAAGAACGCGCGAAACTTGACAAATGGCGATCAAGTTCTTCTTTTCAATTCTCGCTTACGTCTTTTTCCTCGCAGGCTTAAATCTAGATGGTCTGGACCGTTTACGGTCAAGCAAGTCTTTTCTTACGGAACTGTGTTACTCTCGCACCCGGATAAGGGTGACTTTAAAGTAAATGGACATAAACTGAAACTTTATCTTTCTAATGATTCTGTGTCTCCTGCAAAGGAGGATCTTGTTTTGGACTCTTGAAGATTTATCTTCATGTGGACTTTTATTTTATTTTGGACTTCTTAATTATTATGAAACTTTTATTATTATTCAGACTCTCTTTTATATTGTTAA
This sequence comes from Platanthera guangdongensis, assembly GCA_039583875.1. Lineage (NCBI taxonomy): Eukaryota > Viridiplantae > Streptophyta > Magnoliopsida > Asparagales > Orchidaceae > Platanthera > Platanthera guangdongensis. Next base: position 130,284,690 of record CM077165.1, read on the forward strand.
ATAAAGAACAATTTTGGGAGCCTGCCCAAGTATTTTCTGTTTTTATTTTTATTTTGCTCTTCCTCCCGGTGACCCAACAATACAAGTTCGTGATTGCCGCTCCAATGTTGCTGATATTCAAGATGGATCAAATCAAACTTGCTGATGATCAAGTGCGCTAAAAAGCAAGCATGGGGGAGCGACATTCGCTTTCGGCCTCACAAACTCGGGGAAGTCCTGTTCTTTTTATTTATTTGTTATCTTTATTTTACTGCATTTTCTATCCCCCCTCTTCTCCTATTCTTTCTCTTTTTCGTTTTTCATTGAGGGCAATGAAAAATCCAAGCATGGGGGAGGGTCCCTTTATTTATTTTCTGTCTTTCCTTTTAAAATACAAAACCCAAAAAAAATTATAAAATCAAAATTCAAAATATTGCTAAAATCTATTTGAAAATCAAAATCAAAAATTATTTTCTATCTTTATTTTTATGTTTCTTCTAGTGATGTGTAGGCCCGTGCGGTTTTGTAGTTTTATGCAGATTTTCTTGAATTGGTTTTCTAAATTTATCATTCTTATATATCTTAGTTTTACTGATTTCTTGTTCTTAAATATAGGCATCTGTTTTTTACGTTGTAAGTTAGCAGTTTGTAGTTTTTTCTTCTTATTCGGTTAGTTGCGTACGAATGGTTGCTAGGTAATGTTATCTCTTTTTCATTTATGGGGTAATACTTTCTTGGTGTCTAGAACTTGTCCCTAGCTACTCTCGAAACATTTGTGTCGTTTTTACGTACTTTAGAAATGATTTAGGCCACCATTTGACTCGTTTGAACCTTTCTTGCCCCACAAAAATTTCACCGTTGCAAAACAATTTTTGGGCCTTTTTCCATGTTTCTTTGTTTTTAGCTCCACCTTTCATTTCATTATTTCGCCAAAGCCAAATGCCTTCCTATTTCACACTAAACGTTGAGCTTGAATATTATGTTTGTGAAGGGTTATTATCTTTGAAAATGAAAAGGAAATTATTAGTTTGCATTTGGGGCTCTCTTTTATGAAAGAAAAAAAAAAGTTATTATCAAAATGTTATCAATTCAAAAAAAACACAGAAAACAAAAAAAGAGAGAGAAAAAGTTTATTTGTGGCCAAATTTTGAAAAGAAAAAAAATTTCATGGCCTTGTTTTGTAGTTTGAATTGGAGAAATGATGTACTTGTCATTTCTCATTCTTATCATTTTTTGTTTTATTTTGAGCTCACCCTTGGTTTAGTTTGATTTAACCGCCGATTTTATCTTTGATTTTCAATCCCTAATCATTTACCTAAGCCAAGTCTTAATGTCTATTTAAAGTCCTTTTGATCTTTAGACGTGAATTCGAGTAGTGGAGAGAGTGTGAACGGACAAGCCTATGACCACCATCATTGATGGATTTCTTTGGAGGTTATCTTGAGGTGTTTTAGGGTTAATTGTTATTTAGCAACCTAGTAGTTCGTCAATGCGCCGTTTATTTAGAATTTCTACTCTTGTCTTTCTTATTTTCATTTATTTTGGATGCCTTGTGTTGAAGCCAAATATGACCCCAACTGAAGTTCGAAGAAAAAGGGGTGCAGCCGAAACCTACTTCTCTCAAGTCTCAACCCTTGACTGGATTCTAAGGACCTAAGACTGACCCAATAGCCTCAGCAGGGAGGTCCCACCTCACACCCGGAAGATCTCTGAGAGCTTCCCCTCCAAAGCCAAAGCTGGGCTAGGAGCTCCTCAGAAAGCACTGGAATTTGGGAGACAATGATTGCTTGCCTTCTAAGGAGCCCTTATGAGTCTATTTATAGTTTTTGTTGCCTTGTGATTACTGAAATGCCCCTAGTTGGTCTGCAAATAGCCGAATCCCACTGTTTTTCTGAGGGTACTGAAGTAATTTCTCCTGAGGGCAATTAGGACATTCTTCCTAAGGCCCTGGGCCCCACTCGGCGAGAGCTGTGCCGAGACCCTTCTGCCCAGGGCATGGCGCGAGCGTTCTCGCCCGGCGTAGGCGAGAACTCTTTGAGATAGGAGCTTGGCTCGGGCGCAAGCGCTTCCGCGCAGGCCGCGCTCGACAGTCTTGGCTTACGGTTCCTCGTTCAATGATCAGGCGCAATCGTTCCCGCCTTCTTTGGGCGAGATCTTCCTTAGGGCGAGATCTTCCTTAGGGCGGGAACACTTCGGCTAACCCAACTGTGACCATTGTGCCACCTTGTCTGGCTCAGCGAATATGGGGTTGTACACAATCCCCGCTCTTTTTGAGCTAGCACCGCGCTCGAAAAGACATGTCCAACCCAAAATATTCGCTGAGCACGTGTCAACATCAGGGAATCTTTCGGTGGGCCGTACGGTGCCTATAAATATGTGTGCCGATAGACGGCCATAATACTTCCCTCGAGTCGTCATTCTCCCCCCGAGCTCTCGCCTTCTCTCGCTATGCCTTCCAAGCATGCCGACAAACCGCTTCCGCAGGATCTGCAGGACCGCATTAACGTGGCACAGGCGCGAGCTAGGGCTAATAGTGCCCTGGTTGCCCCATGGCTAGCGAGACAATCGTCGGTTGCTGAGCCCTCTCTGCCTAAGAAGAAGAAGAAGAGGGCGAAGTTGGTTCAGCGGGACCTGCCCAGCGAGAACAGGAGCCCGCCTACCCCGACCCCTAGCCGCGCGGACGGCCCCTCGCAGCGGAATGTAAGCTTGATATGCCAATTAATGAAAACACCAGCTCCCCCATAGTTGACGCGTTATCTCTCGCAGGAGACGGTTCCTGATGCTGCCGCGTCACCGCAGGAGCCATTGGATCCACCCTCTAGCCGTCACGATGATCAACCACGGGTTCCCGAGGCGGCCCCTCCACCAGACCCGAACACTGCTGGTAAAGGTTCCCCTCTTGCCCTTGACTTGCATCTTTAAATGCTGACCTGATTTCTCGCAGCATCGGTTTCCGCACCTCCAGACCTCGCCACCCGGGGGAGCAGGGCGAGAGCTGCGAATCAGTCTGCCCGTGCGGTTGATTCCTCCCTACCGACGGGAGGAAATGCTGCCGAGTTCTCCGCGCCTTTGTTAGATGCTAGCCCTCCTGCGGGAGAGGAGGCTCGCTCCCCCGCTCCTGACCAAGCCGGGATCACCATTCGCAAAGTTTACCCCCCCCCCCCCGGAAAAGGAAAGCCAATCCACCTCCTCTTTGGAGCTGAGGGGGGGGGGGGCTGGGTCTTCTCGCTTGCCGTCAACCGGGGGGCCTCGTCATTCTGAAGGTATACGGAAACTCTATCGCAGCTATCCTTTAGCTCCCGCTAAAATGGGGATTCTTTTGACAGGGGACATGGGCTCGCGGCCTGGCGCTGAGGCAGAGGAAGAAGAAGAAGAAGAAGAAGAAAGAGAGGGAGAAGATGGCGAGAGCTCTCCCTTCCCTTCGTATGACGAGATGGAGGAGATCCTGACCGGTGCCGGGAGCGCGAAAAGACGGGGGAAGAAGGTCGCCGTCATTCTGTCGAAGCTCATCCGGCGAGAACGTGTCCGCGACCTTGCGGCAAGAGAGTTTTGCCAGTCAGTGGAGAAGAGGCTAGAGACCCTGGAGCGAGATTACCTTATCGGCGAGATGGACCGGCCGGGGGGAGCTACCGCCGGATCCTCACCCGAGAGGTGCATCGAGCGAATCCGGGATCTGTCTCGCCGGGTTGACCTGGGATGTAGCGTTCTGTCATCCTACTTCAACCCGCAGGCGCCACCCCGGACCAAGCTGCGGGACCGAGGAAAATGGCGGTGGGAGCAAGGGAAATGGCGCTGGGAGCCTTACTGAAGCGCGAGACCTCCCCTCCTCTTCCCCAGGCCTTCCCTTCTCTGATGTACCCTTATTTACTTGCTTAGAGTTGTAACTAATGATTCTGCACTTTATTCGCTTATTATTTTATCCCGTTCTCGCTCAACGAGAGCAATAACACGGTTTTTAATACTTTCTATTATTGTATGCGTATGAGTTATTTTCCCGGGTTCTTGGGTGGCGAGAGCCACCTTGCTTCCGCCTACCTCGCCCGTCGCATGACCTCTTGCAACGTTTGCGCTAGTCACTTAGTCCATCGGTCACTGTCAAACTCGGGCGGGAAAAACGAAGCGCCGCTGACCTAGGACGCGCCGGCTGTACCCCCGCCGCCCTTCTGAAAACAGCCATCATTACCACGATTTTTTATAAATAGGAGGCTCACCTACCACATTCATTTCTTCGATTCCAGTCTCTCTCCTCTCCTGTTGCTCTCGCGGTCCCTCCAAAGCTCTCGCCCGTCTCCGCCTTCTACTTCCGTTCTCGTACCGTTCTCGCTCTCGCCTTCTCCTCGTAGATCTCGCCTTCAAACTTCATCGCGATGCCAGGCGGTGGTGAAGGACGATCCAATTGCGTGGAAGCTTTTCAAAAGCATCTTTTCCCTTCATGCACCCTTACCGCGGATGAGTTCAACCTGATCAAGACTCAACACGTTCCCGCCGGCTTCACCGCGCGGAACCCGGGCAATCATGACAAGGTCAACTCCGCAGGGGAGGGGGAGCTCGCCATCCCCATCGAACACTTCGAGGTGGGCTTCCGCCTCCCGCTGTGGCCTGAGATGCGGCAGGCCCTCCGATATTACGGGGTGGTTCCCGCGCAGCTGAACCCCAACTCAGTGGCGATTCTCATGGCATTCATATGCTATATGCGGTCCGAGAGGATCGAGTTTAGCTTGCCGATCTTCCGCAAGCTGTTTACTTTCCGCGCGAAAGGAGGTGTGGTGTTCTTCTCCGGGCAACTGCTCAAGACAATCGGTCTCGCCAACAAGCACCATCACTGGGGCGAGAGGTTCATCTACGTTTCTGGCGACTTTGGGAACGTACCCCTTGCCCCCATCCAATATGAGGATGCCGCCTACAAGCCTCCGTCCTTGGGCTCCCGCGAGAGCGCCCTCCTTGAGTTCTTCGGAACCAAGGACTTCGACGTCCACTACCTCCGGCGAGACGTCGACTCTCTCTCCCCTGTACTTCCGGGAGAAGGTAGAGTCTCGCCTTTATTTATCTTTTTCTTGCCTTTTCGAAGGTTGGAACTTATCGTTATTGTTTTCGCAGGAGAGCGCGAGATCCCCCTTCGCCAGCCCTTCGACGAGGCTCGCGCCGGAGGGAGTCAACCTCCTAGGGACCTGCTGGCTCTTGCGAAAGCCGCTGCGCAAGCCTGCCGAAAAGAGCCGGGCCCTTCTTCTTCAAGCGGTGTCGTGAAGCGAAGGCCCGGTGCCTCCGCGCCTCAACCAATCAAGAGACCCAAGACAACGGATACCGAGAAGGGCAAGGTTGTTGTGGTGCCGCCCACCAAACCCCTCCCAGCAGGCCGCTCCTTCGAGGAGGTCTTGCAGGCCGTTAGCAAGATTGCCACCTCCAGGGGCGGTCCCGAGACCCCTGCCGAGAACCCTCAGGCCCCTGGTGCCGCAGAGAGCGAGGGTGCCGCCGCCGGGACCTCCGGCCAGGCCCTGTCTGAAGAGGTGCCGCGAGGTCATCGCAACTTCGGTCTCGGCATGAGGTGCCTGGACGCGGAAAACAAGCCGCTGCTGCAGTGGGATCCTGACGCCAACAAGGTCTCGATCTTGTCCCTCTTGCCAAGCTGGGCAGAGCGAGACGAGGTTACCGACGAAGCTTTCTCCCTAGGGTATTGCCTCTACAGCCGGGAGGACGCCAGCGTCTACGATAGGATGTCGACCCGGCTGCTGGCCTACGACTCCACTCGCGCTTTGATGCGTGTGCTGGAGCTTGCGTACATGTGTGCCCGGCGGAGCATCACGATAGACCGCAACTTTCAGGACATGTTCAAGGCCAGGGACGATGCGGTGGCTCAGGCGGCTACTTTGGCCAAGGAGCTGGCCGAGGCCCAGCAACTGTTATCCTCGCGCCAAGCGGAAGGGGTGAGCGAGATCTTTCCCAATTGCTTGCTCTCACCACCTTAACTCCTTTATGCTAACCTTTCGCTATTCAGGACTCTGCTCAAGCCGCGCTTCGCGAGGAGCTGTCCCAAGCCCGCTAAGACAACGTTCTCCTGCGGGAGCAGATCGCGCGCCTCGAGGCGAGTGCAGCCCCTCCGTTGGACGAGAGATTGAACAGCCAGTATTACTCGGCTTATGACATCGACAAGCTTCTCCAGGGGAACGCGCAAGCCACAGTAAAGTTGACGCTGAAGACGCTGCGAGACATCAACTGCTGGGACGGGAGGGGCAAAGACATCACTGCTCAACAACTTGTTCCATGGCACTTCGAGCCCATTCCAAAGCCCCCGGGCGCCCCTGATACCCAACCCTCGGATGTCCCGAAGTCCCCTGCGGCGGGTGGCGAGACCTCCGGGGAGATCTCCGGCGAGAGCTCCAGCGGGAGCTCAAGCGGGAGCTCGGAGGGGTACAGCTTGTCTCCGTGAGGGGCCTCCTCTTCTTTTCCTTTCTGCCTCTGCTTTTTTTCTTTCGCCTTAATGTAAACGCGAGACGTTACTAGTCTGTTCTTTTAATATATTTAATGCAAATGTTTATTGTAAATATCTCGCTTTGTTACTGTGAATGTGCCTGATTCAATTGTTGTGGTCGGATTTTGTCTGCGCGTGCTTCCGCCGAGGCCCTCGGTCGTCTTAAGATAGCCTGCCCTAGTGATGGATCAGCGCGATCCCGCACGAATCTTTAGGCGGGTGCTTGCTGCAAACTATCCGACGGAAGCGTGGCTCATGAACCCTTGGGACGGAACCGTGCTCCTTAGCCTGCTTGAATCTCTTTAGGCCCGTCGCCTAACGATCCCGCTCGTTTGCTCGAACATATTGAGACTTTTTTGGCGAAAGCGCCCTCACTACGAGACCTCTTTGGCGGGAACTTCCCAGCCGAGATCTATCCCCGCCGATACCTTTCCTATCTTTTCCATTTTGCCTTCCCAATGCGCCTCCTGCCTTTTCCAAACCAAGCCAACCAAACCAATCCTATCCCCCACAGGCGAGCCTTCGGACCTGCCAGCTAGATGAGAGCCTGCGCAGCGGGTCTACCTGGGGCCGAGCCGAGCTCGGGGTGCCGATGAAGATCTCAAACCAACCAAACCTATCCCCCACAGGCGAGCCTTCGGACCTGCCAGCTAGATGAGAGCCTGCGCAGCGGGTCTACCTGGGGCCGAGCCGAGCTCGGGGTGCCGATGAAGATCTCAAACCAACCAAACCTATCCCCCACAGGCGAGCCTTCGGACCTGCCAGCTAGATGAGAGTCTGCGCAGCGGGTCTACCTGGGGCCGAGCCGAGCTCGGGGTGCCGATGAAGATCTCAAACCAGCCAAACCTATCCCCCACAGGCGAGCCTTCGGACCTGCCAGCTAGATGAGAGCCTGCGCAGCGGGTCTACCTAGGGCCGAGCCGAGCTCGGGGTGCCGATGAAGATCTCAAACCAACCAAACCTATCCCCCACAGGCGAGCCTTTGGACCTGCCAGCTAGATGAGAGCATGCGCAGCGGGTCTACCTGGGGCCGAGCCGAGCTCGGGGTGCCGATGAAGATCTCAAACCAACCAAACCTATCCCCCACAGGCGAGCCTTCGGACCTGCCAGCTAGATGAGAGCCTGCGCCGCGGGTCTACCTGGGGCCGAGCCGAGCTCGGGGTGCCGATGAAGATCTCAAACTAACCAAACCTATCCCCCATAGGCGAGCCTTCGGACCTGCCAGCTAGATGAGAGCCTGCGCAGCGGGTCTACCTGGGGCCGAGCCAAGCTCGGGGTGCCGATGAAGATCTCAAACCAACCAAACCTATCCCCCACAGGCGAGCCTTCGGACCTGCCAGCTAGATGAGAGCCTGCGCAGCGGGTCTACCTGGGGCCGAGCCGAGCTCGGGGTGCCGATGAAGATCTCAAACCAATCAAACCTATCCCCCACAAGCGAGCCTTCGGACCTGTCAGCTAGATGAGAGCCTGCGCAGCGGGTCTACCTGGGGCCGAGCCGATCTCGGGGTGCCGATGAAGATCTCAAACCAACCAAACCTATCCCCCATAGGCGAGCCTTCGGACCTGCCAGCTAGATGAGAGCCTGCGCAGCGGGTCTACCTGGGGCCGAGCCGAGCTCGGGGTGCCCATGAAGATCTCAAACCAACAAAACCTATCCCCCACAGGCGAGCCTTCGGACCTGCCAGCTAGATGAGAACCTGCGCAGCGGGTCTACCTGGTGCCGAGCCGAGCTCGGGGTGCCGATGAAGATCTCAAACCAACCAAACCTATCCCCCACAGGCGAGCCTTCGGACCTGCCAGCTAGATGAGAGTCTGCGCAGCGGGTCTACCTGGGGCCGAGCCGAGCTCGGGGTGCCGATGAAGATCTCAAACCAACCAAACCTATCCCCCACAGGCAAGCCTTCGGACCTACCAGCTAGATGAGAGCCTGCGCAGCGGGTCTACCTGGGGCCGAGCCGAGCTCGGGGTGCCGATGAAGATCTCAAACCAACCAAACCTATCCCCCACAGGCGAGCCTTCGGACCTGCCAGCTAGATGAGAGCCTGCGCAACGGGTCTACCTGGGGCCGAGCCGAGCTCGGGGTACCGATGAAGATCTCAAACCAACCAAACCTATCCCCCACAGGCGAGCCTTCGGACCTGCCAGATAGATGAGAGCCTGCGCATCGGGTCTACCTGGGGCCGAGCCGAGCTCGGGGTGCCGATGAAGATCTCAAACCAACCAAACCTATCCCCCACAGGCGAGCCTTCGGACCTGCCAGCTAGATGAGAGCCTGCGCAGCGGGTCTACCTGGGGCCGAGCCGAGCTCGGGGTGCCGATGAAGATCTCAAACCAACCAAACCTATCCCCCACAGGCGAGCCTTCGGACCTGCCAGCTAGATGAGAGCCTGCACAGCGGGTCTACCTGGGGCCGAGCCGAGCTCGGGGTGCCGATGAAGATCTCAAACCAGCCAAACCTATCCCCCTCAGGTGAGCCTTCGGACCTGTCAGCTAGATGAGAGCCTGCGCAGCGGGTCTACCTGGGGCCGAGCCGAGCTCGGGGTGCCGATGAAGATCTCAAACCAGCCAAACCTATCCCCCACAGGCGAGCCTTCGGACCTGCCAGCTAGATGAGAGCCTGCGCAGCGGGTCTACCTGGGGCCGAGCCGAGCTCGGGGTATCACAAAACATACGACTATGTTATGTTATGAAAAATTCGATACTAGTTAAGGGAGAATCAATCGATATAATATAACAAGTTTATTTTTGAGATACATGGTTACATCCTTCCCCCCTCAGGGGTAGAAGCGTTTTAGATCATCACCACTCCAAGTGTGGCTTAGGGCTCTTCCCTCCACGTCCTGGAGGTAGTATCCCCCCGTTCCGAGGACTTCCTTCACAATGTATGGACCTTCCCAGTTCGGGTGGAGCTTACCCACAGGAGCCGACCTTCCTGCCGCGTCGACCTTTCTCAGCACCAGATCTCCTTCAGTAAACTGCTTGACCCTGACATGCTTATCAAAATGCTTGGCCATCCGTCGCTTGATCTCTTCTTGCCTGATAGCTGCTACGTCTCGCAGTTCCTCCACCATATCTAACGAGAGGCGCAGCCCCTCCTCATTCTCCATCCTCCAAGCCTCGTCTCCTTCGCCCGCAGCTGTGACTCGCGGGGACCGGACCTCGAACTCCACTGGTAGGACGGCTTCACACCCATGAGAGAGCTTGAAGGGGGTCTCACCGGTGGTCGTGTTCGGAGTCGTTCGTAATGCCCACAGGACCGATGGGAGCTGCTCCACCTAATTTCCCTTCAAGTTCTCCACCTTCTTCTTTAGTAGGTTTACAATGATTTTGTTTGCTGCTTCCACCTGGCCGTTACTCCGAGGGTGATGGATGGAGGCAAACCGGAGATCTATCCATAGTTGAGCGCAGAAGCTGATGAACTCCTCGCTGGCAAACTGGGGGCCGTTATCGGTCACTATTGCTTGGGGCAACCCATGTCTACAAATGATTTCCCCCCAGATGAAATTCCTTATGACCTGCGAGGTGACCTTGGCTAAGGCTTTAACCTCTAGCCACTTCGAGAAATAATCGACCATGACCAAGAGGAACCTCCTCTGCCCACTAGCCGGAGGAAAGGGCCCAACTAAGTCCATTCCCCAGATAGCAAATGGCCATGGTGCCGTGATACTCCGGAGCCTCTGAGCTGCCAAGAGTTGAAGGGGGGCGTAGAGCTGACATTTTTGACACCTCCTCGCAAACTCCATGGCATCCTTCCTTAGGGTGGGCCAGAAGTACCCCTGTCTGACCACCCTTGCCTCCAGTGTCCTTCCTCCAGAGTGACTGCCGCACTCGCCCGAGTGCACCTCCCTTAAAATCTTCGGGATTTCTTCTTCGGTCACACATCTAGCTAGGAGCCCTGACAACATCTTACGATGCAGACCCCCCTCCATCATCAAGTAGTGAGCCGCTTTGCGCTTGAAGCTTCTCCCGACCTTGGTCCCCTCAGGCAGTTCACCGGTGGTTAGGAAGGCCACAAATGGATCTACCCACGAGGGTTGCCAATCCACCAGCATCAACTCTCCTTCCTCAATAGCCGGTCGGAATAGCTCCGTCAAGGTCCCTCCCCCGCGAGGTCCGAACTTGGCTAGTCGATCGGCGGCTACACTTTCTTCCCTTGGAACATGTTGAATTGAGAATGACCGGAAACCTCCGATGATCGCCCTTGCCTTGGAGAGGTATCTGATGAGGGTAGGCTCCCGAGCTTCAAATTCTCCCCAGATCTGCGATGCTATTACCTTTGAATCAGTGAAAACTTCCACATCCTGAATCTCCAGCTCCTTTGCCAGGCGGAGGCCGGCGATCACGGCCTCATATTCCGCTTGATTGTTGGTCACAGGGAAATGCAGAATGACCGCCTGCTCTATGGTTACCCCCTGGGGACTTGTTAACACCACCCCTGCCCCTAGGTAGTGCCTTCCTGAGGCTCCATCCACCATCAACTTCCATGCTTCTCGAGGTGGTGGCTCTCCCCCCTCGACCTCAACGATGTAGTCTGCTAGGAAGTCAGCCACTGCCTGTGCCTTGATGGAGAGCCTTGGGACAAAGGAGATGTCGAACTCGCTTAGCTCAATGGACCACTTAGCCAGTCTCCCCGAGTGCTCCACTCCTTCGAAGATCTTGCGAAGAGGGTGGTCGGTGACCACCCTAATCGAATGTGCTTGAAAGTACGGCCGGAGTTTCCTTGCCGAGACGACCAAGGCGTAAGCGAGCTTTTCCAGGATGGGGTAGCGGAGCTCTGCTTTCCTCAATATCCGGCTGACGTAGTAGATGGGCAGCTGCTTCTTTCCTTCTTCCCTCACTAGGACGGAGCTCACCGCCTCCGCTCCTACCCCGAGGTACAAGGCCAGGTCCTCCCCTTCCTTTGGGCTCTGAAGGAGGGGAGCCTGAGAGAGCTGTCTTTTCAGCCCTTGGAAGGCCTCTTCGCACTCGGTTGTCCATTCGAACCTTTGATTCCCCCGCAGCACCTTAAAGAATGAGGAACACTTGTCTCCTGCCCTGGAGAGGAACCTGCTTAGCCTAGCCAGCTTGCCTGTCAAGCGCTGGACCTCCTTGGCGTCGCGAGGTGACTCCAAATCTAGGATGGCCTTGACCTTGTCCGGGTTGGGTTCCACTCCCGCCGGAGTCAGAAGATGCCCGAGGAACTTCCCGCGGCTGGCCCCGAAGACACACTTCAAGGGATTCAGCCTCATTTTAAACCTTCTCAGGGTGGCGAATGTTTCCTCAAGATCTTGCAGGTGCGAAACCATGCACTTGCTTTTGATCATTAGGTCATCGACGTAGACCTCCAAGTTCCTCCCCCTCTGATCCCGGAAGACTCGATCCATCATGCGCTGATAGGTAGCCCCTACGTTCTTTAACCCGAAGGGCATCATCTTGTAACTGAAGCATCCCTCCCTCGTGATGAAGGAAACATCCTTGGTATCAGGAGGGTGCATCCGGATCTGGTGATAACCTGAAAAAGCATCTAAAAAGCTCATGACAGAAAAACCGACGGCTGAATCAACCAGCGCGTCGATCCGAGGCAGGGGGTAGCAATCCTTAGGGCATGATTTATTCAACAAAGAAAAGTCAACACACATCCTCCATTTACCACATCCTTTCTTTACCATTACCACATTGGAGATCCAGCCTGGATACTGGATCTCTGAGATGAAGCCCGCCTCCAGGAGCTTCTTGACCTCCTCGCGAATGGGCTCCTCCAACTTGGTGGCGACGGCTCTCATCTTTTGACGGATGGGGCGGGTGCGGGGGTCCAAGTTCAGGCGATGGCAGGCTACGTCGGCGTCGATGCCCGGCATGTCCGCCGCGCTCCAAGCGAAGATGTCAACGTTGCTTTGAATGCAAGCCCGCACCCGCTCCCGGGCCTCGAGACTCAAGCCCCCGCTGACCCGTACCCTTTGTACATTTCCTGCGTCGGTGAAGACCTCCATCTCCACCACTTCTTCGGCCGGCTCCAGCCGCGACTGCTCCCAACCGGTCCTTGCCTCTTCCTCCAGCTCCAGCTCTCCCCTCTCTCCCTCCTCCTCAATCTCCATCGCTTCTACCCCCCCCCCCCCCTGCTGCTGCTGCTCGACTTCTATGCCCCTCGGGGCATCTCCCTCGACTTCTTCTGTCACCTGCACTTCTACTTCTAACGCCCCTTCCGGGCTCTCCTGTTCCCCGTCCCCCGGGACCACCTGCATATCTCCTTGCAGCTTCTCAGTCTCCTCTTCTCCGACTTCCTCCTCAACTATCCCTTTTGCCTCCTCTAAGACCATCTCCTCTTCCTCAACAACCTCCTCTAGGGCCGTCATCTCTATCTCCAACTCTTCTGCCTCTGCCATCCACGAAATGGTGTTGACTGCTGTAACGTAACATTGTCTTGCCACCTTCGGGTCCCTTCTTACCCTTACCTGCACCCCCCCATTGTTGAACTTGAGGCACTGATGGAACGAGGAGGGGACGCAGCGAAAGGCGCCGATGAGGGGGCGCCCAAAGATGGCATTATAGCTGCTCGGGGCGTCCACGATCACGAACCTACAGTTCCGCGACATGCCCCCCAACCTTACGTGCAACCCTACTCCTCCTTCTACCTCCTTCCTCTCTCCGGAGAACCCGAACAGAGGTCCATCCGACGCCAAGACCCTCTTCCCTTCAACCCTCATCTCATCAAAGGCCTTCTTGAAGATGACATTAACCGAGCTCCCGTTATCTACCAATATCCTTGAGACCGTATAGTTTTCCACCGCCGTCTGGATCACCAGGGCATCGCAGAATGGATCTTCATAGTCTGGCATGTCCGCTGATGAGAAAGTAATCTTTTCTTCTGGTGGGGGAACCTGGGAGGTGGAGGCCACCCCTCTCCGGTACATGGTTTGCAGGCTCCCCTTGCGGGTTGCCTCAATCCCCACTCCTCCGTGAATCACCCCGATTCCTCCCCGGGTCCCTACATCCACCCGGTCTTCGCACCTGTCTTCCACTTTGCCCTGCTGCACCTCCACTATCCTCACCGGTGGATCCTGCCTCCCTGCTCCTCTTGCCTCCCTCAACTCTAAGAACTCCGGGCAGGTGGCCGTTGCGTGACCTTCCTCCTGGTGGAAGTCACAAAAAGGCAACGCCTCCCCGCCCCTTCTTCCGTCTCCCCTACCTATTCTACCTCCTCGAGCTCCTCTGGCTGCTCCTCTCCCCGTCCCTACTTCCATGGCCTCCTGTGGTGGTGGGGGACGACCCCTCGGCTCTTGCCTCCATGCCGGTCGGTCGAACCTCCGGGGCTCCCGCAGGTTATCTCTCCCCTGGAAGCCTTCTCCTGGGCCCTGGGGGCGACCATCCTGGGGCCTCCAACCTAATCGGTTGTTCGGCTCCCGGGCCCCCCATCCCTGCAGCTGCCCAAACCTTTGGGGCTCTTCCCTTCTCCTTTCCTCCCTTTGCTCCCTCTGCTCCTTCTGTCTTCCCGTTGCCGGTTCCTTCACGTCGTCCTCCGCTAGCTTGGCCAACTTACTAACGAATGCTGGGTTTGCTCTCTCGAAGTCAATCTCCTTTGCCGCCCTCTTCATGAGCTCCTCAAAGGAGAGGGAAGGCACCCTCTTCAACTCCATGCTAAAGAATCCCGGTCTTAGCCCCAGGGTAAAGGCTAGCATCAGCGCGTACCCTGGAGTCTCCTGGACCAGGAGGATCTCTTCCTGAAATCGGTCGACATAGTGGCCCAGCGTCTCATTCGGCTTCTGCTTCACTGCAAAAAGGCACTTCGCTTCCTTCTTCCGCTTCTTCGAGGTTGAGAACCTCAACAGGAAACTTCTTCGTAGATCTTCAAAGCAGTAGATTGACCTCGCTGGCAACTGATGGAACCAGTCCCGAGCCTTCTCTTTCAACGTGATGGCAAACATCCGACACTTGAAGGCGTCTGTCATTAGCCTTATTGACACAATGTCTTCAAACCACTGTACGTGCTGCACCGGGTCATCCTTCCCCGAGTAGTAGGACATGTCGGGCTCCCGGAACCCCTCCGGTACCGGAGCCGAGATGATGAGCTCGCTAAATGGGCTCTCGCCTCCTGCCTGGCGAGAAGGTACGTCTCGCGGCCTCGGCTGACTTGCCCGATCCGCGAGACCGTGCCCTGGGAAGAGCTCCCGCACCGCCGCCTCCTTCTCGCCCAGATCCGTCAGCGCCTCCTTGCCCGGGCGCTGGCTCTGGCCCGGGAATAGCTCCCGCGCGGCCACGTCTCTCTCTCCAGCCTCCCCCGGGACCTCCTTCCCCGGGCGCTGCCCCGGGGCGTTCTCGCCTAAAAGCGGGACCTCTTCAATTGGGACCTGAGGGGTGGCCCACTCGCCTCTCGCTGAGAAGGCCAAACTGATTGTTTGCAAAACCTCTCTCCTGAACTCATCCAGCATCCTCTTCGTTGCTTCCTCTCCCCAGGTGGGGGATCCTCCAGAACCTGACCCTTCACCTTCACCTCCAGCCATGGGGCAAAACTCAAGGCTTTCTTGTATCAGCTGCCTTCCACGCTCACCGCACCAGAACTATTGAAGCCAAATATGACCCCAACTGAAGTTCGAAGAAAAAGGGGTGCAGCCGAAACCTACTTCTCTCAAGTCTCAACCCTTGACTGGATTCTAAGGACCTAAGACTGACCCAATAGCCTCAGCAGGGAGGTCCCACCTCACACCCGGAAGATCTCTGAGAGCTTCCCCTCTAAAGCCAAAGCTGGGCTAGGAGCTCCTCAGAAAGCACTGGAATTTGGGAGACAATGATCGCTTGCCTTCTAAGGAGCCCTTATGGGTCTATTTATAGTTTTTGCTGCCTTGTGATTACTGAAATGCCCCTAGTTGGTATGCAAATAGCCGAATCCCGCTGTTTTTCTGAGGGTACTGAAGTAATTTCTCCTGAGGGCAATTAGGACATTCTTCCTAAGGCCCTGGGCCCCACTCGGCGAGAGCTGTGCCGAGACCCTTCTGCCCAGTGCATGGCGCGAGCGTTCTCGCCCGGCGTAGGCGAGAACTCTTTGAGATAGGAGCTTGGCTCGGGCGCAAGCGCTTCCGCGCAGGCCGCGCTCGACGGTCTTGGCTTACGGTTCCTCGTTCAACGATCAGGCGCAATCGTTCCCGCCTTCTTTGGGCGAGATCTTCCTTAGGGCGAGATCTTCCTTAGGGCGGGAACACTTCGGCTAACCCAACTGTGACCATTGTGCCACCTTGTCTGGCTCAGCGAATATGGGGTTGTACACCTTGTTTTAGGGATTTAGAAATATGTAATTCTTCTTTATGTTCTAATGAAATTTTTAGATCTCCATTTTCAAGTTTTTTATTGTGCACTTCTCGTCCCACTAGTTGTTAACATAGAAATTAGGATAGTTTAAATTTTCATGTTTTGGTTTTCTTAATCTATGAAACATAAATTTGCTTGTTTACTTTTAATTCCTCTCCCCTAATTTTAAGCTCTATTTGCTTGAGGGCAAGCAAATACTTAAGCATGGGGGAATTTGATGACTAGTTTTAGTCATCGATTTTTGGGTTAAATTAGCATAAATATTCCTAGGATTAATTATATTTTCATGTATTTTATGTTTGTTTTGTTTTAATTTTTATTTTCTTTGATGTTATGTTTTAATTCCTTATTTTATGCATCCTATTTGGTTTAAATATAAAATTTTTTATTATGTTGTTTGTCTTATTTTATATGTTTGTTAAAACATAACTTAATGTTCTATTCTATTTTATTTTTGTAGGTTGGAGCCCACATGGTGCAGCCCTCTCATATGGTCGGCCTTCATTGGTGAGCCCAAGCCTCCTTCAAGTCAAACCCGAGCACAAGTACCTCCATGCAGCAGCCCGAGCCTTGATGTTGGAGCAGCCCGGCCTCTTCAACCATGCAGCCCAGCCCCTTCCAGAAGCAGCCCACATGATGCAACCAGCCCTCTTCAAGTTACCCGAGCCCACAAAGTGCAACCCACTCCATTCATGTGTTGGTCGGCCACTCATTCCCCCTCTCCCTTTCATTTAATTCATGCATGCACCTTGCCACCTTTGCATGGCCGGCCCTCCTCATTCATCCCACCTCCTTCTCTTTTTCCCTCTCTTTTATTTCTTTCTCCCCTCTTTATTTCTTATTCATCCCCCATGTATTTTCTATTTTTATTTCTTTTAACTACATGCAATGGATCTCATCTTCTCCCTCTCCCCTCATAAATGCCATACATGTATCTCCCAAGTACATGGTCGGCCACCCCCTTGTGCCCCTCATCTTCATTTCATTCTAGAACCTTCTCCCTCTCCTATAAATGGAACCCATGTCTCATGCATGAGGAGGTTGGATTTTGGAGAGCAAGTGAGATAGCTAGTTCAAGAGAGAGTTCTTTTTTGCTTCTTACTTGTTGTTGTTAAGTTCTTTTCTATTAGTGTAACCATTTTCTATTTAGTGTAATTCTTTTGGTAGCATAATCTTGTCCCTTTTATATTTTTGTACTCCCTTTTTATTAATCAATGAATATGAATTTTTTTCATCTTATTTTTTTTCCTTTTCAACCATGCGTAGCTAATTTCCCTTAGCATTCGATCGTGAGGATCCATGAAATGAGATGAGATTTTCCTTTATTTTTTTAGTTTTATTTTTGTCTAAATTATTCTCGATCCTTTTTGATTTATCTCGTGTCGAGTCCGTATTTCCGGTATACGGTAGTAGGCAATTTGATCTCATTTCATAGTAGTCGAGAGACTCGTTGATTTGAAAGATCACTCAAAGAAGGAAGGAGTTGATCGCAACCCTAGAGATAGGATGACGTAAATCCTCCGGATTGGAGTCAAATCCAATAGCGCGGGTCACTTCGATAATGCAACTTTAGGTCTTTTTGACTTGTAAAGAGATTTCGGTCAAAACGCCTATAAGTTAGGGGATTTAATGCTCAAGCGAGATTATTTCCTATAATCGGATCCGTCACGGTCGAGTTTAATTTGCAAATTTAAATCTATATTTTTATCCTTATCGTCTCATTTCATGGTGAATCATTGATCGAATGCTAGCTTTTTATCATAAGTTTTCATTTTAATATTGTCCTTAGTTTAATTTTAAATTCTCAAACAACCAACAATCGCGCGGTAGGATAATAGTAGAAGCGTGAGTAATAGTACTTGACAACCCCGAGTTTTAAATACGACCTTGGTACTACAATTCGATATGTACACTTGACTTTTCGGATTGATAGCAATCAACACACCAATCATGACTAAAGATACTGCACAATGGCGACAAAGGATCCATATAGTCGACCCCACTATAGTGGGATAAAGGCTTGAGTGTTGTTGTTGTTTGATAAATGTTTGTAATGAATGAGATGAATGAGTAGAATAGATGAAAAATCTGATCAAATAGATGAACTTATGTTTAATGTTGATTATTAAAATGAATGTGATTGTGTATTGCCCTCATCAAATGTGCATTTATGCCTAGTCTCCCAGGAGAAATTTAAGTCTGCATCCTAGATTTCGGGATGATCTCCACAGAGAGCATTTTTTTATCTCCATGGAGATAGAAATGGGTTCACCATTTCCTAAATTTTTTTTTATTTTAGATCCCCCCATTCATCGTTCCTCTGTTGGATCTATAGGCTCCTTTATTGGTGGAATAAGTGATTCTAAAATAATTTTTAGTAATGTATTTTTATCAAAATAATTATTGCAAGTCAAAGTAACATTATTTCAATTCATAGAAATAATTCATTTGATGAATAAGACATGAATTTATATTGTATCCATCAATGTACAAAATTGGATTCCTATGATGCTAGAAATCGCAGAGACGATGTTTATTCTCGTGTTTTCTATATCGACTCATCTCCCTAAGAACCGGATGGTCGTAGCATATCTCCCCCCGGATAGGCCTCGGTTCGTGCCCCCTAGACCTACTCTCTAGACCTAGTCACTTCACATACAAGGCAAATTTTCTACCCTAAGTCGCATAGGGACCTAGTCGCCAACACTGAGGAATTCTCCCTAAGCCGCTCGTGGATCTAGTCTCCAAGCAACAAAGGTGAATTCTCCCTAAGTCGTTCACGAACCTAATCGCCAACACATGCAAATTCCTCTATTATTACAACAAAAAATAACCAAAAAAGAAAACACTACAAAAGATATGAGAGTAAAATATGCAGTAAAACTCCCAATGAAGAACTCTGCAGGTGAAGACTAATGCACGAGAGAAATCATCGTTATTGATTTTCTTGTCCTTCGCGTAGCATAATCGTTGATGCGCTTCTCTTTCAAGTTCTCCTTTTGATCTTTGTTTTGCCCAGGGGAGTGCGTTGGAATAAAGGGACAAGACTTTAGTTTTAATATGGAGTGTTGGTGTCATATGCGCTTTCGCTTGGTGGTTGTGAAAGAAGCAAACCGGTCTTTGAATAGACTTTGAGAGTTACCGTCGTCCGTAAGCCCTACTTCTGCGCAATATCCTTTAAAGAAACATTTTGGCACGTCTCAAATAGACATGGTAAGCATATTTCTTCATTTTAGACATTTTAGTTTTAGGCAATGCCTACCATGCCGTGATA
The DNA here is from genome assembly GCA_039583875.1 of Platanthera guangdongensis. NCBI lineage: Eukaryota > Viridiplantae > Streptophyta > Magnoliopsida > Asparagales > Orchidaceae > Platanthera > Platanthera guangdongensis. The sequence continues at coordinate 130,303,688 of CM077165.1, forward strand.
TGTTTTAGCGTGCATCGCTAACTTATTTACATTTTTGCATCTTTTCTTCCATCATTATTTTTATTTGAATACATTTTGATGCTCGTCTCGAATTTGAATGCTACTGTTGTAGGTAGATTCTACCACGCAGCAATAAGCCAAAGAGTAGGTATGTTTGTCCAAAACCTCAGTCCATTTACTTGTACGCTTTAAGCACCGTTTGGCGCGGCTTATCGCAGCTTATTTGCTGCGGTGAGGTTGGACAAAAGCGTCATTGTCATAGAATGTATGTTTGGTATGACAAATGTTACTACTATTATAAAAAAAGAAACTAATTTGGAGCATAAAATTATGGTATAACAATGACATTTTTGTCCAACCTCACCGGAGCAAATAAGCTGCAATAAGCCGCGCCAAACTAGTTTGTCACACATGTTATTTCCTGTACACTATAAACACAAAATAAAACTCATCAAATACTTAATGTGATTTGTTATTCTCAAATCAAAGAGATGCGAAATGCACGTTTCAACAAACTCTTCATGCATTTTGATAATAATAAATCCTCTAATGAGAAATTAGTCATTTTTTGAATTGACTTGTATTTATAGAGTAGTGTGGTAAATGATAATCATGAGATAAAAAGGTTTTAAAAATATAATCAAATGCATAACAATTCTCATTAAACGAGGATGTAGGTGTAATATAGTCTTAAAACTATTATCTCACTTTATTTATGAATTCAAGAATTAGATTTTCTGAGATAATTATGATCGAGCGCATAAGAGTAAAAATAGTAGAAATACATCATGAAAGTCATGCAGAATGATCAGGAGAGAAGCATACATAATATGGGAATTGCATAGTAGAGCACAAATACAATGGGTTAAAATAAAATGATATACTATCACTTGTTGAAAATAATCATGTAATTTATGATTAAGAAATGAGATTTATTTCATTGATTTTTGAGAGATGTTAAGCAAGATAGTTATATTCAAAACGATTACAAAATACAATGCACAATGATTTGCAAATCAAATATTTAGAAAAATATTGTAGCATTCATGCTTAGATATTGTTGCGGGCTAACTTGATGCTCCGGTCGGACAAGATTCAATTGCACCGTCTTAGCTTGCGGAGCGGTCGAGTGCGCACACAGTCAAAGAAAATGAAAGGTTGACTCAAGATGTGATGACATGGAAAAATCCCTCAACTGGGTAAAAAACCACGTGACCGGGTCTGTGCCGGTCAAAGTCCAATAGTTGCGCGTGATTACAATGTGTTCAGAGAATTGGGGGCGACAGGTCACTCCCCGTTACAGCTTGGGGGAGAGAGAGAGACTTCAGCTCCCAACGGGCAACAGGCTGCTCCATGGGAGCGACTTGCACACTGAAATCCGAGATGTGGCTCTGGTGCTTTGAAGTTTGGAGCACGGCCTTGGCACGCGTCTGTTTGCAGGGGTCGTCTTCCTCCCCCCGCTCGCTCCGGGACTTAGGCGTTTTCCTGCTGGTGGTGCGATGGTGGCTCGAGGTGGCTTGAGGATGATCCGAGGGAGAAGTCCGACAAAGCTCTCGCATGAGGAAGAAGATGACCGGGAGCCAAAAAGTGAATTATGAGGAGGCCCTGAGGCTCCTTTTATAGCCTTCTGAAGAGGATTATGGCGGACCCCACCACTAACTTAGTGGGTTAGTGGGTGGTTACCCACCGGATCGGACGGCGAGGAGAGCCCACCACGATCGGACGGCGGGCAAGCCGTCGATTGTGGTGGGGCGGCCGGGCGGCGGAGACGGCCCGTTAGTGGCCAGGCAGCGGCCTGGCCGGCCGCGGACTGGGCGCCGACGGTCTAGCCGGTAGCCGCGGCTTGGCAGGATGCCGCCTAGGCGTCCGCGGCGTGGCGGTAGCCGCAGCCTGGCGGCCCGGCCGGAGGCCGCTGCCCGGTCGGCGGCGGACTAGACAGCGGCGGCCGCGGCCTGGATGGCGGCGGCGGGCCGGCCGCGACAAGGACGGCGGCAGCCCAGCCAGTTGCGACTTGGCCAACGGAGGCCTGGCAGGCCACGGCCTGGCCGGCGGCGACCGGTCCGGCTGGCGGCCTGGTCGGCGACCGCGGTCTGGCCGGCCGCGGCCTGGCCAGCGGCAGCCTGGACGGCCGCGACCCTGCTGGCCGCGGCCTGACCGGCGGCGGGCTACGGCCTGGCTGGCAGTTTCCCCCCAAAGGGGGCGGTTTTCCCAAGTGAGGGGAGGGAGTGGGCCCCACTACCCATGTTTCCCTCATTATTGGGAGTTCATGGGAGGTGGGGTTGACTAGTCAACCCCATGATCTCCATTTTGGGGGGGAGATTATGGGGGAATTCTTCCTATAAATGGTGGTGCAACCCATCAATTGCCCCCAAATCCTAATGGTTGGAGAGCGAAGCGAGCGAGAGAAGAAGGATTTTCCTGCTGTTATCCTCTTTCCCACTGTCATGACAACCTCCGGCGAGAAGGTGGAGGCGGCGAAGGGCGGCGTTTCGAAGGTACCCGGAGCAAGTTTGCCGAAGGAGAGTCGGCCGGCGAAGACACCGAACGCGGCCACGCGCGACCAGGACACCCGCCGAACGCGGTAGGACGCGCGCGCCAAGGTCATGTGTGCGCGCCCAGGCCACGCGCGCGGCAGGCCGCGCTCGCCCAGGCCGCGTGCGTGCGGTTGCATGCAGGCGGTCCCTCCCTTTGATCGTGTGCGTTTCTGCACGTGGGTGCATGCTCGTTTTTGCGCCCGGCTTAGGCCGCATGTGCTTGGATGAGCGATTCCAAGCCTTCACTTTTTAGGCAAACCTGATCCTTTTGTTCTTGTGTTGTGCAGGTCTTGAAGCGTTCTTCCGGTCCGATGCGCCTGCGCTCCTTTTTAACCGACGACGGTGTGGAAATTTGGAGGAAGAAATGTGGGCTTCCTGCTAATTTGGAGGTGAGGATCCCACGCTCCGAGGAGCGAGTCCATAATCTTCCTCATGGCTGGTTGGCGATTTGCGAAGTTTCCCAGAGGACCGACTTCCGCTTTCCCCCATGTGAGGAGATGATCGAGATCTTGAAGTTCTGCAGGGTGCCAATTTCCCAGTTTATCCCGGTTGGAATTGCCCGAATTATGGCCTTAGTTGCCTTTCTTTGCGAGCATGGAGAACGGCTTTCCTTAGACCAATTTCGAGATTGGTGCGATGTTCGCTCTGATGGTTGCGAGCGGGTGGAGGTCCGTAGCAACAAAAGTTGGTTGGAGTTTGAGGCTCGAAAAGATCGTCGTCTTGGAAACACTCTGTTTGGGTATGTCAAGAATTTATGGGGCCTCCCCAAGGCGTGAGACACACTACCCAACCGCTGTCGCCGCGTGAGGGGGAAGGAACGAGAATTTTCTCTAGTGCTTGGGTTTTTAGATCCCCGTGAACTAGTCAAACGTCTCTTTAATATCTTCGTCTACGTTGAGGAGAAGCTCCTGTTGCGGTGTGGTATCTCTTCAGATGCAGTCCAGATTGTTGGGACTTCTCAGGGAGGGGGCCGAAAGAGGAAAGCTGTGGCAGCCCCTTTTGGCGACCTTGATACGGTAGTGGTGGCAGCTCCTACTGATGCCAGTCCTGAGTCGACCCCCGAGGTGCAGATTCTCGGGTCCCCAGTTCCTCAAGCACCGTCGGAGGCAGCGACCCTGCAGATGTCCTCTTCCTTGAGGGTAATAAGCGATGCGGTGAGTGCCTTGACTCATTGTGAAGAATCTTTTCCTCATTTTTTTCATTATTTGGTTTTAACCTTGGCCTTTTTTCTTATGCAGATAGAGACCTAGCCCCAAATTGCGGTAACCTAGAATGACCATTATGTGAGTTTGACAGATGGGTATCTTGCTCTTCAGGAGAAGCTCTGGTTGACGTCGAGCTCGCTTGCCTCCTTGAAGGAGGAACATGATCGAGACATTGCGTGGTTCCGCCAGACCGGGTCGGTGCTGAAATCCGAGCTAGAGGATGCACGTGCAGCCTTGGAGGAGGAGAAAACCCTGGTGGAGAGGACCACCCTGATGTTGAAGCACTTGAAGGAGGAAACTTCGGGCATGGAGACCCAGTTGCAAGCGGCACGGGTGGAAGCCACCGGACTTGAGACTCAGCTACGGGCGGCAAAGGCCCAAGTGGAGATGCTGTCTTCTGATAGCCACGTGTCGGAGTTGAAGGCTGCGGGACTTGCAGAATACTCGGAATCATTGGACTACATGTGAAACCGTAGTTTGATTGCAGAGGAGATTCGTGACGAGATTTGGTCCAAAGAGGTGGAGCCACAGATGGACGATGTTCGTGAGCTAGTGCTCCGGCATGGTGTCTCGGAGGACCTCCGCCTGGTTAGTAAGAGCTTGGGATGTGACACATCCGGCCTCGGCTTTGCAGATGTTTCAGAAGACGAGCGTTCTGGCTCGGATGATAAGTAGTAGCCTCATTCACATTTAGTTGTCTCATTAGTCATATTGTATTTTGCTTTTTGTTCAGTATTTGTTAATGTTGTCCTTAGGCTCTGATTGCCCTTTTTGTATCATTCCAGCTGTTTTGTATGACATTATTTTTGGTGTCATCTTAGCTGTTTCGTTTGCACGGCTCTGGTCTGTGGCTTTGTGTGCGCGGCTCTAGTCCACGGCTTTGTTTGTACGGCTCAGGTCCGTGGCTTTGTTTGCACGGCTCAGGTCTGCGGCTTAATTTGCATGAGTCAGGCTCTCGGCTTAGGTTTCACGACTCAGGTCTACGGCTTTATCGTGAAAGGGAGGCAGACCCTTGTGAGGTTGAACGAGTCAGGCTCGCGGCTTAGGTTACACGGCTCAGGTCCGCGGCTTTGTTTGCATGAGTCAGGCTCGCGGCTTAGGTTGCACGGCTTAGATCCGCGGCTTTATCGTGAAAGGGGGCAGGCCCTTGCGAGGTTTCACGAGTCAAGCTCATGGCTTAGGTTGCGTGGCTCAGGTCTGCGGCTTTGTTTGCACGAGTCAGGCTCGCGGCTTAGGTTGCACGGCTCAAGTCCGCGGCTTTGTTTGGATGAGTGAGGCTCGCGGCTTAGGTTGTATGGCTCAGGTCCGCAGCTTCTTCATGAGGGGAGCAGGCCCCCACAGGGTTGCGCGAGTCAGGCTCGCGGCTTGGTTTGCACGAGGGCTGCTCGCGGCTTCTTCGTGAGGGGGCAGGCCCCCACGGGGTTGCGCGAGTCAGGCTCGCAACTTGGTTTGCAGGAGGGCTGCTCGCGGCATCTTCATGAGGGGGGCAGGCCCCCACGGGGTTGCGCGAGTCAGGCTCGTGGCTTAGTTTGCACGAGGGCTACTCGCGTCTTAGTTTCCACGAGGGCTGCTCGCGGCTTCTTCGTGAGGGGGGCAAGCCCCCGCGGGGTTGTTCGAGTCAGGCTCGCGGCTTAGTTTGCATGATGGCGGCTCACGGCTTAGTTTGCATGAGGACTGCTCGCGGTTTCTTCGTGAGGGGGGCAGTCCCCCACGGGGTTTGAGAGTGTCACCCTGCCTGTTTGAATATATAAGATTAGCACCAAGATAATGTAATACTTGAATAAAGATAACTTGTGCGGGACCAGGCCCGCAGATCACACACATCATAAAGTCTTTTGTTACAGAATACGCTACACAACCAGAAAAACATAATGCAGGAAATCATTGATAAAATTAGCGCAAGTATTGCGCATTCCAAGTGTAGGGGAGAGTCTTTCCTTCAGCGCTGCGTAGCCTGTATGTTTCTAATTTCACCATAGCCGTGACGATGAAGCTAGTGGCCTTCCCATGTTGGAGATAGCTTGTCGTCGTGCGTTCCTTTCCCAGCCGCTTCTAGAGTGCGAAGGACCAAGTCTCTCACGTTGATCGGTCGGGGCTTCACCTTGCGGTTGTAATAGCGGGTTGTGCGTTGCTGGTAGGCTGCAGTACGAAGAGCGGCTTCTTCACGGATCTCAGAAATCAAATCCAGATTGTCTCGGAGAGCGTCGTCGTTCGTCTGGAGGTTGTTGTTGGAGACCCGGGGGCTTGGAATGACGATGTCAACTGGGATAATAGCTTCAGTACCGTAATAGAGATTGTATGGTGTTTCTCCTGTGGGGGTCCTCTCCGTTGTACGGTATGCCCATAGCACATTGGGGAGCACGTCTACCCACTGCCCCCCAGTGTCTTCAAGTCGCGCCTTTAGTCCCTTCAGAATGGTTTGGTTGGTCACCTCGACCTGCCCATTGGATTGGAGGTGCGACACTGCCGTATGCTACAACTTGATCTTTAAGTCCTCGCACAGCTTGTTAAAAGACTTTCCCGTAAACTGAGTGTCATTGTTGGTGATGATAACTGCTGGTATACCAAAGCGGCAAACGATGTTCTTCCAAACGAATTGCTTCGTGTTCTCCTCGGTAATCTTGGAGAGAGGCTCCACTTCTACCCACTTGGTGAAGTAGTCGATGGCCATGATGATGAATTTCCTCTGTCCCGAGGCTTGTGGTAAAGGGCCGAGGAGGTTTATCCCCCACTGAGCGAATGGACAAGCTCCTTGAAACGTGTGAAGGGCAATAGGAGGTTGTCGGGGGATGTTGGTGTGTAGCTGGCAACTTTTGCACTTCTGCACAAAGTGTGTTGCTTCCATTTTCTTGGTTGACCAGTAAAGATCTTGGCGTAGGATTTTCCGAGCCAAGGCCTTTCCGCCCCAATTCTTTCCGCTGACTCCTTCATGAACCTCGCGGAGGGTATACTCAACGTCAGTTTCTGTCAATCACTTCATGTAGGGCCCCGCGAAGGACCGTTTATACAGTTCTCCACTGATCAGTGTGAAGGTGGCCGCCCTCATCCTGAGGCGATGGGCCTCCTTTTGGTCCTCTGGCAGCGGATGGCTCTATAAGTAGTCTACCAATGGAGTGATCCATGACTCTTTGGATTCTTCGATCTCCACCACTTCCCATGACCCCTGGATGCTGGGAAAGGCAATTTCTTCAACCTGACATCTTCTTGACTGATAGCGAGAGGGAGATGTGGACAGCTTTGACAGGGCGTCTGCTTGGCTTTTCTGCTCTCTGGGGATGTGGAGAATTTTGGCTTGTGGTATCCTAAGCAGGAGATATTTCACAAGTTGGAGGTATTGGACAAGCTGCTCACTCTTTGTCTCAAAATCTCCTTCCACTTGGGAGACGACGAGCTGGGAGTCGGAGTAGATTGTTAACTTCTTGACGTGACAATCGATGGCGAGCCCGAGTCATGCACTTAAGGATTCATATTCTGCTATGTTATTAGTAGCAGTGTTGCAAAATAGAGACCGGGTGGTCTGGCGGTCTGACTCTGGCGGATTGTAGTCCGGGCGGTCTGTCGGTTTCTCTCCAGCGGTTTGGTTGCAGATCTATTGTTGTTAGTGCTCTGGCAGCCTGGCAGTCTGTCCCTAGCGACTTGGAGACCGGGCGGCCTGACGAACTATTGTGGCGGCTTGGTGTCTCCCTGTGGTGGTTGTCGGGCGGTTTGCTCATTCATCAAACCGCACGGCTTGGTCGACTTGTATTTTTGTTAACTGCTTGTACATGTTATTCTTTAGTCCCACATTGTTTATTTGTAATCTCTCTCATCTCCTTCATTCTATAAAAGGGAGGCTATACCATGTCATACACACCTTTTTTGGAATATAAAATTTTAGTTTGCCCAATTTCCAGACTCTCTTTTTTCTGTTCGCACATGTTATCAGAGCACGCAATCTTGTCTGCCTGATTCAATGCCTTCCTCTGTCTGTGCGACTTGATCTCCTTCTTATCACTTGTTCGCGCGGTCTTTCCTCCTTTGCCGCTGCTCTTTGTTTGCGCGGCCTTCTTCTCGCTCTTTCTCTGTGGCCTGCTTTCGCGACTTCTTGGTCTCCTATTCACGCGACCTGCTCTCTTCCCGCGCGACTTCTCTCCTTGTGTCCGCCACGGTTTACTCTCTTGTCTGCTGCGGTTTCTTGTTCTATTCGCTGCAGGACCCTTCCTTGAGTCTGCTGCGGCCTTCTCTCTACCCGCGCGGGCTTTTATCCGCCTCGACCTCTTTCTTTCCGCGCGACCTTTCTCTCTTCTCTATACCCGCACGGCTTCCTCCATGGCTCTTTCCGGCTCTTCTACCACCACCGCTACTCCTGTGGCAACTCCGCCTCCTCCTCTCATTCCTTCCGGGAATCTTGGCACCGTCTCCAAGCTTGTTGGTTCCAACTACCCGGATTGGAGTGTCTCATTCACCTTCCTCCTCCGCTCACAACGCAAACGCCACCACCTCACCAATGACCCTCCTCCTCCCACTTCTGCTGAGTTTGACAACTGGGATGCTAGCGATGCGCTTGTCCGCACTTGGCTCGCTAATAGTCTTTTCGATGAGTGTATTCCTGTCATCCGTCATGATGAGACGGTCAAGAAGGCATGGCTTCATCTTGCTGCTCTGTACTCGAAGGGGGCTCAGACATCCCGCATCTATACTTTGTATGCGGACCTCTTTGCCCGTCCTTCTATGTCTCCTGCTGCCGCTTATCAACAGGTCCAAGCTCTTGGTGCTGAGATTCTTCAACATCGCCCCTTCTCTGTGGATCTAGCCGAACAGCACAAGCACTTATAAGAACTTATTGTTGTGTGCTACCTCCTACGGCTTCCTGATTCCTACGACATAATCCTCCAACAAATCTTGGGTGAAGCGGACTCTCCTAACTTGGATACAACTGTTGCACGCATTGCCGTAGTTACAACTCTCCTTCAGCGTCGGCTTCTGTCTTCTCACCCACCAGAACAATATGCTCACCAAACTCAACGGAGTGGCTCTGGTACTCGCAACCACCACTCTGGTGGTCGAAGTTCTTCGCGCTTCCTCTGCTCTCACTGTGGCCGCACCGGGCATCTTGTGGATCGATGTTGGATGAAGCATCCACATCTTCGCCCTACTGGTGACTCTTCCACCTCCTCTTCCATGTCGTCCTCTTCGGTGGTCACTTCCTCAGGTAGTGCCCATGTGGTTACTCAAGGTAAATGGCTCATCGACTCTGGTGCAACTAATCACATGACGGGCAATCCTCAATGCTTTTCTCTCCTTGAAACACATGATCGGTTGCCCCCGGTCCTTGTTGCAGACGGCTCTCCCTCCCTGGTTCATGAGACGGGAGTTGTTTATGTCACTCCGTCTCTTCGCTTGGCCGACACTCTCTATGTGCCCAAGTTTCCCTGCAATTTATTATTGGTTACATCTTTGTGCAAGCAACTTCAATGCTCCGTCACATTTACACCCACTTCTTGCTCTTTTCAGGATCTGAGCTCCCAACGGATGATTGCTACTGGGACTGAGAGCAACGGCCTCTACTTCCTTGACAACATTTCCGCTCTGTTAGCCTTCTCCTACTCCTCTACTGATCTCCTATAATGGCATCTCCTCCTTGGGCATCCTCCTCCACGACTTCTTCATCATCTTCTGCCTCACCTCCCTCCGGACAGTTCTCCTCTCAACTGCGATGTCTGTCAGCTTGGCAAGAATCACCGTTCCTCCTTCCCGCCAAAGCAAGTTCGTGATTCTACCCGTCTGTTTGATCTTGTTCACTCCGACATATGTGTTTCTGCTCCTACCCTCACCGTTGGTCGGGGTAGCTCTTATTTTGTTACTTTCATTGATGACTTCTCTCGCTGTACTTGGGTGTATATCTTACGAGAACGCTCTGAACTTTTTGATGTATGGACGTCTTTTTATCATCTAATTAAAAATCAGTTTGATGTTTCTATTGAAGTCTTATGCTCTAATAATGCTAAAGAGTACGCTAGTCAAGCTTTTTCCTCCTTTTGTATGCAACATGGGATTATTCATCAAACAAGTTACGTTTACACCTCACAACAAAATGGAGTGGCGGAACGCAAAAACCTTTACCCCCTTGATGTCGCTCGCACCCTGCTAACGGAAATGCATGTCCCTCGCTCCTACTGGGGCTATGTTGCTCTCATCTCTTGCTATCTCATCAATCGCATTCCCTCCACCGCTCTCTGCGGTAAAACTCCTTTCTCCATGCTCTATCCAGGAAAGGATCCCTTTTCTCTCCCTCTACGTATCTTTGGGTGCAAAGCCTTTGTGCATGCTCCCTCCGCTACCTGCGACAAACTCTCCACTCGCTCCACCAAATGTGTCTTTCTGGGCTACTTTGTCACTCATAAAGGCTACTGTTGTTTTTGTTGGGTTTCTCTAAAGGGGTGGCACAACGTTTGTGCGCGCAGCGAAAAAGTAAAACATCAAGAAAAACCCAAAGAGATGTGGATCGGGCCATGAACAGTTGAATCAAGAAGTTAGTAAGACTAGGAAAAAATTACCTCGGTGGCGTTGAGTCACAACTCAACGGAGATGCTCCAAACTTTATCTGCTTGTTGGTGGAGAGTTCTACGTGGAATAGTATCCACGTTTCTGCAGAAGTCCACACGAGCGGGAGAACGCCGAGCTTTCCGTCGCACGGAAGATCGGGAAGGAGAAGACCGCACCTCGGCTATTCCACGGACTGCTAGGTCCGCGCCAGGAAGAGCAGCACCAGCGACAGTCGGCGGAGAAGAGGAAGTCAGCAGAGCAAACACGGCGGCGGCGGAACCCTTCCGTCAGCGGTGGGGATCGGGATCGGCGGAACGATCGAGCGGAACTCTTCCGTCGGGTTCGATTCGCTACAGGAGAAAATCACGAGCCTATTTTCCGAAAACCCTAAGTGTCCTATTTATACCAAAGGTATAAATAAACCCAAGAAAATCGCTATCCGCAGACCACCCGAAAATAGGGCTCAGAATCGGCGAGTAACAATCGGCGAGAGTCGGCGAGAATCGATCGACGAGTATCATACAGGATCGACGAGAATCAGAGTACAATACTCGACGATTCTCGCCGATCGTCGAGCCGCGCTCGACGATACACAACGATACTCGACGATCGTCGAGCCGCGGTCGACGACAATTGTCAAAGTAGTCGATCGTCGAGAATCAACATATTGATTCTCGACGATTCTCGTCGATCGGCGGGAATCAGAGAGACGATTCTCGACTATTGTTATCGACCCTCGGACGACAATCCTAATCAGCCCTCCAAGGCAACATTTGCCCAACCCGATGATCCTTTAAGGCAACACTTTGCCCACAACCTCATTCAGCTCGGTGATTGGTAACCTTTACCAACACAGTCAGTCATCCAACTTCTCCACGTCTCTTATGTGCGACCCTGCAGGCTCATATTGCGTTGGCAGTGAGATTACATGTTTGACCACTTCCAGATCATCATGGTAACTCCAACAGACTCCCACTTGATCTCGAAAGTATCAAACCAAAAACCTCACAAACAATGAGCGGCATCTAGCAATGCATCATTGCTCCCCAAGCAATAAGAGTTTATAACTCATAAGCCTTTATGACCAATGTATCAGCGTTGTCTTTGTCCCTTTGTCCCTTTGTCCCTTACATCCGGAAAGAACAAGAGGCATGGACCGTGTCACCCTCGTAATAGCTCAATCCAAGTTTCTTGATCCAGGACGGACTTCCAGAGAATGGTGAGTCCAATATCACATATTGACTCAACCAAGCATGGCTATGCATTTCTCAGTCCAGTTCCATCAAGGGGCCCATGGATGCAACTCCTGTCATACAGGAGGACAAATTCCATATCTGCTCACACACAAACACCCAAATGATTCGTAACATGCCCAACAACCACCCTTATCATCAACCTTTCTCAAGGAAGACTTTAGATGACATCAAAGCACGCTCTTCCTCACTTGATGAATGCTGTGACTTCAGGTCAAAGGACCACAACACCATTGTCAATTGAGACCTACTCGTGACACGATTGGATGACAATCCACAGAGTAGTCTCAGGTTGGGTCTGTCCAGTACAACTTATTCACTAACAAGTACCCACGTGATGACTTGATATCACAATATCATGACCTATGAGAACCAGTCATCAGTCAACGCACGTGCTAGCCTTCATGTATCATCATCACCCTTAGCTTCTATGATGATACTCGACCAGGGAACTTTAAGAATGAAGCTTCAAATAAATCATAGGCTCTCACATTCAAGTTACGTACTTGATGTCCTATGGAAGCGAACATTCTATCATATATAGAAAAACTCATAATAAAAGAATTTGCCATTAATTATAAAAGAAAAACTAGGTACACAGTTCATCATATGAACAAACAGCCAACAAAATACATATTTACATGCAATCCACAAGATCCTCGCTAGAGTTGATCATTTAGGTATCGTATACCCATCGATCTAGTATGACCATCATGCTTTCTCTGCGTGAGGGGCTTTGTCAGCGGATCCGCAATATTTTCCTCAGTCGGCACTCTGCAAATGTTTACATCTCCTCGTTCGACAATCTCACGAATAAGATGAAAATGCCGGAGTATGTGCTTGGAGCGCTGATGGGATCTAGGTTCCTTAGATTGTGCAATTGCACCATTGTTATCACAGTAGAGAACTACGGGACCAACAATGCTAGGAACTGCATCAAGCTCGCCGATGAATTTCCTAATCCATACAGCCTCCTTCGCTGCATTAGCTGCTGTGATATACTCGGCCTCTGTTGTAGAATCAGCAACTGTCTCTTGCTTGGAACTCTTCCAGCTTACAGCTCCTCCATTCAGGCAAAACACAAAACCTGACTGAGACTTGGAGTCGTCTCTATCAGTTTGGAAGCTAGCATCCGTGTAACCACTTACAACGAGCTCTTCCTCTCCACCATACACCAAGAACATGTCCTTAGTCCTTCTCAAGTACTTCAGGACATTCTTGACTGCAATCCAGTGACACTCACCGGGGTCTGACTGATACCTGCTAGTCATGCTCAAAGCAAAGGAGACATCGGGTCGAGTACATAACATCGCGTACATGATTGATCCAATTGCCGAAGCATATGGAATCAACTTCATGCGGTCCTTGTCTTCACAAGACTTTGGACACTGGTCCTTAGAGAGATTCACACCATGAGACATGGGCAAAAATCCTTTCTTGGACTCAAGCATGTTGAACCGCTTCAACACCTTTTCGATGTACATACTCTGGGTCAAACCCAGCAACTTCTTCGATCTATCTCTATAGATCTTAATACCAAGTATATAAGTCGCTTCACCCAAATCCTTCATTGAAAAGCAGTTCCCTAGGTTGTTCTTAACAACTTTTAGGATAGGAATGTCATTCTCAATCAACAGTATGTCATCCACATATAATATCAGGAAGACAACAATGCTCCCACGGATTCGCTTGTAAACACAAGGCTCATCTTCATTCTTGATGAAACCAAACTCTTTGATTTTCTCATCAAAACTAAGATTCCAACTTCGAGAGGCCTGTTTCAGTCCATAAATGGACTTATTCAGCTTGCATATTTTAGTGGCTTCATCTGGGGATACAAAACCCTCGGGTTGTGTCATATACACTTCCTCAAGGAGGTTTCCATTAAGGAAAGCCGTTTTGACATCCATCTGCCAGATCTCGTAGTCATAATACGCAGCAACAGCAATCAATATCCTTATGGACTTTACCATGACAACAGGGGAAAAGGTCTCATCATAGTCAATACCATGAATTTGCTTGAAACCCTTAGCCATCAGTCGCCCTTTGAATGTCTGTACATTCCCATCCATGTCGGTCTTCTTCTTGAAGACCCACTTGCACCCTATGGGTCGTACCCCTTCAGGTGGTTCCACCAAGTTCCAAACTTGGTTTGCATACATGGAGTCCATTTCGGATTTCATAGCCTCAAGCCATTTGTCGGAGTCCGGTCCATTCATAGCCTCTTGGTAGGTTGCTGGTTCATCATCATGATCCATAAGCAACACATTACCTATTTGAGATACGAGAAATCCATATCTCTCAGGCTCAAACCTCGGTCTACCAGATCTACGTAGGACTTGTGTTCCCTGATCAGGTTCTCTAGCTACAACATCTTGTAGTCTTATCTCAGGATCCAATTCCGGTTCATTCACTACATGTGACTCTTGAACTTCTTCAAGCTCTACCCTTTCAGTCTTTCTTGATAAGAACTCTTTCTTCAAGAAGACACCAGTCCTTGCGACAAACACTTTGCCCTCAGACGGTAGGTAAAAGTAATACACTTTCGTTTCCTTAGGATATCCCACCAGATAACACTTATCCGATTTGGGTTCCAGCTTGTCAGGCATTTGACGTCTCACGTATGCCTCACAGCCCCAAATTTTAATGAACGACATACTAGGACGCTTCCCAGTCCATATCTCATATGGTGTCTTCAGAACCGTTTTCGTTGGAGCGCGATTCAATGTCATTGCAGCAGTCTCTAAAGCAAAACCCCAAAAGGAAACAGGCAAGTCTGCATGACTCATCATCGAACGTACCATGTCTAACAAAGTACGATTTCTCCTCTCAAACACATCATTATGTTGTGGTGTTCTAGGTGGAGTGAGCTGTGATACAATACCACACTCTTTCAGATGATCACGGAACTCATGACTCAGGTATTCGCCACCTCGATCAGATCAGAGTGCTTTAACCCTTTTACCCAACTGGTTTTCTACTTCATTTTTGAACTCTTTGAACTTTTCAAAGGTCTCGGATTTGCACTTCATAAGATACACATATCCGTATCTACTGAAATCATCAGTAAACGTAACAAAGTAGAAATACCCACCTCTAGCCATGGTACTCATGGGTCCGCATACATCACTATGTACAACACCCAAGAGATCCTCAGCCCTCTCAGTATAACCAGTGAAAGGATCCTTAGTCATCTTGCCTAACAAACAAGATTCGCATCGCTCAAATGATTCATAATCAAATGAGTCCAAAAGTCCATCTCTATGGAGCTTGGATATGCGCTTCTCGTTGATATGGCCCAAACGACAATGCCAGAGAAAAGTAGGGTTCGAATCATTTGTTCTTAGTCTTTTATTGTTTTCTACATTACAGATCAGATGGTCCAAGTTCAAAACGTAAAGACCATTAAACAATTGGGCTACAGCATAACAAACATCATTCTTAAATATAGAACAATAATTGTTCTTAATTATAAAAGAAAATCCAATCATGTCCAAACATGAAATAGATATAATGTTTCTAGTTATCGCCGGAACAAAATAACAGTTATCTAGTTCTATTACAAGCCCACTGGGCAAAGAAAGACGGTAAACTCCTACGGCTATAGCAGCAACTCTTGCTCCATTGCCGACGCGGAGGTCCACCTCCCCTTTACTCAGCAATCTTCTCCTTCCCAGTTCCTGCACATTTGTACAAATGTGAGAACCACATCCGGTATCCAATACCCAAGATGAAGGAGCAGAAAGGTTTATCTCTATAACGTAAACATTAGAAGCGGAAGTCATACCTCCCTTCATTTTTTGCAGACCCTCAATGTACGAAGGACAGTTCCTCCTCCAATGACCAGCCTTGCCACAGTGGTGGCATTTCCCTTCCTTCATCGTGCTCTTCTTTTTCATCAGTGCTGAAGACTTGGGCTCAAGATATGACTTAGGTCCCACCTTTGTCTTCTTGGAGCCCTTGGCTTTGCCCTTGCCCTTATGCACCATCAGTATGGGGCTGGCAGGCTTGGCTTTCTTCATGTTGATTTCAGCAGTTCTCAACATGCCTAGGAGTTCGGGCAGTGTCTTGTCTATCTCATTCATGTTGTAGTTCAAGACGAACTGCTCATAACTGTCCGGCAACGATTGCAGGATCAGATCCGTGGCCAACTCTTGACCAAGAGGAAAGCCCAGCCTTTCAAGGTTCTCTATATACCCAATCATCTTGAGTACGTGAGTCCTTACTGAGGCTCGAACTCCCATCTTGCACTGAAACAACGCTTTTGTGATGTCAAACCTCTCTTGACGAGCCTGCCCTTGAAACATTTTCTTGAGATGCTCGTCAATCTCCTTGCACCCCATGCTCTCATGTTGCTTCTGAAGCTCAGAGTTCATAGTGGCAAGCATAAGGCACTCGACATCTAAAGCATCGTCAGTATACTTCTTATAAGTATCTTTCTCAGCACGGGAAGAGTTCCCGGTCGACACCTCGGGGGCTTCTTCTTCCAAGACATAGAGCTTTCGCTCTTGCCTGAGAACAATTCTAAGGTTCCTATACCAGTCCATATAATTTGTCCCGCTGAGCTTATCCTTCTCAAGGATGGCTCTCAGAGACAGCGTGGAGTGTGAAACACTTGCCATGGAATTCTACAAGAATTCATGCAGAATAAAGTCAGTACCTAAATTTCAATTACAATTTATTCTAATTAGGACTTCAATTAAAATACTCCTACTATTTTATTCGAAATGATAGCACTCACTAACAATTTCGGAGAGTTCATGCGAGCTACTCTCTTAGTGGACAAGATCCGTATTTCACCAACACTATGAGTCCGCTTTGGCGTTCCTCTCATGATGTGGTTATTTAGGTAGGCAACGCTTGCCAATTGCATCCTCATGCAATTCTTGTATGGTTGGTGAATAACTCCTTATTCGCATCCATCATATGGTGCATGCCAACCCTATCCCTCTAGGCACTCAACCTTTGAGGTCACCTAGTTAAGCTGAACCCGATGTCGACAGTGAGATATCACAATTATCCGCTCGCACCCTTACCAAGATAGATTAATGCACCTTGCTTTGGCAAGCCCACACTTCATCGATCGAGGCAGGAAGAGTGTCATCCATCGGAAGGCATCCGAACACTTAATATTAAAAGAAGGAATTTCAATTTTAGGTTAACAATTAACCATGATCAACATTTGATCTATGTGCACATCCAAAGAAAAACAATTCTAAACCACATGCATCCCTTATGTGCACATCCTTACACCATCAACAATTTGATAGAAGGAAGGGCTAAATCTGAACATCCGGAAATTTCCAAATCCTCAGATTTACATGCATTGGACAGAAGGCAAAGACAACTCAACTTAAAGCAGTAGACAAGCTCATCTCTCTATGTTGGATTCAAAATCCAAAACATACTCGAGGGATGGTTACTGCTAAGGAGACAACAATTTCTAACACTTAAAAATTCCACCGAAATTCCAATCGTTCTTGGCGAAGTGCCAAGACTAAATCTAGACATTTAGAACGCTTCTAAATCTCTAGGTTTACACGCACTGGAATGACCAAACTTCCAAAACAACAGTCATGGCCGTAACCTGGCTCTGATACCACTGTTGGGTTTCTCTAAAGGGGTGGCACAACGTTTGTGCGCGCAGCGGAAAAGTAAAACATCAAGAAAAACCCAAAGAGATGTGGATCGGGCCATGAACAGTTGAATCAAGAAGTTAGCAAGACTAGGCAAAAATTACCTCGGTGGCGTTGAGTCACAACTCAACGGAGATGCTCCAAACTTTATCTGCTTGCTGGTGGCGAGTTCTACGTGGAATAGTATCCACGTTTCTGCAGAAGTCCACACGAGCGGGAGAACGCCGAGCTTTCCGTCGCACGGAAGATCGGGAAGGAGAAGACCGCACCTCAGCTATTCCACGGACTGCTAGGTCCGCGTCAGGAAGAGCAGCACCAGCGACAGTCGCCGGAGAAGAGGAAGTCAGCGGAGCAAACACGGCGACGGCGGAACCCTTCCGTCGGCGGCGGGGATCGGGATCGGCGGAACGATCGAGCGGAACTCTTCCGTCGGGTTCGATTCGCTACAGGAGAAAATCACGAGCCTATTTTCCGAAAACCCTAAGTGTCCTATTTATACCAAAGGTATAAATAAACCCAAGAAAATCGCTATCCGCAGACCACCCGAAAATAGGGCTCAGAATCGGCGAGTAACAATCAGCGAGAGTCGGCGAGAATCGGCGAGAATCGATCGACGAGTATCATACAGGATCGGCGAGAATCAGAGTACAATACTCGACGATTCTCGCCGATCGTCGAGCCGCGCTCGACGATACACAACGATACTCGACGATCGTCGAGCCGTGGTCGACGACAATTGTCGAAGTAGTCGATCGTCGAGAATCAACATATTGATTCTCGACGATTCTCGTCAATCGGCGAGAATCAGAAAGATGATTCTCGTCGATCGGCGGGAATCAGAGAGATGATTCTCGACTATTGTTATCGACCCTCGGACGACAATCCTAACCAGCCCTCCAAGGCAACATTTGCCCAACCCGATGATCCTTTAAGGCAACACTTTGCCCACAACCCCATTCAGGTCGGTGATTGGTAACCTTTACCAACACAGTCAGTCATCCAACTTCTCCACGTCTCTTATGTGCGACCCTGCAGGCTCATATTGCGTTGGCAGTGAGATTACATGTTTGACCACTTCTAGATCATCATGGTAACTCCAACAGTTTTGACCCCCATTCTTCACAAACAGTTCGTCTCCGCGGACGTTACCTTCTTCGAGAATGCTCCATATTTCTCTAACGACTCCTCTCCTCTCCCTGTGACATCCAGTGTTCCTCTTCCTCTTCCCTCTAACTCATCCCCTCCTATCGAGGTATTTCCTCCTCCACAGTCTCCATCGTCGCCTCCTCCCTCCTCACCTCTGCAATCTCCCTCCTCTTCACCGTTGTCGCTCTCTCCTCTCGGGCCAGCTCTCTCCACCACGGATGCTCCGGATACTGAGGACCCTGCTAACCTGGACCTCCCCATTGCCCTTCGCAAAGGGGTCCAGGCATGTACCAAACATCTGCTTGTTGTTGTTGTTTCCTATGATTGCCTAACACCTGCTCCCAGGAAGTTTGCGCTAGCTATCTCTTCCACTTCCACCCCTCGTTCCTATCAGGAGGCTCTTACCATTCCACATTGGAAGGCTGCTATGGATGAAGAGATTGCTACTCTCATTGAACGGGGTACCTAGGCCCTGGTTCCTCGTCCTTTCGGCACCGATGTTGTTGGCTGTCGCTGGGTATTTGTGGTGAAGTTCCTCCCCGATGGCAGTGTGGATCGTTACAAGGCTCGGCTTATTTCCAAGGGCTTTACCCAAACTTATGGCATTGATTACTGTGACACTTTCTCTCCAGTTGCTCGTCTTAGTACTATTAGGGTCCTCCTCTCTGTGGCTGTCAATAGGGATTGACCCATTTCACAGCTGGATGTCAAGAATGCCTTTCTTTATGGGGATCTTCAGGAAGATGTCTACATGGAGAAACCTCCAGGGTATGTTGCACAGGGGGAGACACAGGTTTGCCGGCTCAAGAAGGCTATCTATGGCCTAAAACAAAGTCCTCGCGCTTGGTTTGACAAGTTTAGCGGGATTGTGGCGGTCGTAGGTTTTACGAGAAGTTCTGCTGATCACTCCCGATTTACTCGTAAAACTTCTCTGGGCCTAGTGGTGCTTGCAGTATATGTGGATGATATTCTTCTTGCTGGAGATGACCAAGCTGGAATAATCTTGATAAAGAAGCACCTTCAGTAACACCTGGTTACAAAAGAATGAGCTCTCCAAAATACTTTTTGGGGATATAAATTTCTCGGAAACCCGATTCTCTTGTCCTCTCCCAACGGAAGTACGCTCTTGACTTATTAAAAGAGGCAGGGTTGACTGGGGCTAAACCTGCCCGATGTCCTATGGCGACTGGAGAAGATAAAACATGGGCGAATGACTCTCCTCTTCTTTCTGATATTATGAGGTACAGACGTCTAGTTGGTAAACTCATATATCTCATAGTGACCAGACCCGACATTGCTTATGTTGTATGCAAGGTTAGCCAATTCATGCAAGCTCCTAGGGACTGTCATCTATAGTCTGCTCTGACGATATTGGAGTATATTAAATCAGCTCCTGGAAAAGGACTCCTCTTTCAGGAGAATGGACATTTGAGGATTGAAACGTACCCCGATTCAAGCTATGCCGATGACAAAGGAGACCGCAAGTCAACATCAGGTTTTAGTACCTTTGTGGGGGGGGGGGGCCTTGTGAGCTGGAAAAGCAAGAAACATTCGGTCATCTCCAGGTCCAGTGCAGAAGCAGAATATCGAAGTATGGCATCGACCACGTGTGAGTTGAAGTGGTTACGGGCTCTCATGATTGACTTAGGAGAGGTCTACAACCATCTTCTACCTATGTTTAGTGACAATAAGGCCATCATATACATCTCTAAAAATCCGGTCTTCCATGAGAGAACCAAGCACATTGAAGTTGACTTCCATTTTATCCGTGAAGAGATTCTAAAGGAACAGATTTGTACTCTGTTCGTCACCTCTGATAAAGAGTTGGCTGATATTTTCATGAAGCCGATATCCGCCTTGTTTCATCACATTTGCGACAAGCTGAGCATGATCGATATATATGATCCAACTTGAGGGGGAATGTTGCAGAATAGAGACCGGGCGGTCTGGCAGTCTGACTCTAGCGGATTGCAGTCCGGGCGGTCTGTCGGTTTCTATCCAGCGATTTGGTTGCAGATCTGTTGTTGGTAGTGCTCTGGCGGTCTGGCGGTCTGTCCATGACGACTTGGAGAGCGGGCGGCCTGACAGACTATTGTGGCGGCTTGGTGTCTCCCTCTGGTGGTTGCTGGGAGGTTTTCCCATTCATCAAACCGCGCGGCTTGGTCGGCTTGTATTTTTGTTAACCGCTTGTACATGTTATTCTTTAGTCCCACATTGTTTATTTGTAATCTCTCTCATCTCCTCCATTCTATAAAAGGGAGGTTATATCATGTAATACACACTTTTTTTGGAATATAAAAATTTCAGTTTGTCCAATTTCCGGACTCTCTTTTTTCTGTTCGCACAGGCAGGAAACTTCAAATGGTGTTTGTACTCTAAAGTGACAAACTCTGGGCTTGTGAGAAGCAGCCCGGCTTCAGCGCCTTCTATTCTGGAAGCCCCATCAATATACATAGTCCACCCTTGTGTTGGCTCTGTTGGTGCGACTCTTTGCTCTGTTGGCAAGGTATTTTCAACGATGAAGTCTGTTAAGACCTGAGATTTAATGTCGGGACGCGATAGGAAGTGGATGTCAAATTCGCCTTGCTCGACTACCCACTTAACCAGCCGGCCAGAAGCCTTAGGCTTTTGAAGGATAGCGCGGAGAGGTAGCTCGGTCAATACTTTGATGGTGTGGGCCTGGAAGTTAGGGCGAAGTTTCCATGCTGAGAAAACAAGTGCCAGAGCTATCTTATCCGCGACAAGATACCGGGTTTCAGCGTCTGAAAGGATCTTACTAAGGTAGTAGATGGGGCGTTGAACCCATCCTTCGTCCTTTACCAACACGGAGCTTAGCGTGGCCAATGTGATAGCGAGTTACAGAAAAAGAATCTCCCCTGGGGCCGGTTTTGATAGAAGCAGAGGGGAGGCCAGGTATTGTTTCAGTGACTCGAAAGCCAATTGACATTCGTTTGTCCACTAGAAACCTGTGGTTCTGGCTCCCGGAGAATCTTGAAGAAGGGAAGGTATTTATCCCCGGTCCATGCCAAGAATCGAGAGAGCGTTGTGATTCTCCTGTTCAATCGTTGCACTTCTTTAAGGGATCGAGGCGGTGACATGTCTTCCAGGGACTTAATCTTCTCGGGGTTGGCCTCTATCCCCCGCTGGGTTACCATGAACCCTAGGAATTTCCCTGACGTTACCCCGAAGGCACACTTAGTGGGGCTAAGCCTCATGTCGTACTGTCGAAGGATCTTAAAACACTTTTTGAGGTCTTCCAAGTGACCTCCTCGATGGATGCTCTTAACCAGCATATCGTCAACATATACCTCCATCGTCTTGCCGATAAGGTCTTTAAACGCCTTGTTCATGAGTCGTTGGTAGGTAGCTCCTGTGTTCTTGAGTCCAAAGGGCATTACTCTGTAACAGTAAACCCCTTTTTCAGTTCGGAAGGCGGTATGCTCCTCGTCCGCAGGATTGATTCGAATCTGGTTGTACCCTGAGTATGCATCCATGAAGCTGAGGAGTTGGTGCCCGTCGGTCGAATCAACTAACTAATCTCTATGGAGCAGGAAGCTGTCTTTGGGCCATGCTTGATTGAGGTTGGTGTAATCCACGCACATCCTCCACTTTCCTGAAGACTTCTTTACTAGGACAACATTAGCTAACCAGGTAGGGTATTTCACTTCTCGGATGAACTGGCATTGAGGAGCTTCCCTACTTATTCTTCAATTGCCTGGAGACATTCTGGAATAAAGTTTCTCTTTTTCTGGATGACAGGTTTGCATGTCAGGTTGATGTTGAGAGAGTGCTAAATGATGCGAGGATCTATGTCAGGCGTATCTTCCGGAGCCCAGGCAAAGATATCCTTGTTCTTCTGGAGATAGGCTGTCAATTCCTCTTTCTCTTGTTGTGACAAGAGCGACCCAAGCTGGATGATTCGAGCCGGGTTCGTTGGAGAAAGGGGGACTTCAATCAGCCCTTCCATAGGCATCCCCCGCTGCAATATCACCTCGTTGCGCAGGTCGAAGTCATTGATGTTTAATGTGGTGGCCTTGGTTGGTTGTGCGTGCTTGGAATAGTAATGCCTGGCGGCCTCCTAATTACCACGCACGACTCTGACTCCTCCCGGATTGGGGAACTTCATGGCTAGGTGAGGAATCGAGGGGATAGCCTTGAAGATGGACTGGACGGGCCTCCCGAAAATGGCATTGTAGGCGGAGCTTGAATCTACCACGACGAACTGAACTTTGTGTGTCACTTGCCTTGGAAATTCCCCCATGGTAACTGGGCGGGTAATCATGCCCAGTACCTGGACTAGATGGTTGTCAAAGCCCTACACCGGTCCGTTCGCCGGCATCAGATGTTGCCTGGAGAGCTTCATGCTCTGAAGGATAGGTAGAATAGTACGTCAATCGAGCTTCCATTGTCGACGAGCATTCGCTTGACATTATAGTCGGGATCCCCGACCTCGGCGCTGATCACGAGAGGATCTTGGTGAGGTGTTCGGAGTCCGACGAGGTCTTTATCTCCGAAGGTTATGGTGGTGTCTTGTCTGCACTTCTTGTCTTCATGGAAGCCTCCTTGCGCGCCTATTGAGAGGATTTGAGCCGAAAGGATGGGTGATCCAGCAATGGTTTCGAAATTTCCGACCATCTGCCTACCACCTGCCCCTCCCGGCTGGACGTTCTGCTGATCTCTGGGTGGCCCGCGAAAGACTTGCTGGTCTTGTATACGTCCCTGCAAAAACCTTCCGGGAAGTCATAGACGGACAAGGCGCTCTATTTCTTCCTTCAGGCGGGCACAGTCCTCGGTGGTGTGTCTTGTAGTTCAATGGAACTCACAATACTTGGACTGATCGTTTTTGGGGTTATGGGTTGGTTTCCTGGGCCGATGTAGTGCTGGCTCATTTTGGATGGCATAGAGAACATTGGTGCGCGTGGTGTTGAGGGGAGTATAATCCCTGGGTGGTTGATCTCTTTGATGGTCTTGTCGGCGCTGCCCGCTCTGGCGCCCTTCTTGGAATCTTCCCTCTTGGCGCTGAGGGGCCGACCTCTTCTCTCTCCTCCATTTTTGGGCCCCCTCAAACTGCTGGTGATGGGCTTCGATAGCTTCATCAGCGGTGATCTGGGCCTCCACCCGATGCACGAGGTCAGGATAACTGGGGACAGTCTCTCTCATCAGCACTGAGTAGAAGCCGCTAGGCCAGAGGCCTCCAAGGAACACCTCACGTAACAACTCGGGATCAACCACTGGAATTTGATGGGCTTCTTCAGTAAAATGGCGGAAGAAGTCCTTCAAGATTTCTCCTTCATTCTGGCGGATCCCAGACAAGTGGGAGGGGTCGCGGACGATCCTGCGATTGGCGATGAACTGATCGACAAACTGCCTTGTCAGCTTTGTGAAATTAGGGATGGTTCCGGCCCTTAATGAATGGAACCATGTTCGGGCCTGACCTTTGAGAGTGGCTGGAAACACCTGGTAGAGCAACTGATCAGGTGCATTATAGATTCTCATAATGGTTGTGAAGTGGTTAACATGTTCTAGCAGATCGTTCATCCCGTCGAACGTCTCAATGTTCGGGAGCTTGAATCCGTATGAGATTGGATGGTCGAGAATTAGTGCTGCCAATGGGGAACCTTGGCATAGCGGTCGGCGGGCGTGAACATCTCTTCTTCCCGCATGGCGATACTCTTCAGCGATGACCTCTCAAATCTCCTCCCGAGTAAATCTTTCAAGTAGAGGAAGGTGGCGTCATTCACGGGGTTATGATGAAGGTGGTCTGCCCTCACCCCACTCTGGGCCGGGTGAGTGGAACTGGCGGCCTCAGAATATTCTTCGGATCCTTCCTGCCTTGAAGGAACTTCCTGGGCCCTATGTTGATTCGGCTGTGGAGGTGGGTTAGCTGGTTCCGGTGGCAGCGGGGGAGCAGGAGGTGCTCCCAGGTTTCGGAGCAGGGTGAGCATTTCAGTTTGTTGCTCTTTCATCTGGCGAACGCGCCCCTCCAAGGCGGTGACGGGGGCGAAAGCGGCTTCAGCCGTCAGTGGCATGTCCACTAAAGAGTGGGAGCGTGCGGGCTAGACATGTCCGCCAATGGCGGAGCCTTCAATAGTGTGAGCGCTTCCTTTTGCCATTGATGTAGGACTTGGAAGTGGTAAGGCGGGTGATCTTGTCCTTTTGAAGGATGTTGGGAATCATTTTCCCACAGACGATGCCAAACTGTTGCGGGCTAACTCGATGCTCCGGTAGGACCGGATTCAATTGGACCGTCTTAGCTTACGGAGCGGTCGAGTGCGCTCATAGTTAGAGAAAATGAAAGGATGACTCAAGATGTGTTGATGTGGAAAAATCCATCAACTAGGTAAAAAACCATGTGACCGGGTCTGTGCCGGTCAAAGTCCACTAGTTGCGCATGATTACAATATGTTCGGAGAATCGGGGGCGACAAGCCGCTCCCCGTTACAGCTTGGGGGAGAGAGAGAGACTTCAGCTCCCAGCGGGCAACAGGCTGCTCCGCGGGAGTGACTTGGACACTGGAATCCGAGGTGTGGCTTTGGTACTTTGAAGTTTGGAGCGCGGCCTTGGCGCGCGTCTGCTTGCAGGGCTCGTCTTCCTCCCTCTGCACGCTTCGGGACTTAGGCATTTTCCTGCTGGGGGTGCGCTGGTGGCTCGAGGTGGCTGGAGGATGATCCGAGGGAGGAGTCCGGCAGAGCTCTTGCCTGTGGAAGAAGATGACCGGGAGCCAAAAAGTGAATTTTGAGGAGGCTCTGGGGCTCCTTTTATATCCTTCTGGAAGGGATTATGGCGAGCCCAACCACTAACTTAGTGGGTCAGTAGGTGGTTACCCACCGGATCAGACGGTGAGGAGAGCCTACCATGATCGGACGGCGGGCAAGTCGTCGATTATGGTGGGGCGGCCGGGCGGCGACGGCGGCCGGCTAGTGGCCAGGCGGCGGCCTGGCTGGTAGCCGCGGCTTGGCAGGCTGCGTCCTGGGCGGCCGCCGGCCACGGCCAGGCCGGTGGCGGCCGGGCTGGCTAGCGGCCTGGTCGGCGGCCGTGGTCTGGCCGACCGCGGCCCGACCAGTCGCAGCCTGACCGGTGGCGGGTTGCGGCCTGACTGTCGGTTTCCCCCCAAAGGGGGCGGTTTTCCCAAGTGAGGGGAGGGAGTGGGCCCCACCCCCATGTTTCCCTCATTATGCGGAGTTCATGGGAGGAGAGGTTGACTAGTCAACCACATGATCTCCATTTTGGGGGAAGATTATGGGAGAATTCTTCCTATAAATGGTGGTGCAACCCATCAGATATATAGTACTTTTCTTAATATTTGTAGAAAATAGTATAATCATGCATTAAAGTCTAATTATCATGAGTGGAATATTTATGCAAGGCATTGATGTATACAAAAGGTGTTTTGATTAAGTATACAATAGCAATAATCAAAATTTATGAAAGATGTAATAAAATAAGTGCACATATTGTCAATAATGCAAAGAAAAATTACTTCCACATGATTCAATGCATATAGTATGACTACCAAGGAGATTCGTACACATGATGTTCATTAAGACTTATTAGAGAGTGAAGTAGTGTTTGAGGGTTCCTCATTTAAATTTATTGTTGGTGATTCGGTGTCTAATAGAGAAACAAGTTTAAATAGCATAATTTGTTTTTACAATTTTTCCAAAGTGTCAAACCTCACAAATCTTATGAAGGCCTATAGGGAGAAGAAGTGGCTTGTGGTGCTTAGAAAATTAAAAATGCAAAAAAAACATATTTTGTGTTTTGAAATTATTTTGTAATTTTCTAGTTGATTTTTGAAATAGATAAGTAATAAACAAAATTTTGTTAAAACATAAACATCATTTTTTGATCAAATAAGTAACAAGATATTCAATGCCAGCAACTACGGGGGCAATTTGGATCGGTTCTGTTCGATTTCACCCAACCAAGAACCGACGCATATAGGTGTGATTCTAAACTTTTGGAACTGGAACTCACCCACAGCCCCAATGTATAGAACTAGATCCAAACCGTTTGCTTCAGTTCAGTTTCGGTTCGGTTCTCGGTTCCACTACAACATTTTCATTCTATGACAACATTTTTTTTGTGGCATTTTTTAAAACGCCGTCATAGATTTTTTATTTTTGCGGGTATTGGCGGCGGGTTTCAATAAAACATGTCAATAAGTCCAAAACATATTGAAATAAAAATAGAGTGCTCATTTTTGGTGCTATTAATTCCTCTAGCTGCGCTAATTTGAGTTTTTCGCGCGGAAGCTTCTTAAAGCGACATTCATCTCTGACATTCACATATCTTCCTCCTCAATCACGCGAGTGAAGCCGGAGGCAGTAGTAAGCCAACATTTCCCCTGCTCTTTCTCGTAGCCGTCAGCGACCACTCAGACTCCTAACATCCTCGCGCGCGAGAGAGTGACGGTGCCGGATCAGGGGGAAGCACACATCAATCTCAAGGTTTTAAGGTATTGCCTAGGGCTTCTCTTTCACGTTGTGATCGATGATTTCCCTTTGCTTATAGTTTTTTTCATGTTCTCCCTCTTTGACTGCTTCACTTCCTATCTATCATTCGACGAACAATGAGTTTTTTTTCAGCTATAGCCCTAGTTGTCTACTATTATTGATGGTTGATGCGTTTATGCCCTAGCTATTACCAATTTCATATATTCCTAACTTTTCAGTCACATAATTTGACACAAATTGAGATGTTATTCTTCTAATTGAGATGAGATTTAGGGCTGGTGAGGGCTTTTATTCTCTTAATTCTCTTATACTCGTTACAAGAAGGGCCATCTGGGAGAAACCATTGACATACAAGTTTTTCCTTCATGGCAAATATGAGAGGACGATGCTAAATCAGCTCAGGATTATTGTTGGGACTAGAATTACCCATTCATCATATATTTTAATATATAAGCTAAGAAGCACTTCAGTATGTGGTGGATTGTTTTCACCATGCATGAGGGACAGGTGTTATCTATGGCTCATGCTTTTTAGATTGATAAAGATCTAGATGGCCTAATATGATAGATTTCAGATATTTATTTATCCAATATACTTAGGAAAACTCATATCTTTCTTTTGATATTTATTGCAACTCAATTAATGAATTTTCTGTTGTATTATGTTGTTTTAATACAATAAGCTTCCCTCTCTTTGCAGATTAACCTCTTATATGTTGTATACAATGTTGAGTCCTTAAAAGGACTAATGTGTATATTGTATACAATTTTGTCTTATTACAGGTTCAGGGTGGAGGACGAAGATTACTATTTGAACATACTCAACGAATAGAGAGAGTTTTGTTGGGGATGACCCCCATTTTATAGAAATCGGGTGTGCACATAACTGCACACCCATGATCCTCACATCAAAAGAAGTGGGATCATGGGATTGACCGCGTGCACGATCACCGCGTCCGATCCCCCGCGCACCGATCCCATTACGCGTAATGGGCAAACCGTCGCGAGCCCCACCTCGTCGTCCGCGGCCGGCCGGCCCCCTCCCAGACGCCGCCCGCTCGCCCTCTCTCGCCACGCCGGCCCAGGCCGCGGACGAGGATGCGGCCGCCCGAGCCACACCTTGCTCGGCCGCCAGTGCGGCCAAGGGGGCGGCCGTTCGGGCCGCCCCTTCCTCGGCCGCAGGCGCAGCCAAGGGGGCGGCCGCTCGGGCCGCCCCTTCCTCGGCCTCCGACGCTGCCAAGGGAGCGACCGCCCGGGCCCACCTTCCTCGACCGCCGGCGCGGCCAAGGGGACGACCGTCGTCCGATCGTCGGGAAACATCACCGGCTGTCCGATTTACGCGTAACCACCCACTAATCGTCGGGTTAGTGGGGGAGGATTTAATTAATATTTTATATTGTTTATTTAAGTGGTATCCAAGTAGCGGAATACGCGCATTAAAACTATACTAAATGCAATTATGATGGTGGTTATGGTGTGCTGATAGCCGCGTAACCACCATAACCACCACCCAGAGCCTATAAAGGAGCCACATGTCTCCTCATTTCTCACTTTTCTCTTCCGAGTCTTTTTCTTCCTCAGGTTGAAACTCTGCTGAATTCCTCCTACAAGCAGCCTCCGAGCCACACTCGAGACGCACCTGAGCCGCACCAGAGATATAAGCGGGTCAAGTCAAAGCTTTCTGACGAAGCTAAATCATTCAAGTTCCAAGCGGCCCCTGCAACCACAAGTCCAGGTGCTCCACTCCCACCCAGAATCAGCAAGTCACTATCTGAAGACCGCCAGCGCTAAGCGCAATTTGTAACAACTCTCGACGGGAAGACCTGTCGTCCGTCGTGTGCCAAGTGTTCTCTCACCCCAAAATTGTAACGAGAGGTGTCATGTCACCCTCAACTTCACAAACAAGCTGTAACCGCCAGGAAATAATGGACTTTGACCAACATAGATCTGGTCACGTGGTTTTTACCAAGTTGAGGGGTTTTTCCACGTTAAAACTGTTTGTGTACAATCAACCTACTCTTTTTACTGTGTGCGCGCTCGACCATTCTGAGAGCTAAGACGGTCCAGGGTATTCCGGTCTGACTGGGACGTCAAGTTAGTCCGCAATAGTTTGACGTCGTCTGTGGGAAGCGAGTTCCCAACATACTCAGAAGATTGTACCCTCTGCACAACAGTACTCAAGACAGAACTTCCAACATAACAGTTTCCAAGGAACAGCTTCAATGACAAAGATGAGCGCCCGGATAGCTGAAGCATCTGTCCCAGGAGGACGCACTGAGTCAGCCCACTCCCATTTACTTGTAAACGTGCCCCTCGAAGCAGAAACTATTCTCGCCCCGACAACAGCATTGGTGGGACGAGTTTGACAGATGGAGGAGCAGCAAATCGAGATGCTCACTCTCTTCAAGAATATGGGAGCACCTCCCGCTCATCCGCCTGCACCGGCCAATCCCCCGCCTCCACTAAGCCATGGCCCACCAAAGGAAGCTCTGCGAAGAGAAGCGACGGAAGAATTCTCCAATGCCGCTAGTTCCACTAACCCGGTCCTCAGAGCAGCCAGAACTGGTCGTCGCGACCAAATCCTGGAAGAAGAACCTCGCTTACCCCTGCGCGAAAAATTCACTCGGGAAGAGATACGAGAAGTGATCGCTGAGGAATACATGCAAGTTGGCCGATGAGATATTCACCTCGTCGATCGCTTCACCGAGGCTCCCCACTTGCACCCCCGGTTTTGGCTCATCCAATCCCGCATGGCTTTAAATTACCGAATATTGAAACCTTCAACGGGACAGACGACCCGTTAGAACACGTCAACCACTTTACTACGATCATGAGGATCTATAATGCATCTAATCAACTCTCTGTCAAGTCTTCCCAGCCACTCTCAAAGGCCAAGCTCGAACCTGGTTCCACTCTCTAAGGGAAGGAACTATCACGAACTTTATAGAACTAACAAGGCAATTCACTAACCAGTTCATCGCCAACCAGAGGATCGTCTTAGACCCTTCACATTTGTCGGGGATTCGACAAAATGAGGGAGAATCTTTGAAGGATTTTTTCCGCCGGTTCACCGCAGAAGCCCGTCAGATTCCTGGAGTAGACACAGAACTACTGAGGGGAGTATTTCTTGGAGGGTTTCGCCCCAGTGGGTTCTACTCAGCACTGATGAGGGAAATTGTCCCTAGCTACCCAGACCTTGTACACCGCGTGGAAGCGCAGATAACAATAGATGAAGCTATTGAAGTCCATCGTCAGTAGTTTGATGGAGACCAGAAACGCAAGAGGGACAAAGAACAACCCTCAAAAGTTTAGGAAGGAAGATTTCAGGAAGAACGTCGGAATGGCCAGCGACGGCGTGACTTTCAGAGGGACCATCCATCCCGAGAATACACTCCGTTGAACACCACCAGCACGAATGTGCTTTATGCCATCTAGAATGAGCCGGCTCTGCACCGTCCCAAGTAACCTGCCCCAAATCCCAAAAGCGACCAGTCAAAGTATTGTGAATTCCATCGGGGAATCGGGCACACCATAGAAGAGTGTGTAAGACTGAAAGACGAAATCAAGCGTCTAGTTCGCCAGGGACTCCTGGGTAGGTTCTTGCAAGGACACCAACAAGATCAACAAGCTCCCCCTAGGCAGGCAAGAGTTCAACAGGAGGCCCAACAAGGAGGGGCCAATGGCAGGCAAATAGTCGGGAACATCGAAACTATCGCCGAGTCACTAATTCTCTCTACCCAGATATTCTCGATAAGTACCCAAGAAGATGTTCACGAATACAAAGGACGCAAGAAAGACTCCACCATATCCTTCGGGGATGAAATCTTGAGCGAATCCAGATACCCCATCGAGACCCTCTCTTGATCAGCGCAGGGATCGAAGATCCCTGCAATAAGATCGAAAGGATACTCGTCGACAACAGAAGCTCAGTCGACGTCTTATTCTTCTTCACTCTTCAAAGCACAAAGCTTACTATTCAACATCTCACACCAGTAGCCGGACCTATGTACAACTTCGACAACCATCCAGTTTGAGTGAAGGGAACGATAATCCTGCCAGTCACCATGGGAGAATTTCCAAGGAAAGCTACGCACGAAATCCAATTTGTCATGGTAAATTCAAACTCATCCTATAATGCAATCTCTGGGACACACATTCAGTCAATCTTCAAAGTCATTCCTTCAATCTCGCACCTCGCCATGAAATTCCCCGCTACTGTAGGGAGAGGTGTCATACGTGGATACCAAGAAGCTGCTAAGATTTGTTACTCCAAGTAAGCCCAACCAGTAGAAATCGTTGCCCTGAATATCAGTAACTTTTTATTTTGAACTTCCTCAAAGATGATTTTATCATATTTGAACTCTATGACAAGTAAGAACCGCAAGACCAGACACATATAGACAATCAGTTATTGAAACTTAATGTTTCTCCTTCAACAGTGTCTGATTAGTAAAAAGGTAAAACTAAGTTGCGAGCGTTTCTCATGCGAACTAAGCCGTGAGCGATCCTCGTGTTAACTAAGCCGCGAGTGATCCTCATGCGAACTAAGCCGCGAGCGATCCTCGTGCGAAAGGTAAGACTGCGCATGCGATTTTACTACAAAAGCTATTCACTGAACCTGCCTTTCTACGTCAGGACGCCGTCAGGGTCTGCCCCCTCACGACCAAGTCGCGAGTGATCCTCGTACGAACTAAGCTACAAGTGATCCTCGTGTGAACTAAGCCGCGAGCGATCCTCTTGCGAACTAAGCCGCGAGCGATTCTCGTGCAAAAGGTAAGACTATACATGCGGTTTGAATACAAAAGTTATTCACCAAACCTGCCTTTCTACACCAGGACGTTGTGAGGGCCTGCCTCCCCTCACGACTAAGCCACGAGCGATCCTCGTGCAAACTAAGCCGCGAGCGATCCTCGTGCGAAAAGGTAAGATTGTGCATGCGGTTTGAATACAAAAGCTATTCACTGAACCTGCCTTTCTACACCAAGATGTTGTCAGGGCCAGCCCCCCTCACGACCAAGCCGCGAGTGATCCTCATGCAAACTAAGTTGTAATCGATCATCTTGCGAACTAAGCCGCGAGCGATACTCGTGCGAATTAAGCCGCGAGCGATTCTCGTGCAAACTAGGTTACTAACCAACTACAGGCACAATTATAGCCCCCACAAAGCAACACTACGAGGCAAACAATTCTCAGGCAAGAAAAAGGAAAAAGGACACAATCATCATATCAACGTACAAATACCATCAAGAACCGTCAAATAACAAATGATGACCTACAAGACACCAGATTGGAAAAGCAAAAAATGAAAACACACACTAATACAAAGAAACAGCGCCGCTACATGTCAGCCGCGTCAATATCAGAACTCTCATCGCCAGAGATATCATCAAACTAAGGCCGAATACGTCACATCTGAAACTCCTGCCAACAAGACAAAAAGCTTTTGAGACTCCATGCCTGAGGGCCAACTCTCGAACGTCTTCCATCTGATGCTCCATCTCCTTGCTCCAGATCTCATCACGAACTTCCTCGTTAATCAAACACCGATCCCAAATGTAATCCAGAGACTCCATATACTCTGCAAGGCCAGCATCCTTCAACTCCGACACATGGATATTAGAAGATAACGCCTCCACTTGGGCCTTCGCCGCACAAAGCTCTGTGTCCAAACAAGAAGTCTTCTCTTAAGCGTGCTTCAGCTTCTGTGTAGTCCTTTCTACCAAAGACTTCTCCACATCCAGAGACGCTCGAGCAGCCTCCAATTCCGCCTTTAGTTCCGATCCAATCCGGATAAATTGTGAAACGTCCCGCTCATGATCGTCCTTCAAAGCGACAAGAGAGCCCGCCATAGCTCAAAATTTTATTCTAAAGGGTCAGATACCCGTCCTTCAAACTCACATAATGATCATTCTAGGTAACGGTAATCTGAACCTGAGCTTCAATATACAAAATAAAAGGATGGGGAAAAGTCAGCACAATACAACAATAAAGAAGAGCCAAAAACAATCAAACTCCCATACCACTTTGTTCATCGCATTCAAGGAAGAAGATAGCCTTGGAGCCGCCGCCTCCACAGGGAAAGACTGGGGGGTAGATGTACATGTACCTCGGGAGGCGAACCACCACAACTGCCAGAAGGAGAATCGACACCCAGAGAAGACGAGCATGGTGCCACAATACCGCTATCTCGAGAAACTACAATGGTCTTCCGCTTCCGATTGAAAACCAAAGATGCCTCGGCAGTCCGCCCAGAGTCCGAAGAAATACCACACCGCAACAAGCGCTTCTCTTCCACAAATGAAGAAATGTCGAACAGACGTTTGTCAACTCCCGAGGCTCTGAAAATCCAAGCACTGGAGAAAACTCCCGCTCTCTCCCCTTCTGATGACGGCAACAATCAAGCAGTGCGTCCAATAGCTCCGGTAAGCCCCAAGAATTTCTAACATAACCAAACAAAGTATTTCCGTGGCGGCGGTCCGTACGAATCTCAAAATCAAGCCAGCTCTTGTTACTATGAATCTCCACACGCTCACCACCACCAGAGCGAACATCGCACCAATCCCGGAAGCAGTCCAAAGAAAGTTTCCATCCATACTCGCGAAAGAAGGCAATTGTTGGATCCCTAGTTGGATTTGGGCTAGGTTCACTAATTAGGATGTTTGACACCCCTTGTATAGCCAGGGTCATGTCTTTGTGTCTTAGAGTTTAGGCTAAGTCCTTAGATTCAACCTTAATGGACCAGCCAGCAGAAGACCTAAGAAGACTCGAGACTTAGAAGAAAATCAGTTCAGAAAGTTAGTTCGACGTTCGTCGAACTCTGCTCGACGAACTCAGAGATTATTCTTTGAGCTGAGCTCGACGATATTTGAACTCAGGTCGACGAAATTCTAGAAGCTCAACTTCAACACAATATGTCTAGAATACTTTCTCTGAACTCAGGTCAACGAAGTTAGAATCTCAGCTCGACGAACTTTGACTACAAATTTGGCAAGTCATTCTCAGTACGCAGTTCGCAGAGCTAAGGTCGACGAACTGGAATTCTCATGTCGACGAACCATATTCTCAGGTCGACGAAATCTGTCCTCTGGTCAACGATTTTTGTGCATTTCCAGACTTAAGTATTTTCCTCAATTTCTGTCCTTATTCCATATTATTTAGTAGTATTGTCCGGAATAATTAATGCATATATTCTCTGAATATAGCCATTAGTGACAGCATTGATTATGGTCTTTATCAGGATAATTACTTGCTTGTTTTATTAGGGACAGTTGAGGAAATTCATTTATGACAGACATTCCAGCCGTATTTCATTCTCTCCGGGCAATCAGCATTTAATGCTAGAATTAAAAAAAAATTCAAATGAGAGATTGACTGAAAAAGATAAAAGAAATTCTTTTCTTTAGTCAAAAGCAAGACAGAAGATAGAACACGTAGAATAACAGAGACACTAATAGAAAACAGACTTTTGGCCAGGGCAACTTTCCCTGGCAAAAAGTTCAAAACCGTGGCAAAAACGTTTTAGCCACGGTCTAGCCACGGTTTTCCCCCGTGGCTAAAGTCGGCGTGGCTAAAACTTTTAAGGCACGAATTGGCCGTAGCAAATAATATTAGTCATGGGGAAAACTGTCGTGGCAAATAAGCCAACTATTAGCCATGGTATGAAACCCTAGTTAAAAGTGAACTCATCATTTTTTTAAAAAACCTATTGGCCACAGTTACAAGCCGTGGCAAATACTAATTTATTTTTTTAAAAAAAAAACATTCAAAATACTCCATGGAGAGCTTTGTGAATTTCAAAGGCATAGAATAGAGTATATACTAACTCACATATCAATTTATGATGCTAACACCGTCAACATTTTAAAAAATGGAAATAACTACATAAACATATATAAAAGTGCCCAATTCTCCTAATCTTTAAGGTTCATTGCAATACAAGTTTGAATATATTGTGGGGTCAAATTTTACTACAATTATTAGTATTACTATTATTAACAAGGTAATTAGAATCCGGAAAACTGAGAAAACAATCAGAAAATGAATCGAGAGTCTTGAAACTGTATGAGAGCAGAACCAAATTGAATCATTGCCTGTAAACTGTTTTAGAAAAGGACGGGGAGCGCCCTACTAGTCCGGACCCCAGGCGGAGTCCTTCATATCATGCCTTTGATGCAATCTGTCCTTCCTGGCCGCCTCCTGCATCCTGAATTCTTCCGATCCAGCAGCACCGGAGCTGCTGCTGCTGCTGCCCGGCTCAATTCCCATGGCGTGACCGATCATTCTCCGGGCTGTCTCCGACGATGTCCTCGGCCTCGCTGTCGGGGGATCCAGATCTGCAATGTTTTTTTCTATTTATTAATAACCCATGCCCCCGCCAAAGTTGAAAAAACGCAAATCTAGCATACCTTCCTGGGGGATTTGATGCAGAGGGATGTTCCCATCTTCCAATCCACGCACTTTGAATGGAAATTCTATGCCAGTTAGCGCCTCCTGAGCTGCAACGACAAATAATTTTAATCATTTTCCCCAACAATTGGACGGCTTTTCAATAACATGAGGATAGTCTAATTTACCACAGATTCATTTTATCCCTCAATTGAAAATCTAACCTCAATTGAAAATCAAACTCTTCTTCTAGCGCTCTATAGCATTCTTATCCCTTACTACACAGCTCATAGCTGATCTTTTACAGCTATCCTGATGCAATTAGTAATGTTATATATAGCAGGAAGACAGCAGCAGCTGGAATCGTTGGCTAGTACATACGAAGGTGTTTATATATCATGTGTTGAAGCTTCAACCAGAATAAATCCTACATTCAAGGAGCCCTGACCTGCACAACAACTTCATATAGTCACAGGGAAGAAACAACAACTTCATATACAAACAAAGTCAAATAAGTAAAGCAATGAGGAAAAGTAAATGAAAATGCTAATGACAGAGAGCCCTGACCTGCACACTATTCATGTTTTGGTACTACCATGAGGACCAATTTGACCATCCTTGTAAAGATTTCTACACATAATGGATCATAACAACTAGGTTAGGAATTGTGGGTTAATTTTGAGTGTAATTAATTATGGGTTAATTAAACTATTAATTTGGTTGCAAAAGATCTTGGTTTACACACTCTACCAAACCAACAATTTTGGCCTCTTCTCTTCCAATGCCCTGGTACAAAAAACAGCTTAGCAAAATATAAAGAAATCTGAACAAGAACAATAGATATAATAATGATATTACCTAAAATTTCAAAAATGAAGATACATAATCATAAACTATTAAACATGAATAAACATACAAATAATGACCATGAGAAGAAGCAGGCACTCACTATGGGGTCGGGGGCATCGTCATGTTGGCACATTATCCATGGCACGCCTGTTTCTAGAGACGCGGCCATGGAAGCAGACCAATTAACGTAAGGTTTTGCTGCTGCACCATATGCCCATTCAACATTTCCACATTCATTCTCTATCTAAAAGAGGCAAGTCATACAGGTGACATAAGAAAGAATGTCATTATATTCTTCAATGAAAGGAAAAATAAGGAACTACAAGCACAGTGGTTCTCAAATTAAAGAGGATGTGAGCCATGAAAACTCAAAAATCCACACCTGAGATAAGATGATAGGTCCCCCCTGTGACACATAGAGCTTCTCCTGCTGCATCATGTTCACAATCTTCTCAGTGAACTGCTGCATCTCTACCTGTAAACAATAATCGGTAAACAAGAAGCAGATCACCGGAGAAGAAGATGATGAATAAAACGCAAAACCTTGAAGGGTTGGTTATCAGTCCTGAACTTTATCCCGGGAATACAGTGCAGCCAAAGTGGAGCATGTGAGGGTGATTTAGGGTTAAGAGTTACCTGATGCCAGGTGATCTTTGATGTTGTGGAGTTGAAGCCCTAGACGCGATCCTGGAAGGCTTCGGCTTAGGCGAGATCGCGAGCAGGTGAGGCCGTTTGGTGGTTGCGCGATATTGACTGGGGAGGATGCATGGAGGCTGTGGCGTGGAGTAGCTAGCGGGAGAGGCGGCGTGCGGCTGTGGCATGAAGAGAAGGCTAGAGCGTCGGGGAGGCAGGGAGAGGAAGGGCTTGCAGCGTGAGGGGGTAGATGAGGTCGGAGAAAGTAGGAAGCAGGCTGCGCTGAGCTTTTCCAGAGGCTGCGACGGTGTTATGCGCGGAGAAGGAGATGGCGGGGGAGAAGGCTGGGGGGAACGAGAAAGACCTAACTATCGGGTTTTTGAGAACTAAAAAAAATGTAATGCTGGATCATTTTTTTAAAAGAGGGTATTTTTGTCATGCTTTTTTGCTTTTCATGCCTAATACAATGGTATTAGCCATGTTTTTTTTAGCTTTGGCTAAAAGCTAAATATTAGCCACGGTTTTGCGATCATGGCTAATACTGGTGTATTAGCCACGTTTTTTGAACCCTGGCAAAAAATGTGTAGCTAATACTCATTTTTCTAGTAGTGAGAAGAACATTCAGAGCACAAAAAACACAGATCCTGATTATTCTGAAGTTTATTCTGTGCGCTGAAACATTTTCTGTCCTGGTATCTGAAGAAGAACATTCATCACAAATCAAGAGTCTTCTTCAGAAGTCTTGAATCCTCAGAGACAACTATTCTACATCATTCTACTGGATTCCTGAACATTGACAGAACAGTCTGAAGACCTACACCCTGAAGCAAAACTCCA
This sequence comes from Platanthera guangdongensis, assembly GCA_039583875.1. NCBI lineage: Eukaryota > Viridiplantae > Streptophyta > Magnoliopsida > Asparagales > Orchidaceae > Platanthera > Platanthera guangdongensis. The sequence continues at coordinate 130,341,146 of CM077165.1, forward strand.
AACTTCCCGAACAATTCAATATCTTAGGGAGACCTTTGACAACATCAAGATCCACTAATTTTCTCAGTTGTTTTGAGAAAGAGAAGACACCATAAATCTCTCTCCCCCTCTCTGTACAAAAGGTTCTTTAACTCCCTTCAAAAGTTATTCCTTGGTTGCAAGTCTTCTGATCAAAAGACTTGAGTTGCTTTTTGAGTACCTGATCAAAAGCTCAAATGTGGCAGTCACCTGATCAAAACCTGTAGTGGATTTCTACCAGGGTGGTAGAAGAGTGGATGTAACCAGGTTGGAGAACCACTATAAAATTCTTGTGTCGTCTAGTTGCTCATTTTCTCTTTTGTTCTTACTGTGGCTGTGCTAGATAGAATATCTTAGGCTGCTGTTCTTTTCTTTATATATTATTGGTATCATTTATTTTCACTCTGATATAAAAACTTAAAACAGCCAAAATTTTTAATTACTCTATTCACCCCCCCCCCTCCTCTAGAGCAAATCAGGTCTAACTCCTCCATTCAATTGGTATCAGAGCAGTGTTCCTTTGGTTGTACAAGCTAACGCTTGAACCAAAAGATCCTGTGTTAGATATGATCTCTTATTTCTCTTAGGATTACTTTCACAGCATGACACAGAACAAGGATTATGCAAGCACCAGACCTCCAGTGTGCAACTTGACTAAGTTTGCCATCCGGAAGGCAAGAATCAAACTTTATATGAATTCCATTGATGAGCACATCTACAATTCTATTTTGACAAGTCCTCCTCAACCAACAGCATCTACATCAACATCAACATCAAGCACACATGTTGTTCCACCACCTGAGTGGACAAATGCTCAGAAGAAGGCCAAGATTACTGATGCAATGGCCATGAATATTCTGGCTCAGACTATGTCTGATGACATCTTCCAGAAGGTGGTTGAATGCACATCAGCCAAGGCTATTTGGGACTCTCTTAACCAGATGGTAGCTGGTTTTGCTGATGAGAGGAAAATAGAAGATCAACTCTCATCTCCCAGTATGAGAACTTCAAGAAGGATGAGTCAGAGTCTGTTGCTGACATGTACAACAGATTAAGCTCAATAATCAATGAGTTGAGGACTTTAGACAATGACATCACTCTTACAGAAGTGAATGATTAGATCCTCATGTGCTTCCCAAGCTCATGGGATTCCAGAATCTGGCCAATCAAGGAGGCCAAGAGTTTAAATGAGATTTTCACAGAATCTCTATTGGGAAAACTCAAATCTGATGAGCAGCTGATAAAGTCTAGAGAAGCTGCAGAATAAAGGACTCTTCCACCAGCAAGAAAGGAGCAAAGCATAGCATTCAAAGCTACTAAAGAATCTGTAGCTCCAGCATCAAGTGAAGAACTCCTAAGTCTCTTAACCAAGAGATTCTACAAAATGGCTAGGAAAGACTTCAGGAGAAAGTCATCCAGGAATGATGACAAGCCCAGGTATGATAAGACACCCACTAAAGAAATAGTGTGTTTTGGGTGCAGGAAACCTGGACACTTTATCTCAGAGTGTCCAGAGAATCAGAAGAAAGAAAGAAGAACAGAGAAGCACTCCAGAAGACAACAATATAGCAGGTCTTCCTCCGACAAACAAAAAAAGAAGGAGAGGGGCTTTGTGGCTGAGACCTGGAGTGAAATTGAAGAAGAATCATCATCTTCAAGCTCCAGTGAAGATGAAGAGGAAGCAAAGGCCAAAGAAATATGCTTGATGGCCATTGATGCATCAAGCACCCATTCTAAAGCTGACCAATCAGACACTGAAGAGCCTCTATCTGAAGAGGATCAGGTATTGTCCTCTTTTGATTTTGATTTAGAAGAATTTAAAACTGAGTTTAAATCTGTATGTCTTGACTTAATTAACTCTAAAAAATAATTAAACAACTTAGAGACAAAATTAGTGAACAAGAAAACCCGTTGTCAGAAAATAACAAGTTAAAAGATGAATTAACCCTAGCAAATGAACAAATTATATCTTTAAAATCTGAACTGGCTGAGGCAAGGAAACTTGAAGAATCCCTGAATGGGAGAAGCACAAGTTGATGGACATCACTAGCACAGTGAATGTCAGACTTAATAGCAAGTTGGGCTTAGGTGCTTCATCAAGTCAACCCCCACTCATTCAAAAAAACATATTAACCACCCCAATAAAATTTGTTTCTGAAAAGGGTAAGGAGAAAGTAGAAGATAACAATCTTAATCAAACTGAACTTACACACAAGAATAAGAAAAGAAGAAAGAATAAGAAAAATAATAACCAGAAAAATGTTCAGCAGTTTTCGTCGAACTCCGATCGACGAAACATGTACAGTTCGTCGAGCTCAAGTCGACGAACTCCGAACGCAAACTTCTACTATAACCATTCTCTAAACTGCGATCGACAAAACCAGTATGGTTCGTCGAATAGAGATCGACGAAATTGGGGCCCAGAAAATGAATATCTTCATTCTTTGAGTGGAGTTCGACGAACTCATCCCCGTTCGTCGACCGCAGATCGACGAACGTACCAGAATTCGTCGAACCCAGTTCAGTCCAACAAAAATTTTGATTTTGCTAAAACTCATAACCAACCAAGAACATTTAGTAATCAATTTAATCAATGGATCATTCCACCTAGGAAATACCACCCCTTAGGATATAAATGTCAACCTGAATACTCATACATATCCAGTTTTAATTATGTGAAGAAACATGGACCCAAGGTAACCTGGGTCAAGAACAACTAACTTATGTTTATGTAGGTGAAGAGTTATCCAGCTTCTAATCAACAATGATATCTGGACAGTGGATGCTCCAAGCATATGACTGGCAGTAAGGACAACTTAATCAATTACAAGTCCAAGCTGAGACCAAAGGTGATATTTGGTGACTCCAATTGTGGCCAGACTGAAGGCTTTGAAGAAGTCATGAGTGGGGCAGTAACCTTTCAAAAGGTTTCATATGTAAGTGTACTAAAGCATAACCTCATCTCCATAAGTCAATTATGTGATGAAGGTTATCGGGTAACTTTTAACTCAAGTTCTTGTATTATTTCTACTAAAGAGAACAAAACTGTTTTAATTGGAAATAGACAAGACAACATTTATATAGTTAATTTTGAGTCTGCCAAAACAGAAATCTGCCTATTTAATCAAATTAATAATAATAATGACATTTGACATAGGTCATGTTTTAAATGTCCTCCGACATGTCCGACATGTCTCCCGACATGTCATTTTTTATAGGAAAATGATATGTTTTTCTCAAAATAATAGATTATGTTCTTTTGTAAAATATAGGCCGACATGTTCGATCTTTTCCGATATATCAGCCGACATGACTTTTAAATATATCCCCTGTTATTTTAGTTTATGTTATATTTGTAGACAAATATCATATATTTAAATCACATATGTATACTATATTATGTATGTTTAAATCAATTAAACTTATTATTTCAATTTTTTAACGTTTTATTCTTACAATCAATTTTGTATAATTGTTTCACAAATTTTTAATTTCATATTATAAAAAATAGGAAAATATTTAATACATTTATTAGGTGATTGTTTCATATTTTTAATATAAATTTATAAGTTTGAAAAAACTTATAATAAATTAAGTATTTTTAACTTTTAAATCTTTTTAATTTGCAATAAACTTATTGTTATCAAAATAAAATTAGTGTATAGTACTAAATATATTTTACAATGTATCATTTTATATTGGTTAATAATATTTTTTCTTAAATACAATTTAAATTTATTTCATAATATAAGTGACTCATTTTTTATTTATTTGTTATATTATTTTTCTATTTTTATAACATATAATTATAGTTTGTGTACATTAAATAAAAATTTTATTTATAATATATGAAAATCCGATATTTTAAAATATCTCCGACATGTCTCCGACTTCCGACATCCGACATTTAAAAACACAATCTGATATGTGTCTAACATCCGATATTTAAAACATTGGACATAGAAGATTAGGTCATGTTAATTTGAAAAACATTGTCAAACTATCTAGGGACAACCTTGTTAGAGGAATGCATTCTTGCCCCTACAAGAAGGAAAGTTTTTGCAGGGCTTGTCAATTAGGCAAACAAACTAAAAGTAGTTTTAAATCATTAAACAAAAGTGACTCACCTATAATATTGTACTTGCTACATATGGACCCATTTGGCTCATTGCAGTACAAAGTCTATGAGGGAAATCTTATACTTTAGTGATTGTATATGATTTCTTTAGATTCACTTGAGTTTTCTTTCTGAGATCAAAATCTGATAACGTCAGAGTTCTTACAGATTTTTTCAAGAACATACAGATTGAGTACTATACTCCAGTTGCACTGATCAAAAGTGATCATGGTACTGAGTTTGAATCTCTTCTTATGCAAGAGTTCTGTAGGAAAGAAGGTATCAGACACTACTTCTCAGCTCCTAGAACACCTCAACAAAATGAGGTTGCTGAAAGGAAGAATAGAACCTTAATTGAAGCTGCAGTCACATTATTTGTAGATGCTTACATGCTCCTATCCTTTTGGGCAAAGACTGTAAGCACATCAAATTATGTACTGAATAGAAGTCTTATACACAAGCTTAAAAATAAGACTCCTTATGAGCTACTTAAAAGGAAGAAACCTAAAGTAGACTACTTTAAAATATTTGGTTGTTTATGTTACATTCACAACAATAATAAGAAACACATTAGAAAATTTGAAGCCAAGGCTGAAATAGGAATTTTTCTTGGATATTCCCAAGTAAGCAAGGCTTATAGGGTATATAATAAATCCACTATGAAAATTGAAGAATCAGTCCATGTTTCATTTGATGAGACTAACACGGTTTACAAGGAGAAGACTTCTTCTACCAATGAATCTTTGTAGGAAACAAATCTGTGTGAGAAGCTAAATGAATTGACCCTCACCAATGAGGCAGTTAGCCATCCTTCTCCACACATTGCTGAAGAAAGTGAAGATGAAGACAATCAGATCAGCGGAGAGCCAACAACAACCAATATAATTTCATAAGAGGAATTAATTCTCCAAGCTGTTGAACAACTAACTCCTCCCACTGAATTTGTCACACTTAGAGATCACCCAGTATCTCAAGTGATTGGAGATATTTTAATTGGTGTGCAGACAAGACATCAACTCAACCAAGACTTGATGCATGTCTGCTTCATATCTCAAATTGAGTCTCAATCCATCAAAGATGCTGAGTAAGATCCACACTGGATTATTGTAATGCAAGAGGAGCTCAACCAATTTGAGAGATGCAGAGTGTGAGATTTAGTTCCAAGACCCAAAGACTACCCAGTCATTGAAACTAAATGGGTATATAGAAACAAGCTAGATGCCCAAAGTGTTATAATTAGGGATAAAGCAAGACTGATGGCTCAATGTTATATGCAAGAGGAAGGAATTGACTATGACCAATCTTTTACAGCAGTTGCAAGGCTAGAAGCAATCAGGATTTTCCTTGCATATGCTGCCTACAAGAAATCCAAAGTCTATCAAATGGATGTCAAGAGTGTCTTTCTGAATGGAGAACTTAAAGAAGAGGTTTATGTTGAACAACCTCCAGGTTTTATCTCTCCAACTCATCCCTCATATATCTTTAGATTGTATAAAGCTCTCTATGGTTTAAAGCAAGCTCCAAGAGCTTGGTATGAGACCTTAGCTAGCTTCTTGATAGAGCATAAATTTTCTAGAGGCATTGTAGATAGGACATTATTCATTGGGCATCATAAGGATCAAATATTGTTAGTACAAATTTATGTAGATGATATTATATTTGAGTCTACAGATTCCAAACTATGCAAGAGGTTCTCTGACCTCATGCATTCAAAGTTTGAAATGAGTAGATGGGTGAGCTCTCCTACGTCCTTGGTCTCCAAGTGAAGCAACTACCTGATGACATCTTCATATCTCAGGCTAAGTATGCTAAGGAGCTTCTCAAAAAGTTTGGGATGGCTGATGCTTCAGCAAAGAAAACACCCATGACCACTAATGCTGTAATAGATTCTGATGAGCATGGAAAACCTGTTGATCAGAAATTATATATGGGCATTGTTGGGTCCCTACTATACCTTACAGCAAGCAGACCTGACATAATGTTTGCTACATGTCTTTGTGCTAGGTTCCAGGTGAAGCCTAAAGAATCTCACCTAATTTTCTTAAAAAGGATTTTGAGATATATAAAGAGTTGCCCTAGTCTAGGACTTTGTATCTCATTAAGTCAGAGTTTGAGCTAACTGGATACTCAGATGCTGACTTTGCTGGATGCAGAGTAACAAAAAAAGTACCTCAGGAACATACTAGTTCTTTGATATGAGATTAGTCTCTTGGTTTAGCAAGAAGTAGTTATCTGTGTCTACATTAATTGCTGAAGCAGAATATATAGTAGCTGCCAATTGCTGTTCCCAGATGCTGTGGATTCGGAACCAACTTCTAGACTATAGGTTCAACTTAAATAATTTAACTCTACTTTGTGACAACACAAATGCTATATCCATAACACAAAATCCAATCCATTACAGTAGGACTAAGCATATAGACATTAGGCACCATTTCATTAGAGAGTGTGTAGACAAAAATAAAAATAATCTTGTCTATATCTACACTGATTTACAAAGAGCATATATCTTCACCAAGCCTTTGGATGAGAGGAATCATCTGTTTTTCATAAATCAGCTTGGTATGATAAATGAAGAATCTTTAATTTGATTTATGTCTATGGTCGACGAATTTTTCAAAGTTCATCGAACGGAGATTGACGAACAGAGAAAAGTTCTAGAGAACTTCGTCGAACGGAGATCGACGAATTCTCTGTGAGTGAAGTTATTTCATCGACCGGAGATCGACGAATTTGCTTCGGGAAACTTTTGTCGAACAGAGCTCGACAAAATGTTTTTACATCTTCTGACTGAGATCGACAAATTCTGTTGACTATAAAATATTCCATCGACCTCAGATCGAAGAAATTTTTTTTTTTTCGTAGAACGGAGTTTGTCGATTCATATTCTGAAAAACCTTATATCTAGGTTTTCTTCGACCTCCGTCCCACGCTTTCAATTCTCTTGCACTTGATCTCTTTATTTTTGTTGCAGGCAAACTCATGGCGATTCCGGCAGGCATTCCTGGAGCAGTGAAATTTGATATGAGTTTTGATATCGACTTCGAGTCATTCCAACATTCTGACCCAATCTTCCTGGAGATTCTGAAATTATTTGAAGATCAACAGCTAAAGAATCTGATGACCACAAGGATGAAGATAGTTGGGACAGAAATAAGAGAATGAGTTTACACCTCCTCCCTAGATGATGATACCATGACGGGCATCATATCGGGTAACGCGATATCTCTTACCCCCGCTGTCTTAACAGACATTTTCGGATTAGTTAATGGTGAAGAAGAATTAGAGATTGATAGTGCTGAATTTGGTGAAATGTTGCTTAAAATGGATTATTCTGGAGACTCACCCAACAAACTAATGAAGAAACATCTATCAGCTGACTACAAGTTTCTAGCAGATGTTATCGGGAAGGTACTGCTGGTCAAGCACACAGCCCATGACTACATCACTAGGCATCAATTCCTTGTGATGTGTGTTGTTGTAAACAAGAAGCCTGTGAACTGGGCTAGAATAATGCTTGAGATGATTAGAAAGAAGAACACCAAGAAAGAGGTGTGTTTTGGAAGGATTCTGGGAATCTTCCTTCAAGCCAAGGCTGCTAAATCCCTGGTCACACCGACCATATTCATTAATGCCTCCAAGAGGATCACTTGTGCCCTCTTTGGCAGGTGGGAGAGGAATATCACCAAGCCATCCAAGGCTCCCTCCTCTTCCTCCAGACCTTCTGAGAGTACAAGGGCTGCTCCAGCCACTCCCCACCCCGCTGAAGATCTTCCACCTCCACCTCCATCACCTCCAGCTTCCCCAATTCATCTCTCTTCACCAGTTCATACCACAATTCATACTCCAACACCTCCATCATCTCCAGTGTATCATCCACAAACTCATATTCACTCTTCAAATACATACTCCATCACAACATGGTACACCAACTCCATCACGACATGGTACACCAACTCCATCACAACATGGTACACCAACTCCATCACAACATGGTACACCAACTCCATCACAACATAGTACATCAACTCCATCACAACATGGTACATCAACTTCATCACAACATGGTACACCACCCTCATCTCCTCTACCATTACATCTAGATAACATACCTCCTTTCCAACCTTCTATCACTACCTTATTTTGACCTACTGTCATCCCCCTTCATACTCCATCATCTGAAGATGAGCCAATGCCAGATTCTCTGCCTTTTCCTCCACCATCATCTCCCATCCATCCTTCTGTATCCACTCAGACTCCTTATGAGTTCATGCAATTGGACCCCCCTTCCATCCAACCTCTTCTGGCAATTCTCACTTCACTCATCAAAAAACTGATAGCAGAGGCTATTTCCCCTCTTGCTACTTCCATCTCATCTCTTGTTGCCCAACTCTCTGTCTTCTCTGTCCCTCCTTCTTCAGTCAGGGGTCTGGCTCCAGTGCCTACTGAAGCCAGGCAGGGGGAGGTACTACATGAAGAAGTAGCTCCAGCTCCAGCAGAAGTAGCAAAAGAAGCAGCAGCAGACACAGTTATCCATGCTGATTTAATTGATTTCATTGATTCTGATATAGATATGGATGAGACAGCTATAACTGGAATAAACACTGTTGGTGATTATATTATCAATCACACAGTAAATATTTTGAGTTTGTTAAATACTTTTGATACAGTTCATTTGAAATTTCTTCCAGAAAACAGCCTAAAGTCTTCTATGGCTATAGTTTCTTACACTTCTCCAATAAGCCCCAAAGTTGTCATGCAACTCAAGGCCAATTTTGCAAGTATAGAGGCTCCAGTTGTTCCATCTCCACCATGAGCAGATTCTTTCATTGTATCATCCACTCTCAAAGTCATCTCTCCTCCAACATACAAGATGGATGACAGTCCTATGCCAGATCTGGATGAGATCATGATGGCAGATATAGAATATGAGAATCTATTAGTTGCTGAAAAAGCTACTGAATCAGTTGTTCTACCTCCAGCTCCTCCTCAGGCTGAAAAGTTGTTGATATCTGCAGAAGCTCTAAAGAAAATTAATGTCTTATATGATAATCCTCAGGGATCTTCTGATGATGAAGATGAGGAAGATGATTCTGATGATGAGCCAAAGACTAAGAAAAAAGTTTCTAAGAAAAGAAAGGTTGTTCCTCAAGCTGCACCAAAACCTAATCCCACTCATGATACCTCATATTATATTCTGCAAAATATCACTCCTTACAAGGGTATGCCAGCTTGAATGTGGCTGTCAAAGAATGAGCAGAAAGCCAAGAAGAAAAGCAGGAGATACTCTCCTCCTCCACCTTCTCAAAGATACAGGAAAGATCCACCTCCTCCTCCTCCACCTGTTGCTGGTGCTTCAAGCAGTTCTTCTCAGAGGTCTACCACATATTCTCAAACATACCAAAGACAACATGGTAGATCCTCATCCTCTCAAGGAAGCAGCCAACAGAGGTATCCTTCCAACAGGCATCAACATCAACAACAACAGCAATATCCTCAACAACAGCTACAGCAAGTCCCTGAACAAGTTAAAGCTAACAGTCCTAAGAAACCAGAGTCTCCTACCATTCCATTTGAGGATCCTGAAATAGCTACTACTGCTAGAATGACGAGGTTCCAGGAATTAGTTGGATTATCAATGATAAACAAAGCCAAAGCTGAAAGAAAGGATCATTCTCAATCTCTACCATGTCATCATACAGAATAGAAGAATTAAAAAGGTATGAGAAAGCAAATAAGTTCTTTAATTTAGATGATCATATGCAATTACATTCAAAGGCTGTAGTACCTAGAGCCACTTCTCTCAATATAATTGGTGCTGGTGATATGACAATGTCAAAGAGAGAAGCTTTCAACCCAAACAGAGAAATCATATTCAGACAGCCTTCTGGAAATTCTGATAAAGGAAACAAGGAAAAGGAAAAGCTGAAGAAAAAGTATTGAACATTCTGCTTACTTTTTTCTATATTTTCTGAACTCTTATTGTTATTTCACAAAGCTACTTTGTAAATATCTACTGAATGTTTTAATTTTTCAGCCAGATATATCTTTTCTGCTTTGTGAATGTTTTTATTTGTATTAGTAACCTCACCCAAATAGGGGGAGATTGTTGGATCCCTAGTTGGATTTGGGCTAGGTTCACTAATTAGGATGTTTGACTCACCTTGTATAGCCAGGGTCATGTCTTTGTGTCTTAGAGTTTAGGCTAAGTCCTTAGATTCAACCTTGATGGACCAGCCAACAGAAGACCTAAGAAGATTCAAGACTTAGAAGAAAATCAGTTCAGAAAGTTAGTTCGACGTTCGTCGAACTCAGCTCTACGAACTTAGAGATTATTCTCTGAGCTGAGCTCGACGATATTCGAACTCAGGTCGACGAAATTCTGGAAGCTCAACTTCCACACAATATGTCTAGAATACTTTCTCTGAACTCAGCTCGACGAAGTTAGAATCTCAGCTCGACGAACTCAGACTACAGATTTGGAAAGTCATTCTCAGTACGCAGTTCACAGAGCTCAGGTCGACGAACTGGAATTCTCAGGTCGATGAACCATATTCTCAGGTCGACGAAATCTGTCCTCTGGTCGAAGATTTCTGTGCATTTCCAGACTTAAGTATTTTCCTCAATTTTTGTCCTTATTCCATATTATTTAGCAGTATTGTCCTGAATAATTAATGCATATATTCTCTGAATATAGCCGTTAGTGGCAGCATTGATTATGGTCTTCATCAGGATAATTACTTGCTTGTTTTATTAGAGACAGTTGGGGAAATTCATTTATGACAGACATTCCAACCATATTTCATTCTCTCTAGGCAATCAACAATTAATGTTTGAATTCAAAAAAATTCAAATGAGAGATTGACTGAAAAAGATAAAAGAAATTCTTTTCTTTAGTCGAAAGCAAGACAGAAGATAGAACACGGAGAATAACAAAGAAGAACATTCAGAGCACAAAAAAACACAGATCATGATTATTCTGAAGTTTATTTTGTGTGCTGAAATATTTTTTGTCCTGGTATCTGAAGAAGAACATTCATCACAAATCAAGAGTCTTCTTCAGAAGTCTTGAATCCTCAGAGACAACTATTCTACATCAGTCTACTGGATTCCTGAACATTGACAGAACATGCTGAAGACCTACACCCTGAAGCAAAGCTCTAATCTTCTCGAACAATTCAATATTTCAGGGGGAGCTTTGACAACATCAAGATCCACTAGTCTTCTCAGTTGTTTTGAGAAAAGAAGACACCATAAATCTCTCACCCCCTCTCTGTACAAAGGGTTCTTTAACTCCCTTCAAAAGTTATTCTTTGGTTGCAAGTCTCCTGATCAAAAGACTTGAGTTGGTTTTTGAGTACCTGATCAAAAGCTCAAAGGTGGCAGTCACCTGATCAAAGCCTGTAGTGGATTCCTACCAGGGTGGTAGAAGAGTGGATGTACCCAGATTGGGGAACCACTATAGAATTCTTGTGTCGTATGGTTGCACATTTTCTCTTTTGTTCTTACTGTGGCTGTGCTAGATATAATATTTTAGGCTGCTGTTCTTTTCTTTATATATTATTGGCATCATTTATTTTCAATCTGATATAAAAACTTAAAACAGCCAAAAATTTTAATTACTCTATTCACCCCCCCCCCCCCCCTCTAGAGTAAATCAGGTCTAACCCCTCCATTCAACAACCAACCTCATGAGACGTACCACCTCCAAGGGAGTAAACTGGAAAATCGGCATGCCACAGAACTTTAGAATCTCAACCACTTCCTCGTATGAAGGGAACCGGAATCCCGATCTTAAGGTAGTCTCTCAGATCATCAACCAGCCACGCGGAGGATTTTGAACCCTCTCCACGGCACGCGGTATCTTCACTTCAAGGTCGGCAGGTAGGTCGAACCTCCTTCTTCAAATTGCAACCTGATCCTCGGTAAGAGAGGAGCGAAGACGCATCGGCCTCGATGTACGCTTCGAGCCCTGTCGCAAAAATCAAAAATAAATTTAGACAAAAAGTGTGATCAAAGATCATCCACCCTCGTCATTCACAAAAGGCGCGTCACCCGATAGAATCAAAAATATTTGTGACACGCTCGAATAAGCACACGCGCCCCGACACGCACATACCCGAGCAACAGGCCCCCGCATGCGCACCCGCGTGTGGCCACATGCACGCGGTCGTGCGCGCAAGCACGCGGTCGTGCGCGCAAGCCCGCGCACGCACGCGGTCGTTCCCACGCCCGCGCGGCCAGGTGCGCGCCCGCTCACGCGACCAGACGCACCCGCACGCGCTCGCGCCCATGCGGGCGCACCCGCGCGCACCCTCGCAGGTGCTCCCGCGCGCTATCTCGCACGTGTCCGCGCGCGCATGCTCTCGCGCGACTGAGATTGCGCGCGCCCATGCGCGACCTCGTGCACGCGTTCGCGCGCACCGTCGCGACCACGTGAGCAACACCTTCCTCCACCAGGCGCGTTCATCGCCTCTCCTACATCATAAAATATGCTAACATTTTTTACCCGAGTTTGCATGCATGGCGCAGCCACTTGCCGCCTCAAGTCTATCACTGTTCGCCATCGTCGTCGCCATAAAAGTGAACTGAGAAAGATCCTTGATTTCCTTCGTCCGAAACGGTCTCGCACAAAAAGGATCTGGGGGGGTGGGGGGGCAATTGTTGGGGATGACACCCATTTTATAGAAATCGGGTGTGCGGATATGATGGTGGTTATGTTGTGTGGATAGTCGCGTAACCACTATAACCACCACCCGGTGACTATAAAAGGAGCCACAGACCTCCTCATTTCTCACTTTTATTTTCAGAGTCTTCTGTTAAATTTTCTCAACGTGGTCAGCAAGGTAGCCCAAACGCCAAATTAATATCTTCGGAACTACCCAGTTCTCACGTTGAACCAGCGGAAAACTAAGGAACAAAGGTTAATCCCAACAAACAATGGAAGCACAAGCAGGTCTTTTATACATTCACTTCTTTATAACACGAGGCATACATAGCGAGACATGATTTCGCTAGTATAACAGCTGTAAACAGAAAGCACCAAAAAACAAGCCGGGCGGACAGCACCGGAGTCCGCCGAGACCGCCGAGACCGCCGAGGTCGCCGAGGTCGCCGAGTCCGCTGAGGTCGCCCGAACTTAGCTGCAATCCGCCGAATACCACGGAGTCCGCCGAAGCCGCGAGGCCGCGCGGACACACCGTTATTCGTCTCCTGCTGAGGCTGAACTGAGGAACACCCCCTACCCGCCTGAAGTCGGCGGACAGGTTATTGAAGCTGGCAAAGATGAAACAGAGCTGACAAGCCGCAGAGCGACCTCCTGCTGAATCCGTAGAGACCGCGCACTTCCAAGTACTTGACCGAAGTCACAACCAAACTCCTGGCTCCTTGAAGCAACCCGCGTGACCTGCACACAGCAAATGTCAGCACTGAAACAATCCGCGCGGACAGACAAACTGAGACCGCAGCTCTTTGCCCAACCCAACTTACTGTTCACTCAAGTTACTGTAGACCTGCCAGGGGGGTCCTATTTATAGGCGAGGTGAGGAGTGTGGTCACCGCCCTAGAGATAGAGACACTGCCCCAGCCCGCGCGATAGCAAAACACCGTCCGCAGAGTCCGCAAGGACTTAGCCGGATACCAAGGAAAACCTCCAGGAGCAAGGCAACATTGGCGAACCCTCTCCAGTCCGCCCAAGCTATGCGGACAGGCATCAGCCCGCAAAGCTTCCGACCACTGCAGGACAGCAACCCCCTTCAATGGCTGTCCGCACCAACCCGAGGCAGTCCGCAAGACTCACCCCTCAATCCGCCACAAGTCCACGACCAAAGGCAGATAGCAACAGTCCGCCCGGTCACAGCGGACTTGGCGGATACCGCGGACACCATGGTCTTGGCACAGAGTGTGACCAAGTCCAAAACCATCAAAGGCTAATGCGAGCATGGCGGACACAAACACCCGTCCGCCAAACACCCTAGCACAGACCGCCAACAGTCCGCGAGCTCCTCGCACTCCTGTCCAACGCAGCAACCAACCCGGACTCCAAAAACAGTCCGCCAATGACCTCCACAGCAAAGCACCTGTTGTACCACCAGAGCTCGACAAGGCCTCAGCCAAGCTCTAAGCTCAGTCCGCAACAGCCCACACCGCGGACACATCAATCTGCAAGCTTCCCGCGGACACGAGCCAAACCGCCTAACAGCACAAGCTTGCACCACGGCCACTGAGCAATGCACCAGTCCGCAAGCCTCTCTATCCGCAGATACCAGGACGCACAGTCCGCGAACTCCATGCAAACAACCCGCTCAGAAGACAGCCGGCTTCCACTAGACTTTCCACCAGGCCGCACATCACAGTCCGCCCAGTCCGCCTAGTTGTCCGCCCAGGCCGCCCGCCCTGTCCCGTCAACCACTTCCACTTCACAAAATTCAACACTCCCCCTTGAAGTTGGAAGTGGTGACCAAGCCCAGCAAGCTGCGCAAGCGTTCAAAGGGCCCCTTCGACAGTGGCTTCGTGAAGATGTAAGCAAGATTATCTTCACTCCGAACATGCCCGACCAGCAGAGATCCTTCCAACACCTTCTCCCTGATGAAATGATGATCAATCTCTATATACTTGGTCCTGGCGTGACACACTGGATTGTTAACCAGTTTGAGAGCACTCTCATTATCACCCCGGAGTAAAGTAGGCACTTGCACTTCTTCATGAACATCCTCTATAAGCCTCCTCAACCAAACGGCTTCCCGAGCAGCCAAGGCCGAAGCCTTATACTCCGCCTCCGTGGTTGAAACCGACATCGAGTCCTGCTTCTTGCTACACCACGAGATGCTAGCTGAACCGCAAGTGAACACATAACCTGAAGTAGACCTCTGATCATCCGAATCACCGCCATAGTCAGCATCCGTGTACCCGAGCAACGCAAACTCCGAGTCCCTTCTATAGAGGAGTCCCATGTCAGAAGAAGCCTTGACATACTTCAGAATTCCCTTTGCCGCCACTAGATGAGATTGCCTTGGTTCAGCCATATACCGACTTACTCGGCCAACAGCATAAGCAATGTCTGGCCTTGTAATCGTCAGGTAAATCAAGCTCCCAACAAGAGCCCTGAACACCAAGGGATCATGAAGAACCCTTCCCTCATCTCGTCGAAGCTTCAGCCCAGTTTCCAGTGGAGTAGAGCACTTCTTCCCTTCGCCCATGCCGAACCGCTTCACAATGCGATCAGCATACCCTTTCTGGCAAATGAGAACCTCGCACTCCTTCCTCTCCACTTCCAGACCGAGAAAGTGATGCAACTCTCCCAAGTCTTTCATCTCAAAGCGTATAGCAAGCTCAGCCCTGAGCCTTGCTACTTCCCCCTCCGAATTCCTTGTGATGATCATGTCATCCACATACAGCAGGACCAAGACTCGTAGCTCTCCCTTCTTCTTGACGAACAAGCTTGAATCCGAGTTAGAAGCAAGGTATCCACAGAATTGCAAGTACTCTGCAATCTTCCCATACCACGCTCTAGGAGCTTGCTTCAACCCATAGAGAGCCTTCCTGAGTTTGCAGACATAGTCCGGATGCTTTTCAGAGACAAAACCAAGCGGCTGATCCATGAAGATGTCCTTGTCAATCTCTCCGTAAAGAAAGGCATTCTTCACATCGAGTTGCCACAACCTCCATCCCTTGCTAGCAGCCAAGGCGATCACCACTCTTACTGAAGTCATCTTCGCAACTGGACTGAATGTCTCCTCATAGTCTTCTCCATACTGCTGTGAGAATCCTCTAGCGACCAGACGAGCTTTGAACCGATCAATGCTCCCATCAGCCTTCTTCTTCAACTTATACACCCACTTGCAAGTAACCAGAGTAATGCCATCAACCTTGGGCACAAGGTCTCAGGTTTCATTCTTCTTCAGAGCATCAATCTCTTCTTTCATGGCACCTTCTCACTCCTTCACTCCAGTGGCCTCGTTGAAGTTTGTAGGCTCTCGCTCATCCAGAGGACCTGCAAAGAAGCAGGAGACAAAGCTCACTGCATTCCCATCACAGTACCGAGCCGGTGGCTTAACCACCCTCTTCGATCTCCGAAGGGTCGGCTCCTTGCTCACTGCTTCCGTTGCTTCTTCGGGCTCCACTCCTATCTGGGGCAAGCATTGAGCAGTGCTCCCCCTGCTTCCTGAGCCAGAAGGCTCAGCCTCGGAGTTAGAAGCAACAGGAGCTGCTGGTGAAACAGCAAACTCCTCTTCCAAGCCTTCAGCAGCCACCACCGGTGCTTCATCAACCTTGCTACTTCCGGTTAGCTCCACCGATCCACCTCCATATGACGTCAGCTCGTCAAAGACAACGTCTCTTGATACCACGAACTTCTTCGTCACAGGGTCCATGCATTTCCATCCCTTCTTCCTCTCATCGTAGCCAACAAAGACAAGTTTCCTTGCCTTCGCATCCAACTTTGTCCGTGAAGCATCCGGGACATGCACGTAGCAAGTTGAACCGAACACCCTAAGGTGTCCCACACTCGGCTTCTCCTTCAGCAACAACTCAATAGGAGTCTTCATGTTGATAGGGTTGAGTGGCATCCGGTTGATAACATACGCAGCACAAGACATCCCCTCCGCCCAAAAGGACCTTGGGATATCTTTCGCATGAAGCCAGCATTTGCAGGTCTCCGTCAGATGACGGATCTTCCGCTCCGCTACCCCATTTTGTTGTGGAGTGTGAGCACAAGTAAGCTCTCGTTGGATCCTGTGCTTCCTGCAGAAGTTAGAAAACTCGGAGGAGACAAACTCACCCCCGTTATCAGTTCTAAGCTTCTTAATCCGCAAGCCAAGCCGGCTTTCTACCAACTCCTTAAACTCCACAAACAAACGGAAGGCTTCCGACTTCTCCTTTAAGAAGTATACTCAAGTATACCTTGAGTAGTCATCAACCAAGACAAGCATGTATCTGCTTCCACTAAGTCTGGCAGTAACCGTCGGTCCCATCAAGTCGCCATGAATGCACTTCAATGGTTTCTTGCTCCTTGTTTGTGATTTATCAAACGGAAGGCGATGTGTCTTATCGTATTGACAGCCCGCACAAACATGCCCATCACCAAAGGAGGACAACTTAGGCAACCCCTTCACCAGACTTCTACTTGCCATCGCATTCAGCTTGTCCATGCCAATATGCCTCAGCCTCTCATGCCAAATAGCAACACTATCATTGGCTCTCATTCTATCAACATAAACACTGGTGGAAAGAACAAACAAGTTCTTCACCCTCCTCCCAACATGAGCAACATCAGCCTTTACCACTGATACGTTGCGAAGGAACCTCACGTCTGTTGGCCCAAACAGAACGTGATACCCAGCGTCCACCGCATTGGTCACCGAGAAGAGGTTCTTCTTCATGCCCGACACGTGATACACACTCCTTAACGTGAGTGGCCCCTGATCACTACCCAAAGACACGACCCCCTCTTTCTCTACTACATAAACAGTATTATCAGCAGTGATAATAGCTTCATTACCTGAGTACGCCTGCATGGAGGTGAACTTCGACTTGTCTCCGGTGAGGTGATGACCACACCCGGAGTCCACGATCCACTCGCCGTTGAAGTCCTCAGCAGACAAGGCCCGGACACAAGTGCCCGTCATAAAAGCTCCGCCCATTCTGCTTCTTCACTTCTCGAGCAAGCTTCCTCCTTTCCCGCAGCATGCACAGGCTGCAGTTTGACCTTGCAGTCCCGCTTGAAGTGCCCTCGCTGATGACACCGGTAGCACTTCAAATTTTTCTTCCAGTCCTTAGGAGCATTGCTCCTCTCCGGCTGATATGAAGTTGAAGTCTCCTTCTCACCAACGACCTGCACCTTCTTCTTCTTCTTCCCTTCCCATCCTTTCTTCTTGCCTGAGAAGAGAGCTTCGCTGCCTTCCTGATTCAGGTTCACTCCAGCCATCTGCCTTGCCAAGCTCTCCTGCGATGCAAGCAGATTCTCCAGCTCCAGCAAAGACGGCTGAGTAGCCCACCCTTGAACAGATGTGACAAAGGCCACATACTCCTTCCGCAAGCCGCGGATAATGTGCATTTTCATCTTAGCCTCAGAGATAGGCTCATCAGGATCCAGTGTCGACAGCTCAGCACACAAGCTCTTCATCTTTAAGAAGTACTTCGAGATGGAAAGGTCTCCCTGAGTTGCCCTGTCCAACTCATTCTCCAGGAACTGAAGCCGCGCCACATTTTTCTTATTGAACAACTCATCAATGGTTGTCCAAATATCAGCAGCCGACTCACATCCAACGATGTGATCAAACAATTCCGGAGACACGGCCCTCTTCAGAATGAACTCCGCCTTAGCATTTGTTCTTCTCCAGAGCCTAACCTGCTCAGCAGTACCGAACGCAGCCGTGACTTCCTGCCTGTCGTCACCCCCGACGACTTCCCACAGCTCCTCGCCAAGAAGATAACTCTTCATGCACGACTTCCACTTCTTGAAGTTAGTCGGCGTTAAGAGTTCAATGTCCAGACCTCTTGCAAAGCTCTCTTCCATTGCAACACCTGTGGGCAACCTTTCAGAAGCTCCGAGCAACAACACAGGTTGAGCACCACTCAAGCACTGAGTAACAACGCTGGTTGACTTCCGCTCACGCAACTGAACCTGCCTCTGATACCATGTTAAATTTTCTCAACGTGGTCAGCAAGGTAGCTCAAACGCCAAATTAATATCTTCGGAACTACCCAGTTCTCACGTTGAACCAGCGGAAAACCAAGGAACAAAGGTTAATCCCAACAAACAATGGAAGCACAAGCAGGTCTTTTATACATTCACTTCTTTACAACACGAGGCCTACATAGCGAGACATGATTTCGCTAGTATAACAGCTGTAAACAGAAAGCACCAAAAAACAAGCCGGGCAGACAGCACCGGAGTCCGCCGAGACCGCCGAGGTCGCCGAGGTCGCCGAGTCCGCTGAGGTCGCCCGAACTTAGCTGCAATCCGCCGAATACCACGGAGTCCGCCGAAGCCGCGAGGCCGCGCGGACACACCGTTATTCGTCTCCTGCTGAGGCTGAACTGAGGAACACCCCCTACCCGCCTGAAGCCGGCGGACAGGTTATTGAAGCTGGCAAAGATGAAACAGAGCTGACAAGCCGCAGAGCGACCTCCTGCTGAATCCGCAGAGACCGCGCACTTCCAAGTACTTGACCGAAGTCACAGCCAGACTCCTGGCTCCTTGAAGCAACCCGCGCGACCTGCACACAGCAAATGTCAGCACTGAAACAATCCGCGCGGACAGACAAACTGAGACCGCAGCTCCTTGCCCAACCCAACTTACTGTTCACTCAAGTGTAGACCTGCCAGGGGGGTCCTATTTATAGGCGAGGTGAGGAGTGTGGTCACCGCCCTAGAGATAGAGACACCGCCCCAGCCCGCGCGATAGCAAAACACCATCCGCAGAGTCCTCAAGGACTTAGCCGGATACCAAGGAAAACCGCCAGGAGCAAGGCAACATTGGCGAACCCTCTCCAGTCCGCCCAAGCTATGCGGACAAGGCATCAGCCCGCAAAGCTTCCGACCACTGCAGGACAACAACCCCCTTCAATGGCTGTCCGCACCAACCCGAGGCAGTCCGCAAGACTCACCCCTCAATCTGCCACAAGTCCACGACCAAAGGCAGATAGCAACAGTCCGCCCGGTCACAGCGGACTTGGCGGATACCGCGGACACCGTGGTCTTGGCACAGAGTGTGACCAAGTCCAAAACCATCAAAGGCTAATGCGAGCATGGCGGACACAAACACCCGTCCGCCAAACACCCTAGCACAGACCACCAACAGTCCGCGAGCTCCTCGCACTCCTGTCCAACGCAGCAACCAACCCGGACTCCAAAAACAGTCCGCCAATGACCTCCACAGCAAAGCACCTGTTGTACCACCAGAGCTCGACAAGGCCTCAGACAAGCTCTAAGTTCAGTCCGCAACAGCCCACACCGCGAACACATCAGTCCGCAAGCTTCCCGCGGACACGAGCCAAACCGCCTAACAGCACAAGCTTGCACCACGGCCACTGAGCAATGCACCAGTCCGCAAGCCTCTCTATCCGCAGATACCAGGACGCACAGTCCGCGGACTCCATGCAAACAACCCGCTCAGAAGACAGCCGGCTTCCACTAGACTTTCCACCAGGCCGCACATCACAGTCCGCCCAGTCCGCCTAGCTGTCCGCCCAGGCCGCCCGGCCTGTCCCGTCAACCACTTGCACTTCACAAAATTCAACATCTTCTTCTTTCTCAGGTTGAAGCTCTGTCGAATTCCTCCTGCGAGCAGCCTCCGAGACACACCCGAGCCGCACCCGAGATACAAGCGGGTCAAGTCAAAGCCATCCAAAAAAACCAAATCGTTCAAGTTCCAAGCTGTAACCGCAAGTCCAGGTGCTCCGACCCCATCTAAAATCAACAAGTCACTATCCGAAGACCGCCGGCACGAAGCGCAATTTGTAACAACTCTCGGCGCGACGGCCTATCGTCCACCGTGTGCCAAGTGTTCTCTCAATCCAAAATTGTAACGATAGGTGACTTGTCACCCTCGACTTCACAAATAAGCTGTAACCGCCAGGAAATAGTGGACTTTGACGGGCACAGATCCGGTCACATGGTTTTTTACCCAGTTGATGAGTTTTTCTACGTTAAAATTGTTTGTGTACAATCAACGTACTTTTTTGACTGTGTGCTCGTTCGACCGTTCCGAAAGCTATGACGGTTCAGGATATTCCGGTCCGACCGGGACGTCGAGTTAGTAAACAACAAGCTTCAACCATGAATATTAATACAAATATATTGCATAAATGTCTAGCTAAGTTTGGTAACTCTTTCCAAATTTGGTCTTTCCAAATATATATGCTCGGTTAATTATTTCATGTTTCTTGCTACCTTCAATTACTTGATGTGAGCACTCACTTCTTTCCCTCTTCCTTCTTTTTTAGATGCTCGAAGTCGAAGAGTAATCAAGAGTACTAAGAGGTACTAAGATCGAAGCTACAAACTACTGCTGGTATGCTTGACATTGTGTTTTAATATTGCAAGAAATTTTTTTTATTATTATTAAACTCAACGCCTCTAAGTCATTTGATTAATTAATTTATGTTTGATTAAAATATTGCTAGTTTGGATTCTATTTTTAGTTATTTATACCTAATTGGCTGAAAATTATAGGAATATTCAAAACCTAAAAATATATCTTTTTGGTGCTTTTACAGAAAAACGTGGCAAAATGTTTTTGTTTATGAAATGTCTATTGCAGCGTTTATATAAAAAACACTTCTAAATATTCTACTCCTATTGCAATGTTTAAGCACCGCCAATGATTACAGGTCTACGCCGACGATTTAAAAAAGCTCCGCTAGATGCAATGCCGACGGTCGCACCCACGGCGTATTAGGGGCGTTTTAGTAAAAACGTTGCAATATCTATGGCCACATTTAAAAAGGGCTGTGGAAAGTCTTAAAAAACGTGATGATAGACACCTTCTCTTATAGTGTTTTGCAAATGTCTCAAAATAATTAAAAAGTAGTTTTTCCAACACGTGTTTTTATTGTGTGCAAGTTAAATATGCATTTATGATAAAAAAATATTTAAAATATATGCATTTTTAGTTTATACAGTCCCATGTATTTATTTCCAGTATTTGGACTTGCACTAGTCTCTTATAGCACACGTCTTATGCTTCTTTTTCATATATATAACATGTTATTCTTACTGTAGCTGCTTTATTACTTAGCTTTATTTGATTCGTCTGTTGTTTATATTCCACTAGTCTTATGACTAGCATGTCATTGTACACCTTTTTAAGAGATGACGCAGCTCGAGGCCCTACTGGAGTTGTAGGGAGTACCCTCTTTAGAGTCGGTCCCTACTACAGACGATGTGAATACATCGCCGCCAATATTTAGAGATGTGAGATTCTAGATTATAGTGGCAACAAAGCTTTTGTACTTTTGTCCTAGCTCGGTTATGGGCCGAAATGTATAAATTGTAACGACTACCTTTTGAGCTCTAATTTTGCATTGAATGAATCTGGATGTAATGATGTTCATTTCTATTGTCTTACAAGGAGAACGTTCTATGCTTCAAAAGCGGGCACGTTTACTCGTTTGAATAGCGTTGAGTTGTCTGCTCAGGCAAAAGGTCCCCCTTGGCCTAGTCGACAGTTGGGGGGAGGGGGCTTACAAAGAGTGTTGCACATCCCCAAAATAAAAGAAAAGAAAAGAAAAGTTGTTACAAATCCAAGGGACTGGAGGTATACACTAGATCTCAAGCAGAAAATGATGAAGAAAACAGTTTTGAAAAAGTAGAATGTTGTAATTCGCAGCAACAAGGAGAAACCTCATTCTCTCATAAGGTAATAGATTTTAGTTCTTTTGATTTTCTATTCCCATCTTTAGAAATATTTTTGAAGACATATGCCTAAACAATCTCAAGTCTAAAAGGTTAATTAAGGCTCTCCTTCTAGAGAATCAAATCTTCTCAGTACAACTCTAAATTGTATGAGAAGGTTGCATCTCAAGATTCAACATAAGTAATTAATTGTGAGTTATGGGAAGAGTAGAAAAGGACTCTTGAAGAATATATGAGAAGATTTCTTGTAGAAACAATAAAGTACTTGCAGAATTCTCAAAAGCTTAAGAAGAGCTTGACTGCATTAATGGTAAGAGTGGCAAATTTAAATCCATGACTGAAAATCTTCATGTAATATTTTGAAAATGTGGATTATGTACTAACCTCTCTATGGATGCAACTCAAGGATCTCTTTCCCTCCGAAAAAAACCTCACATATTTATATTTGGAGGAATTAAGAATGAGGAGCAGAACATGCTTCTCTAAAACATCTCAAGAAAAGAAACATTCTAAACATGTAAGGAAAAAGAAGCAGTGTGCTCGTCATCCTTATCCTCTAAATGATAGTGTTTCTCATTACTATTCTTTCACCTTCTTAAAGGTGAAGAAACTTTCGCTATAGGAAAAAAGGAAAATAGAAGGCTACAAAAAATTATCTGCTTTAGTATGTGATCAACGATCGTTGATCGACCGATTACATTGTTTGTTGATCATCTATCCACGTATTGGAAGGCAGAGGCTTCAGTGACTACTAGACGATAATCAATCGTGGACCACTGACCAAAATATCAATCAAGGGTCATTGACTATTACCTTCAGTGACTACTAGAAGATAATTGATCGTGGACCACTGACCAAAATACTGATCAAGGGTCATTGAGTATTTTTTTAAACGGTTAATGAGCACTGGTCATTGAATGACCTTTAGATTATATATGGCTCAGTCTTTGAAATTTCCTATTACTTCTTTACATCCTTCCCCTCCTAAAAGAAAGAGTAGATATAACATGTTTCCCAACGCTGACTGCACTGATCTTTGATCGTTGACCGACCGTTCATCGATCCAATATATGAAGGTTGAACATGCAGTGGCCGCTTGACTGTTTTCTACCGCGGTCAATAACTATTGATTGATATTTTGGGAAGATTTAGATGATTTAGTAAGAGAAATCCCACAAATAGAGAAAATGTTCATTGGGGGAGATTTAAATGGACATATAAGGAAGAAAATTGTAGATTATACAGTCGTTCATGCAGTATTTATTGAGGAGAGAGGGTGTAACACCTCCCCTATAATGGACGTATAATATGGGTCCGGCCGGGGCCCCACAACATACGAACGCCACAGCTTTAGTATTAAAAGTTGATATAGCTACCCAAACTCAAAACACTTGCACAACACAGCGGAAAACCAAGCACAACTAGAAGTTATCCACTAACCAAAAGAGTAAACAAATGGCCTTAAGGCCTTACATCAAATGTCCAAAAGTGAACAGTCCATCGAACATGAATGTGCTCAGCACTCCTAATCTACCTCGGCATGCAAGCCGGACAAAATAGTCTCAAACATACATCAATCAAAAGTAGTGCTACAAAAGAGAAAACACTTCATGGGCTTAGGCCTTTTTGGCCGGCGTGCTAGCTCCTGCATGCGATCCTTGCCCTGTAAAAAATATTAGTAACGTGGGTCAGCAAAGGCTGACCTCAAACTGTGTAACAACACATCTCCTCCCGGCCGCCCCTAACGGACCCCGGGGAACCCTCCAACCTGCAAGTCAGCACTTCATATGCAATATAAATTTCTATAAATAGAAAAGCATTAAAACAGGCTTGGATGTCTCAATCAACAAACATGTTCTCTACTGGTTGAGCATATAAAGAAAGGGCCTACTATGCAACATGAATGCAACACCCGGGCTTCACCCAAGGTACCCTACAGCGTATGCATCTAGCACAACAGCACATCACTTGGGTACTCACATTTCCCCAATTGGCATAAAGCCGCAAACACTAAGGGAGTCGCCTCTCCCTTAAACGGCGCACAGGCCGCCACAAGGAATTCTTGCCAAGGCCCCACCCGCTCGTGGGCTTAGCCCCGGGCTTGCCTGCAAGCTCTGACGTCTCATGTCAGGATTCCAACAAACACAGACCGACCGATTCTAAGAAGCCTTGCTGGACCCCACCCGCTCATGGCCTCTTTGCCCGGGCTTGCCCCAAGCTTGGCATTCTCGTCAGTCTCACCGAAGGGGACTAGTCTCGCCGGGACACTCTCCACACATGACGCACATGTCACGGGATAGCCAGCCGACCACGGAGACATAGCCACGCCTTGGCACAACACAACCAAGACTAAGCACATCGCAATCCCTCTTTGTACCGCAGCGTTCCCGCGCACCAAGGAAAACATCTCCAACTCGTGCGGAGCTAACCTTGTCCACCAAGGAAATCATCTTCATTCTCATACGGAGCTAACCTTGTCAAGGAAACCATCTACCACCACGAGGAGCTAACCTTGTCCGGGTTCGACTACATGTACTCTTTTCAAGCAAACGGGACAATCACCACCACAACACAAACGGCATCTTGCCGCAACGGAAAATCTCTACGAATCCCTAAGTTCGTATGCAACATCACCGAGTCGGACTAACGGTCGCGACTACGGCTTCACCCACCATGCCTAATCCACTAGCGAAGCGGATCTCTAATGCAAAGATATGCCGGGGACGGACTCAATCGACCCGGAAGTTTCTCTTGAAACTTGGCAAGCCAAAACCCCTCTCAATTGAGAGTTTGGTGCCCAAAAATTAGAGAAAAGAAAACTAGATGATGCTAAAACGTGCATCCTAAAGACCGAGAGGAGAGATGTCGTTACCTTCCGACTCCTCTTTCTTGCCATGGCAAAATAGCCGGATGGAAATCTTCGCAGCGGTCTAAGCTTCACGGATCCGGACTCGGCTCGCGATTTGGAGCACCGAAACCCTTCCTACAGCCCAAGAGTTCTTCTTCTTCCTCCTTGCTCTAGTTTCTCTCAAGAACTAAGAAAGAGAGAACTTGAAAAGAATGAGGATCTGTAACCCTAAAATCGGACTTAACTGCCCAGGAGGTGGCCTGAACCGTTAGATCCCAAAACCAGAAAAAGACTGGCCGCGATTCGCCTGGAAAATAAAAGACCTGGGCCGAACACGGCCTGGCACACGCCCGTGTCCAGGGCCGTGTGCCTCATTCGCCGTCTCAAATCGACGCGCCTGGAATCAGACACGGGCATTCGACACGCCCGTGTTCAATCCGACACGCCTGTGTCCCCAGTGACACGGCCGTGTGGCCTGCCGTGTATCTCCAACGACACGGCCCCAACACCAACCCGAGAGGTGACACGGCCTGGGACACGCCCGTGTCCCAAGCCGTGTGCCAAGTCTCGACACCCGTCGACAGGCTTTGTGTCGACACCGCGGAAAAACGTCGAGCGAAGATCGTCGACCAAGCGGGACACGCCCTGTGACACGCCCGTGTCAAAGGCCGTGTGCCCCAGTCTCGACACTCTGTCGAGCACAAAGTGTCGACACTTGGGCCAAGTGTCGACACGGCCTCGACACGCCCTGCGACACGCCCGTGTCGCAGGCCGTGTGCCTCACTCTCGACACTCTGTCGAGCACAAAGTGTCGACACTTGGGCCGAGTGTCGACACGACCTCGACACGCCCTGCGACACGCCCGTGTCGCAGGCCGTGTGCCTCCTGCCAGAATCCAAAAATTTTCAGAACTGCAGACTGAACCCCTTGCAAAAACTGGGGTGTTACAACTCTCCCCCACTTAACAGAATTTCGTCCCGAAATTACAAAACAAAAAGGGTACAAAACTTAAATTGTACCTGACAAAAATAGTTCTGGATAGTCTTCTAGCATGGCCTGTTCTCGCTCCCAAGAGAACTCCTCACGACCGCAGTTGTCCCAACGAACTTTCACAAGTTTAACCTCTTTATTCCGCAGCTGCCGAATCTTCGAATCTTCTATAGCGATTGGAAGGACTCGCGTCCTCAAGTCTTCGTCAATCGGCACCGATGCCGGCTCCATCACCACGCTAGCCTCCACCAAGGCTTTCCTCAACACGGAGACGTGGAAGACGTCATGTAATTCACTCAAATCTGCGGACAACGCCAACCGATAGGCTGCTTCTCCTACCCGCTCAATAATTTCAAAAGGCCCCAAAAACCTTGGACTCAACTTCTTGAGTCGGTGAATCCGCGAGACGCCTTTGAATGGCTTGACCTTCAGATAAACTCAATCACCAACTGCAAATTCTAACTTCCGGTGACGAACATTGAAATACTTTGCTTGTCTGTCTTGAGCCACCTTCATACGCTCTTGGATGGTCCGTACCATCTCACAAGCGTCAACTACCGCATCCTTTCCCAAAAGTTTGGTGTCTCCCGCCTCTGCCCAAGACATCGGCGTTCGACACCGCCTCCCATACAAAGCTTCGTAAGGCGCCATCTTTATACTAGCTTGAAAATTGTTGTTGTACGCAAATTCTACCATGAAGAGGTGATCCTCCCACCTCTTGCCAAAGTCAAGAACGCACATCCTCAACATATCCTCCATAGTACGGTTCGTCCTCTCCGTTTGCCCATCGGTTTGAGGATGGAACGCCGTACTGAACTTTAGCTTCGTGCCCAAGCTCTTCTGAACAAGTCTCCAGTCCTTGGACGTAAACCGTCCATCGCGATCACTGACTATGCTCTTCGGAATTCCGTGCAGTCGCACAATGTTGCGAACATACAACTCCACCAGCTTCTCCACGCTGTCCTCTTTCCGGTTCGGGATGAAGTGAGCCACCTTGGTTAGGCGATCCACGATCACCCAAATAGCATCATTACCATGCTGCGATCTAGGCAAACCATGCACAAAGTCCATGGAAATGTCCTCAAATTTCCACTCAGGAATTGGAAGGGGCTTCAGGAACCCGCCCGGTTTCTGACATTCGGCCTTCACCAAGGCACACGTTTGGCAATGACTCACATACAAAGCTACATCTCGCTTCAACCCCGGCCACCAAAAGGATTTCTTCATATCCAAGTACATCTTTGTACTGCCCGGGTGAATGGAGTACTTTGAGAAGTGAGCCTCAAACATCAACTCCTCACGGAGATTGCCAAACTGCGGTACACAAACCCTTCCATCCTTTCTCAAGATTCCCCCGATCATCTCCCAGGTGCTGCTCTCGCCCGTTTGAGCCTCCAACACAAAAGGTTGAAACTCCACATCCAACCGAGTCGCTTCCCGAATACGATCGGACAAGTCGCTTTGCACTTCAATCCAGTTCAACCGAGCCACGCTAGACTCGCCTTTCGCAACACATTCCAACCCAAGGGACTCCCACTCCCGAACCAACCGCTCATCATGAGCTTCGATCCAATTTCCTTGCCCCGAGTACTTTCTACTCAACGCATCCGCCACCACGTTGGCCTTACCCGGCGTATACTGAATCGCCACTTCATAGTCTCCAAGAAACTCAACCCATCTGCGTTGCCGCATATTCAAGTCCTTTTGATCTAAGAGATACTTCAGGCTTTTATGGTCCGTGAAGATTTCCACCCTTGCGCCATACACATAGTGTCGCCATATTTTCAACGCGAAGATTACCGCCGTCAACTCCAAGTCGTGGACGGGGTAATTCCTCTCATGAGGCTTCAGCTGTCTAGACCCAAAAGCTATCACCTTACCATGCTGCACTAACACGCAACCCAAACCGCATCCCGATGCGTCACTGAAAATTTGAAATCCATCGGTCCCTTGCGGTAAACTCAGGATCGGAGCCATCATAAGCCTCTCCTTTAGTGCCTCGAATGCCTGACCGCACTCTTGGGTCCATACAAATTTATGGTCTTTGCGAGTGAGAGAGGTGAGGGGTAGAGCTATCTTCGAGAAATTCTCCACGAATCTCCTATAATACCCGGCTAGTCCAAGAAAACTTCGGACTTCCGCCACGGTCCTCAACACCGGCCAATCCCTGATGGCCTCCACTTTCGTTGGATCCACTGCCACCCCATCACCACTAATCACGTGGCCCAAAAATGCCACCTTCTCCAACCAGAACTCGCATTTGGAGAATTTTGCATACAACTCATTCTCCCTCAACACTTGCAAAACCATTCTCAAGTGGGTCTCATGCTCCACTTGCGATTTGGAAAACACCAAAATGTCATCAATGAAAACAACCACAAAAGAATCCAAGTATTCCCGGAATACCCGATTCATCAGATCCATGAACACCGATGGTGCGTTCGTCAGCCCGAACGGCATCACCGTAAACTCAAAGTGCCCATACCTTGTCCCAAAAGCAGTCTTGGGTATGTCCTCGTCCCGAATTCGTAGCTGATAGTATCCCGACTTCAAGTCCAACTTCGAATATACCACTGACCCCACCAATTGGTCAAACAGGTCGTCTATCCGAGGGATCGGATACTTATTCTTGACGGTCAACTTATTAAGCTCTTGGTAGTCTATGCACAGGCGCATGCTACCGTCTTTCTTCTTTACAAACAACACCGGTGCGCTCCACGGTGAAGAACTGGGTCTAATATACCCTTGCTCCAACAGTTCCTGTAACTGTACCTTAAGTTCCGCCAACTCCTTTGGTGCCATCCTAAATGGAGGACGTGACACCGGTCTAGCCTCCGGCACTAACTCGATCGAGAAGTCGATCTCCCGCCGAGGAGGCGCTCCAGGAAGTTCATCCGGAAATACATCCTTGAACTCTGCCACCACAGGCACTTCCTCAAAAGACAGTTGGGAGAGACGAACCTCCAATAACGCTACAAGCGCTACACCGCCCTGGTTAACCGCCTGCACCAACTGCATGGCCGAAATCAGGGAACAGGCCACTCCACAAAGGCCCTCAAATTTGACTTCCGTTTTCCCCTTACTCCTTAGAGTCACTACCTTGGATAAACAATCAATGCTGGCGCGCTGCTCTGCAAGCCAGTCCATGCCCAAAATGACATCGAACTCAACTAATGGTAACACTGCTGCTTCCAGAGCGAAGACAACCCCGTCTAGCTCCCAACAAATGTGCCCTTTAGCCCCGGTGGTCATAGATGACCCATTGGGCATGCGCACTCTCAGCTCTGCTCCCGACGAGAAAGACTCAACTCCTATCCTCCGGATGAAGCTCTCCGCAAGAAAGGAGTGCGATGCTCCCGTATCAAACAATACCCTAGCGGGGTATCCGGAAACTAACACGAAGCCTACAACATAGACATTACACAAAAGTCTAAAAGGATGAAGCACAAAATTTAAACTTAAATTTTCTTCATACCTGTCACCACATCAGTCTGGCGGATCGCTTCTTGCTGTCCAAGGTTGTAAGCCCTTGGTTTAACCGGTTGGAACCGAGAAGCGCTCGACTCCGCCATCTTTCCTTTCTCTGCAGCACTGGGGCCCGAGCGCACAGACTGCTCCTGCTTTGACTCTTGCCCCGCTCCCCCTTGCTGACAAGCACGGGCTATGTGCCCAACCTTCCCGCAGTTGTAGCACGTCGGCGGTCCCCTAGAGTGGGAACCCCCAGGCGTCCAGTTGCTCCTCTCACCAGATCTGGAAGTGTAAGGCTTCTTCCTCCACCTACTCCCATCAGACTTACTATGAGATTGGGAAGGCTTCCCTTCCCCTTGCTTGGGAGTAAAACCCTTACGGCGTTGGGTTCGCTCCAAATCATTCTCCAAACTCCTGGCGGCTTCAACTAGCTCATTAAATCCCGCCCTCTTCATGGAGATGAGGGGTTGTCTCAGATTTTCCCTCAACCCTTGGTAGAAGAGGTTATCCCTCTCTACATCATCCGTCATTGTCGTTCCCGCATAACGACCCAAACGGGTGAACTCTTGCACGTACTCATCCACTGTCTTGTCTCGCTGCATTAGATGCAGAAACTGCCTCTGCAGGGCCAACCGAGTTGAAACTGGGATATACCTCTTAAGAAAAGCGTCCCCGAACTCTTATGTGGATAACTTCTCTACGCACTGACCTCGAATCTAACCTCGCTCTGATACCAAATTGTAACACCTCCCCTGTAATGGACGTATAATATGGGTCCGGCCGGGGCCCCACAACATACGAACGCCACAGCTTTAGTATTAAAAGTTGATATAGCTACCCAAACTCAAAACACTTGCACAACACAGCGGAAAACCAAGCACAACTAGAAGTTATCCACTAACCAAAAGAGTAAACAAATGGCCTTAAGGCCTTACATCAAATGTCCAAAAGTGAACAGTCCATCGAACATGAATGTGCTCAGCACTCCTAATCTACCTCGGCATGCAAGCCGGACAAAATAGTCTCAAACATACATCAATCAAAAGTAGTGCTACAAAAGAGAAAACACTTCATGGGCTTAGGCCTTTTTGGCCGGCGTGCTAGCTCCTGCATGCGATCCTTGCCCTGTAAAAAATATTAGTAACGTGGGTCAGCAAAGGCTGACCTCAAACTGTGTAACAACACATCTCCTCCCGGCCGCCCCTAACGGACCCCGGGGAACCCTCCAACCTGCAAGTCAGCACTTCATATGCAATATAAATTTCTATAAATAGAAAAGCATTAAAACAGGCTTGGATGTCTCAATCAACAAACATGTTCTCTACTGGTTGAGCATATAAAGAAAGGGCCTACTATGCAACATGAATGCAACACCTGGGCTTCACCCAAGGTACCCTACAGTGTATGCATCTAGCACAACAGCACATCACTTGGGTACTCACATTTCCCCAATTGGCATAAATCCGCAAACACTAAGGGAGTCGCCTCTCCCTTAAACGGCGCACAGGCCGCCACAAGGAATTCTTGCCAAGGCCCCACCCGCTCGTGGGCTTAGCCCCGGGCTTGCCTGCAAGCTCTGACGTCTCATGTCAGGATTCCAACAAACACAGACCGACCGATTCTAAGAAGCCTTGCTGGACCCCACCCGCTCATGGCCTCTTTGCCCGGGCTTGCCCCAAGCTTGGCATTCTCGTCAGTCTCACCGAAGGGGACTAGTCTCGCCGGGACACTCTCCACACATGACGCACATGTCACGGGATAGCCAGCCGACCACGGAGACATAGCCACGCCTTGGCACAACACAACCAAGACTAAGCACATCGCAATCCCTCTTTGTACCGCAGCGTTCCCGCGCACCAAGGAAAACATCTCCAACTCGTGCG
This sequence comes from Platanthera guangdongensis, assembly GCA_039583875.1. Taxonomy (NCBI): domain Eukaryota; kingdom Viridiplantae; phylum Streptophyta; class Magnoliopsida; order Asparagales; family Orchidaceae; genus Platanthera; species Platanthera guangdongensis. Next base: position 130,372,827 of record CM077165.1, read on the forward strand.
GAGCTAACCTTGTCCACCAAGGAAACCATCTTCATTCTCATACGGAGCTAACCTTGTCAAGGAAACCATCTACCACCACGAGGAGCTAACCTTGTCCGGGTTCGACTACATGTACTCTTTTCAAGCAAACGGGACAATCACCACCACAACACAAACGGCATCTTGCCGCAACGGAAAATCTCTACGAATCCCTAAGTTCGTATGCAACATCACCGAGTCGGACTAACGGTCGCGACTACGGCTTCACCCACCATGCCTAATCCACTAGCGAAGCGGATCTCTAATGCAAAGATATGCCGGGGACGGACTCAATCGACCCGGAAGTTTCTCTTGAAACTTGGCAAGCCAAAACCCCTCTCATTTGAGAGTTTGGTGCCCAAAAATTAGAGAAAAGAAAACTAGATGATGCTAAAACGTGCATCCTAAAGACCGAGAGGAGAGATGTCGTTACCTTCCGACTCCTCTTTCTTGCCATGGCAAAATAGCCGGATGGAAATCTTCGCAGCGGTCTAAGCTTCACGGATCCGGACTCGGCTCGCGATTTGGAGCACCGAAACCCTTCCTACAGCCCAAGAGTTCTTCTTCTTCCTCCTTGCTCTAGTTTCTCTCAAGAACTAAGAAAGAGAGAACTTGAAAAAGAATGAGGATCTGTAACCCTAAAATCGGACTTAACTGCCCAGGAGGTGGCCTGAACCGTTAGATCCCAAAACCAGAAAAAGACTGGCCGCGATTCGCCTGGAAAATAAAAGACCTGGGCCGAACACGGCCTGGCACACGCCCGTGTCCAGGGCCGTGTGCCTCATTCGCCGTCTCAAATCGACGCGCCTGGAATCAGACACGGGCATTCGACACGCCCGTGTTCAATCCGACACGCCCGTGTCCCCAGTGACACGGCCGTGTGGCCTGCCGTGTATCTCCAACGACACGGCCCCAACACCAACCCGAGAGGTGACACGGCCTGGGACACGCCCGTGTCCCAAGCCGTGTGCCAAGTCTCGACACCCGTCGACAGGCTTTGTGTCGACACCGCGGAAAAACGTCGAGCGAAGATCGTCGACCAAGCGGGACACGCCCTGTGACACGCCCGTGTCAAAGGCCGTGTGCCCCAGTCTCGACACTCTGTCGAGCACAAAGTGTCGACACTTGGGCCAAGTGTCGACACGGCCTCGACACGCCCTGCGACACGCCCGTGTCGCAGGCCGTGTGTCTCACTCTCGACACTCTGTCGAGCACAAAGTGTCGACACTTGGGCCGAGTGTCGACACGGCCTCGACACGCCCTGCGACACGCCCGTGTCGCAGGCCGTGTGCCTCCTGCCAGAACCCAAAAATTTCAGAACTGCAGACTGAACCCCTTGCAAAAACTGGGGTGTTACAGAGGGATGGCAGACACGTGGCGTGTTATTATTGACTTGTATTGCCTATATATATAGGCGTGTATTGCTTTGTTTGAAAGGGGGGCTGAAAATAGTGAAAAGTTTTTCCTCCTTATTAACTCCCGCAGGAGAGAGAGAGAGAGGGTAGCGAGAGAGAGAAATAATAGAGAGTGAGTAGCGAGAGAGAGAGAAGGAGAGGTGGCTCGAATAGAGTTAAAGTTGGCAGAATAATTTATTCCCAACAGTCTGGCGAGAAGAAAAGTTGGCGAGAGGGATATATATATATATATATATATATATATATATATATATATATATATATATATATATATATATGTTGGCGAGAAGAAAAGTTGGCTGAGAACAGTGCTCCCGCACGAGAAAGAAATAATAGCGAGAGAGAGAGAGAGAAGTATATTAAAATAGAAGTTGTTTTATTTTTCGCCACTATTGTCTCTCGCACAGTCGACTCGCCGGAGCAAGCTTGCGCTCGCCGCCAACAACCAACTGGAGTTCTCGCAGGTGTTGTTTTGCTCGCCGGCAACTCGCAGGAGTTGGTCTCGCCGGAGGTCTTCCCAGATCAGCTCTCGTCGAAGAACTTAGAGGTGAGAGAAGGTAGAAGCTTGGGTAGTACTCGCCAGAATAGTCCAGCTGAACTTGCTGTTCTCGCCCAAGTGGTTCTCGCCGGAGTGGATTTTTGAAGTGCATCGTGTAGTCACGCTTCCAACAACTGGTATCAGAGGGAGGTTCCAAACCTTTGCGGTGACTCAGAAGGTTTGAAGTAGAGAGAGATGGAGTTTGGAGGTGACATGCCGGGGCAAGTCCCCAAGTTGACGAAGACGAATTATGGAAACTGGAGTATTCAGATGAAGGTGCTACTCGCTTCAAAAGAACTATGAGAGATAGTTGAGGACGGGTATGAAGAGCTTACTGCCGAAGCAGAAGCGGTGTTGACCAACACACAGAAGAAGACGTTGAGGGAAGCAAGAAAGAAAGATAAGAAGGCGTTGTTCACGTTATGTCAAGGAGTAGATAAAGCCACCTTTGAGAAGATCTCGGAGGCTGTGAGCTCAAAAGAAGCATGAGAAGTGTTGCAACGCTCCATGCAAGGAGTAGACAAGGCGAAGAAAGTGAAGCTGCAGTCTCTCCGGGGTGAATATGAAATGTTGAGAATGCAGGCCACGGAGAAGGTCGGAGACTTTGTGACCCGTCTGCGGACGCTCACAAATGAGATGAAGAGAAACGGAGAGACGATAGATGATGTGAGCATCATGGAGAAGCTGCTGAGATCGATGTCGCGGAAGTTCCGTCATGTGGTGGTGGCGATCGAAGAGTCGAAGGACCTCACCTTGATGACTATTGACGAGCTTGTAGGCTCATTGCAAGCTCATGAGTACAGGATGATGCAGGATGATGAAGAAGCGAGTGGCTTGGGGAAGGCATTCCAGAACCAGCTGAACTTCGGAGAGAGCTCCGGAAGAGGAGGCGGCCAGCGTGGCCGAGGTCAACAAGGTAGAGGAAGAGGAAGGAGAGGAGGAAGACATCAGGGAAGAAACCAATATCACCAGAGAGAGGCAGAGCAACCTCAAGGAGGAAGGTGGCAAGAAGGAAGAGGCAGAGGAAGGGGCCAAGGAAGAGGCCGAGGAGGAAGAGCTCAAGTTCAGTGTTACAACTGCAACAAGTTTGGGCACATGAGCTATGACTGTTGGGCTCCGAGGAAGACAGAAGAAGCCAACCATTATGCAGAGGCGAGGAACAGGGGGAATGATGCTGGGGGTGGAGACCCAATGATGTTTCTAACCTACCGAGGTGTAGAAGAAGGAAGAAACGAAGTACCTGGACACAGGGGCGAGCAACCACATGTGTGGAGATAAGGAGATGTTCTCTAATCTTGAACCCAGTGGGGGTGAAGTTAGCTTCGGGGATGCTTCGAAGATTTCCTTGGAAGGAAATGGCCTGGTGGTAGTGAAACTGAACGGGGAGAGAGTACACTTGAATGATGTGTACTACGTGTCAGGGTTGAAGACCAACATCTTAAGCATTGGGCAGTTAGTGGAGAGAGGCTACTGCGTGCAGATGAAGGATGGGTCTCTGACAATGGAGAATGATCAAGGGAAGGAGGTAGTGAAGGTGAGGATGACGGCGAACCGTCTCTTCACGCTGAGGATGGATGCTCAAGATACGGCTTGTCTCGCGAGAACAAAAGAAGAGGAAGAAGCATGACTATGACACCATAGGATGGGGCATTTGGGCTTCACAGGATTGAAGCTACTATCCCACTCCAAGATGGTGGCAGATCTGCCTATAATCTCCCCTCCACAGAAGGTGTGTGAGGCGTGCACGAAGGGGAAGCTCAAGAGGCAGACATTCGAAGGAGGGAAGTCCTGGAGAGCAAGGCGGCAACTTGAACTGGTTCACTCGGACATCGCGGGTTCGTTTGAGACCACCTCAATAGGCGGAAGCAAGCACTACATCACCTTCACGGATGATTATAGTCGGAAGTGTTGGGTGTATTTTTTGAGAGAGAAGTCTGAGGCCCTTGACAAGTTTAGGGAGTTCAAGGCGATTGCCAAGAAGGAGAGTGGACAACCATTGAAGGTGCTAAGGACAGATCGAGGTGGGGAGTACACCTCGAGGCTGTTTGATAATTTTTGCAAGGAGAATGGAATATCACACCAACTGACGGCGGCATACTCACCGCAGCAGAACGGAGTGGCAGAGAGGAAGAACCTCACCATCATGAACATGGCGAGGAGCATGGTGAAGGAGAAGGGGCTACCGAAGATGTTCTGGGCGGAAGGAGTGCAATGTGCGGTGTATCTACTGAACAGATGCCCCACAAAGAGTGTGAAGTTCAAGACGCTGTTTGAAGCATGGAGCGGCTGGAAGCCGAGTGTGAAGCACCTAAGGGTCTTCGGGTGTGTAGCTTATGCTCACATCCCGGGCCAGAAAAGAAAGAAGCTCGATGATAGGAGCGAGAAGTGTATTTTTGTTGGCTACGCTTCGGAGAGCAAGGCATACAAATTTTACAACCCGGTGACGGGAAAGACCATAATCTCGAGGGACGTGGTCTTTGAAGAAGGAAGCAGCTGGAGCTGGGATGAGGAGACGAGAAGTATGGAGGGCATGTTCTTCGATGATGAGGAAGAGAGTGGTCATGAGGCTGGAGCCGAGAATGGTGGAGCTGAGCCGCCATCACCACCGAGTAGAAATTCAGGGGGAGCTTCCAACTCCTACTCAAGAGGGGAAAGCTCATGTGGAGGCAATTCGGGAGGAGGAAGCGGGGGCCGGAGTGACTCCGAGAGTCCACCACCCAAGATGAAGGGGTTGGGGGAGCTCTATGAGGAGACGGTCTCAAATCATGCTAACTATTCATTATATTGTCTCTTAGCAGATTGCGAGTCACGGTCCTATGAAGAAGCTGCCCAGGAGAAATCTTGGAGGACGACGATGGATGCTGAGATGGCTTCCATCAAGAAGAACGATACATGGGAGCTAGTTGATCCACCGACGGGCCACAAACCCCTTGGGGTGAAATGAGTTTACAAGGTGAAGAAAAACAAAGATGGAGCTGTGGAGAAGCACAAGGCAAGGCTGGTGGTGAAAGGGTATAGACAAGTCCAAGGGGTGGACTATGATGAAGTCTACGTCCCAGTGGCGCGGATCGATACTATAAGGCTGATCATCGCACTGGCGGCACAATACGGATGGAGTATCATGCCAATGGATGTTGTGGCGGCGTATCTGAATGGGTACCTGGAGGAGGATGTGTACATCGAGCAGCCTCCAGGGTACGTTGTGAAAGGCAAGGAGAGAAAGGTCTGCAAGCTGGGCAGAGCCTTGTATGGACTGAAGGAGGGAGCCCGAGCTTGGAATGGGAGGATAGACATATTCCTTCAGGAGCATGGGTATATCAAGTGCCCATATGAGTATGCTCTCTACATGAAGGTGGAGAAGAGTGGGGACATCATGATCCTATGTCTATACGTGGATGACATGATATTCACCGGGAGCAACCCTGCGATGTTCGAAGAATTCAAGAGGCTGATGAAGAAGGAGTTCGAGATGACGGACATGGGAGAGCTGAGCTACTTCTTAGGAGTTGAGGTGCAGCAGAGAGAAGATGGGATCTTCATCTCCCAAAAGAAGAGTGATGTTAAGTGCAGCCCTAATTTCACTATGTGCAAACCAGCCAAAAAAAAGTCTCCCTCAAATATGACTAAAAGCCCCAAACCGTGAGATCACCTAAGTGCAGCCCGGTTCTTTTTTCAGCCGATTTCTCCCAGCCGGCCCTAATTCCGCGTTCTTCCACTGTTTCCTCCCGACGGAAGCCCGTTGTCGCCGCTCCCTCCTCGCCTTTCCGGTATTGCCCGCGAGAAGTCTTCATCCGCTCCTCTGACTGACAAAACCATAGAGAGGCATGCTCTTATAGCTCCGGGAATGCAAGAATGGCTGCAGAAAGCTGTTGAAACTCGAGGTCCTGATGTCCTGTTTTTTGCTTTGAAATTGCAAGAAATGGTCCCTATGAAGAGGGAAACTTTCAACAAGCTTCTTCCTCATCCATTTAACATCGAAAACTTCTTTTATCGTGAGAATCTGCAAATTCTTGGAAAGTGTTTCAAGGTAAGTTGTTTGTCTTCAATTTGTTTTTTTGTTTCACCTATTTAGTACTTCATCCTCAAGTGAGATTGGGATTTCTGTTATGATTCATGAGTTTCATAGGAAAATTATCGAACGATTATTTTTGTTATTGTAATAATAATAATGTTATAAATTGCATTTCTTTTTTGTCCTTGCCCATGTAATATTTTTTTTATGACTGCTCTATTCATCTTTTTGTTTTATTACCCACAGGTATCAACCTTTTGTCTCCCTCGCATACACAGCATTTGGTATTTTTTAGTAAACATGCTTATACACGTTGAAAAACCATGTGATATTAAATAGTGAAAAATCACGTGATATTAAATAGTGAAGTAATTTTTTTAATTTTTTTTTGGTTTGCACGTAACAAATTGGTTTACACGTAAAGTTTTCTGGTTTGCACATAACCGCGGTTTGCACGTAGCCAAAATGGGTTTGCACATATAATTACTCCAAAAGAACTATGCCGAGGAGATTCTGAAAAGGTTCAGGATGGAGGGTAGCAAGGCTATCTCCACTCCTGCGGACCCTGGAACAAAACTGAGGAAGGATTCCGAAGAGGAAGGACTGGATCCAAGAATCCAACTATGTTCAAGAGTCTGATCCGAAGTCTAAGGTACTTGACTTTCACTAGACCGGACATCATGTATGCGGTCGGGGTAGTAAGCAGGCACATGGAGGAACCCAAGCAGGACCACTTCACAGCAGCGAAGAGAATCCTGAGGTATGTGAACGGGACTCGGGACCATGGCCTGAAGTACTCATCTGGAGGAGAGTTGAAGCTAGTCGGCTACTCGGATAGCGACTATGGAGGAGATGTGAACGACCGGAAGAGCACTTCCGGGTATGCGTTCAACATGGGAACCGCGGCGTTCTCATGGAGTTCTAAGAAGCAGGCTACGATAGTCTTATCATCATGTGAGGCAGAGTACATTGCAGCTGCGGCATGTGCTTGCCAAGCTATCTGGCTGAGAAATTGATGCGGCACGGGCGTCACACCTGCCTGCCACCCTGGAGTCCCACCAGGGGGCCCACCTGGAGTCAGCACCAGGCGGCTTTCATCAGGGCCGCGGCCCGTACACCCCAACCAGCTCTCCGACATGGAGTCACCACCATGCGGCAGGTTGTTGAGGCCGGGACTCAATCCCCGGACCTCCTAGATAAGAGGCCTTCACCAGCACTCTCATCACCAACTGAGCCGCGGATCAGTTGGTGATGAGAGTGCTGGTGAAGGCCTCTTATCTAGGAGGTCCGGGGATCGAGTCCCGACCTCAACAACCTGTCGCATGGTGGTGACTCCATGGCGGAGAGCTGGTTGGGGTGTACGGGCCGCGGCCCTGATGAAAGCCGCCTGGTGCTGACTCCAGGTGGGCCCCCTGGTGGCCCCCCTGGTGGGCCCCCTGGTGGGACTCCAGGGTGGCGGGCAGGTGTGACGCCTGTGCCGCATCAGAAATCTTCTGGAAGAATTACATCATGTGCAGGATGGCCCAACGACATTGTTAGTGGGTAACATGTCCGCCATCCAGCTCGCGAAGAATCATGTGTTGCATGGGCGCAGCAAGCATATCGAGACGAGGTACCATTTCCTTCGCGAGCAGGTGGAGCAGAAGACGGTGAAAGTTGTGTATTGCCCTACCGGAGAGCAGATCGCGGACATATTCACCAAGACGTTGAAGGTGGAGACGTTCGAGAGGCTCAAAGGCAAACTCGGCATGTGCTGCCAAGTTTGAGGGAGAGTTTGTTGGCTTGTCTTTGTTTGACCGGGTCAACTTTTGTTTTATATTTATGATTAAATATGGCGGAAAAGAGAGGATAGTTTGTTTTGTATTTATTGAGGAGAGAGGGATGACGGACACGTGGCATGTTATTATTGGCTTGTATTGCCTATATATATATAGGCGTGTATTGCTTTGTTTGAAAGGGGGGCTGAAAATAGTGAAAAGTTTTTCCTCCTTATTAACTCCCGCAGGAGAGAGAGAGAGAGGGTAGCGAGAGAGAGAAATAATAGAGAGTGAGTAGAGAGAGAGAGAGGAGAGGTGGCTGGAATAGAGTTAAAGCTGGCAGAATAATTTATTCCCAACAGTCTGGCGAGAAGAAAAGTTGGCGAGAGGGATATATATATATATATATATGTTGGCGAGAAGAAAAGTTGGCTGAGAACAGTGCTCCCGCACGAGAAAGAAATAATAGCGAGAGAGAGAGAGAGAGAGAAGTATATTAAAATAGAAGTTGTTTTATTTTTCGCCACTATTGTCTCTCGCACAGTCGACTCGCCGGAGCAAGCTTGCGCTCGCCGCCAACAACCAACTGGATTTCTCGCAGGTGTTGTTTTGCTCGCCGGCAACTCGCAGGAGTTGGTCTCGCCGGAGGTCTTCCCAGATCAGCTCTCGCCGAAGAACTTAGAGGCGAGAGAAGGTAGAAGCTTGGGTAGTACTCGCCAGAATAGTCCAGCTGAACTTGCTGTTCTCGCCCAAGTGGTTCTCGTCGGAGTGGATTTTTGAAGTGCCTCGTGTAGTCACGCTTCCAACAATTAATGCTATTAATGGTTCCAAATAAAGGCATGTAGCAGGTAATCAAAGTCCTCCAGGAAGCACACTTGGGACTTGGATAGGAGTAGCTCCAACAAAGCTTGGAGTAAGGAAGTTTGATCTTTAGACAATATGCATGGAAGAGTCCATTCACCCATGTGTGTTCTACAGAAGATGGAGTCGGAACATAACAGTGAAGATGTGTTGTCAGAAAAAGTAGGCGGTAATGCATCAACTTAAGGGAAGCACTTATCCCATTTCCTGGTTGTTACACTAAGGAGGAGTCTAGAAAAGCAAAGGTGTTATATGAAGTTCCAGAGCAGAACCAACTTTTATTTGGTATCAGAAATGTCACTTCTAATTGGTAACCAGAGCAAACAAGCAGTAGAGGACTATCAATTGGTATAAAATGTAGGAATAGGAGAAGGAGACTCCTTTGGTGAAGCAGACTACTAGAGGAAGAAAGAATCCCACAAGGATAAAACACTTTCTATTTGTATCGGACGCTTCTAATTGGTAACTTAAATGCAGACCCACTGCCTGTAAATATTCAAACAGGGGGATTAGTAATATCTCAAAGACCCTATTTATCTGAGAACAAAAGGTGGGAGAAATTAGGTACAAGAATATATTTGAAAAGGAGGAGAATATCTCTTACGAGAACTTTATTCAGAAGTTGCAAGCAAGGATTGGAAATAATATATTTATGGGACAATATATTATAATATATTGTAAGCAATATATTGCATTGTCTAATTGACAATAACAATATATTGTATTGTTATTTTGACAATAACAATATATTGATAATAATATTGTAAATTTAGTTTTTTTAAAAAATATATAATATATATAACAAAAATACAAAAAAAACAATTTATGAGGTAGAGCCTAAAGGTGCAGTCGCACCTATCAATACGTTTTTCAATTCATTTACAACCGCTTGATTTGATTACAGGCGCACCTCTCAATCTTTCGTATTAGAATCATTAGATGAACCTCAGCCACATGATCATGGGAGATCGAACGGAGCTCGATATTTTTCATCTGTAAGCCCTTATTCTCCCTCTTCTTCGCTCGCATCGCTTCACATCGAAGGAGTCTCTTCTACGGTTCTGCCCTAGCAACAAAATCAACTCTTCTACGCAGGTGACACGATTAAAAATGAGTTTACATGGGCGACCAAGGGTTCCACCTTCTTCGAAGGTCATATATCGCATGTTCTTTGGCAATGCTCCCATATGTCCATAATCAAAAATGTGGAAATGCACTAGTGGTTTGGAGCGCAAATGTGATGTCATCAAAAATGGCTCCAACAATTTGATGACACACATCAAGACAAAACATCCAAACTTCTTGGATATATTCGAGGCGCATCCCATTGAAACCCCATTGGTTAGTCAAATGACTCTCGAATACATTATTGATAGCAAATCAACCAACATCTACAAATGGCTTGATTGAGTTATCATGGATGAATTTGAAACTTTTGAAAAAATACAATATATTGTATTTGCATTTCTAGCATTTACAATACAATACATTGTATTGCTAGCATTGCAATATCAATATATTGTATTTTTAGCATTACAATATCAATATATTATATTGTTTATTCTCAAAATTACAATACAATATTAGATAGTATTGTTCCAATCCTTGGTTGCAAGATCTATTGTAAGCAAGGGGAAGAAAATATGCTACAAGGCAATGTATCAGGAGGGACTAAAAAATAGTTTTTTTTTTTTTTAAAATCTTATTATTTTCTCGTGTTCTTGTTCTCATCAAATAGGAGGGATTATTGAAAAAATCCATGTAGAGGTGATGATACAAAATATTGACAAGACTACTTCTAGATAGAAGAAGATGCTCAGAAGAAACCAGAAGAAACATCGGCTGAATTTTTGACCAGTCAATCAACTATTAGTTGACTGGGTCTCGCGTGATTAAAGGAGAGCCTCAGGCGCGCCTAAGGATCAGGCTCACCATACTCAAATGTTTGTCTTAGTACGCCTTGGAAGCATAAAAACATCTGGGTGAGATTTCTATTGTAAACTATTTTAAATAAAGAAATAAATAATTTAAAAACTCAATTATTTTTACATAATTTAATATATGTGAAACACAATAAGTGTTAAAATTTAGATATAATAAGTGTTAAAATTTAGATATAATACAACTGATCACATTGATTATATTTTTATGAGATATACATAATAGTGACAACATTGATTATAGTTTTAAGAGATATAATCGTGCATTTAGACTTGTGACCGAGACACTTTTGCGCTTTGATGTGCCTTGGTATGCCTTGAACCTTTTAAATAACTAAGACCGAGTCTATCAATTAATAGTCGATCAGGCTGATCAACTATTAGTTGATTGGGTCGATCGACCATCTTCGATTAATTTGGGGTTCCTTTTCTATAGCAGGTAGGAGGTACAGGGAGGAGTTAGCCCTTAATTAAGCTGTTTGATTCTCAGATGTTAGTACTCACATTGAAGTGTCGGAGGAGGTCACTCTCAGATCTGATTTTTCACTCCAACTGAAGGTGATTTTGATTCCTTTTTGTGCACTCTTTCAGCTTCTATGGCAATTTTTGTGTTGTTTTAATTCTGGAATCACCAACAGTGCATGAAGTTTTTGTGGTGTTCTGCCTCTCTCAAAATGAAGCAGAATTGATGCCTCAAACAAAATCTTAATATAAATTCCATATAATATTATGAACTTCACAATACATCAAAAATAATATAATTTGAACCACTTATTCAAAAAGGAAAAATAAAAGAAAATAAAACAGAATCTGAAAAATCCGAACAAAAATAAAATAGAGAATTTAGAACACACTAAAATACGCAAAAGTGCAAAACTGGTGCACGCAGCACACAAAAAAAACAACGCATAAGTAATACTTGCCCATGCATTATTCTTTTCAAGCATTCTGCTGCTAAATTAAGGATTTCCAGGGCTGAATTGTTTTCTAAAAAACCTACTGCTCAGCTAATAATCAAAGAAATTTTCAAGTGCGCCGGGAACATGTCACCCTATAGAATTATGGCACTTGTCTTATGGGACCCCACAAGCAGGACGCTTAAAGTAAAACAGAAGTAGAAAATAACTGAACATAACATTTGAGTGTTATTATGTTCTGAACACTTAAATGTTAGTTCAAATCACATTTTTGGACTTATGCTCAGTTATGTTCGACTTTTATTTCACGGCAAGCTTTAGGAAAATCGGTCCCAAAAGGCATTTGTAGCATTTTATTGGCGAAGCCAACCTTCTCCGGTCGTGCTAAAAAATTTCTCTAACAAAAGCGGCTTCTTATGGTCTTTCCTTATGACTTTACAGATGGAAGTTTCTTCTCCGCTCAACTCTTAGATTCTTCCGAGAAGACTCAACACGGGCGAGCGAGTTCATTTGACTAGTAGCAAACACTGGCGGGGCCACAATGGTCGACCGGGTAGCAAGTCTCATCCCCTCCCGTTAGGAAGAGAAAATTGGCGTATGAGCTCTGGTGATAGGAGCACGTCGGATCAGCCTCAATAGCCTTCAAAAACATCTCCTCTGCACCTGCCAAGTCCCCTCGCTCGTGCCATAAAAACTTCGCGTATTTGTTCGACACCTCACCGTCCACCGGCTCTGACATCAAAGCCAACTTGAAGTACTCTTGCGCCCTGCAGATGTTACAATCAACTCGCCGTCAAAAAAGTCTACAGGCTTAGAAGATTTGGTTGAGGCGTTTATCATTTATGTGATTCCTAAACTTTATGATTTCATCACTCATATGGAGACACAACATTGCACTGAATTTATCTCTTCACTCTTCTTACATACCAAAATAAATTGTGGCACCTAATGAATAATTGAACTAAAAGTGAATTAATTTAACATAATATGATAATTATTGTTATTCTTGAGTCCATAACTTGGCCTCATCATCTTTAGAGACGCAACATTTCACAATTTTAAGGTGTTAATTTATTAGGGATGAAACATTACTTACGAAAAACACTCGTGAAGCCTGATTTAAGCTCACATCTATGATCCAACAACCGCATAATAATAACATCTTTTGTATCAATTTGTATTTTTTGTGTAACAGAAACAACGTGAGTTCTCACTCAACACCACCGGAGTTTGCTGCTCCGTTAATGCCGCCGGAGTTCGATTCAACTTCGGTTCTCTCTCAGCATCATGCTCTCTGTCTCAAGCTATTTGTGTCTTTCCTGGCTTCAAGCTCTTTGCTCCTCCACTATGATTAGCCTCACTTTGCTCAGTCGAGCTCACAACTCCGTCAAAATCGCCATCTTCCTACGCCATTAAGTTGGACATCAATTCTTATCATTTTCATTTGCCCTTTTGTTCATTTCAACCTTGTACGATATTCACAGTTGTATTGGAGCAACTTTTAGTCTTCCATATTGGGACCTTCACCATTAGCTTTCCATGGGGCCTACAACTCTTTATCCCGTTGAAAAAAAAATCCTCTGGTCTACCGCAGTAACTAGAAACAACTCTCTAGCCCAACTAGTTTAGTTGGGGCCTCTCTACAAACTACTAATTGAGCTCATGATCTCGATTTTCACAACCTCCAAATATGCTCGAATCATTGGTAGATTTGATTCTACACTATCAATCCTCAACCCCTTTTCCAAATAGTAACTTCACTTTGTTACCCCATCCGACAAATCGTCCATAGATTTCAAGGCAAATGACTTCAGTTGTTGCCAATCAGATTCATTTAAATCTATATTGCACTTATCTCCATGGTGAAATTCAAATTTGAGTAGACTAATGAGTGTTATGAAACTAGCCTGATTGCCAAAGAATTCAACAAAATTAAAGATTGAGATGGTCAAGTCTGCACCTACAGCCAAACTCACTCACTATCGTGAACTGCATTTGATCAATGTATTAAATGCCATCTGGCATGTTTGATATGTTGGTTTTGAAAACAAAATAATATTTGTTTTCCTAAAAATATATATTATGTCGTTTACTAAATTGTGAATGACATATTTAAGATATATCAGTCAATATAACTATTGATAATATCATTTGTCATTTTATTTTAGGTTTTGTTACATCTTTCATATAATATATAAAGAAATACATTCATGTCATATCGTGTGACCCCAGCATACATCCAATCTGGACCGTCCGATCTAATTAGAGCATAATATCTCAGCCGTTCGATCACTAACATACCATTCAATCAATCGGGACCGTCCGTCTAGATTTCCATAGGGCTCCACACCTAGGATAATAGGGGGTCTTAAACTTATAATTTTAATAGTACTACTACCTACAATGGGAAATTACCATTTTACCCTACAGATGTTGAAAAAAACTCAATCATCTGTGACTAAATCAAAGCCCACTTTGCATATAATCGCCCGGTCTAGACAGGCCCACTCGGCATAGCCCGACCGCTCAGCACAACCCGTCAGCTCGATGTCAAATTTCAAACAATGCTTCCCTCTATTATTTAAACCGGAATGAGTATGTTAAACCCACGACGTGGGACTAAAAATTAGAATGAATGCAAAAAATAAAAAACAAATTAAAAAGCAGGCCGGCTGGGACTCGAACCGACAATCCACTGACTAGAAGTCAGATGCCTTTTCCATTACGCCACTAGCATTTTTACGCATATAATAAAAAAATTTATTTTTTATCTTCTTTTTTTAAAAAAATCTTTTTTAAATTTCTTCAATGTTCACCATCTTTATATATCTAATATATATAATTTATAATAATAAATAATTTATTATAACATTGAAAACAATTTAATTTTAGATTTTATTATATTTTTAAATTTTAAATAATAAACAAATTACATTATAACCGTGAGGGGTGGGCACTAGGGGCGAAGCCCGCCGGAGCCGGGAGAACCCCGTCGCCGCAAGCCGGGGCGGGCGAAGCCCGCCGCTGCAAGCCAGGAGCGGGCGAAGCCCGCCGCCGCAAGTCGAGTACTGTCTCGTGGGGGAAGGGGGCACACCGTGCACCGTCACTCGTGTATATATACTTAAATTGTCTTTATGAACTATATTACATAGGTTTAATTAATTAGACTTATTTGTTTCATTCTCTTTTATAAATGCTATCATTACACTCAATTTTTTATGACTTTCATATTATATCTTCCTTAGTTCAAATTAAGCATATCCCTATCTGAAGATAAAAATAAAACCTCCTTATTGGTTGTTGTTGCGATGGTGGTAAACTGAAGCAAAGCGCAGGTTGGTCCTAGTTACCCTCGCACATTTGTCGGAGGAGCCACCCCTCATTGGGACCACCAGAGCACTTATTTGGAAGCAGCCGTGATTAATTCTTGTATTTAAATGGTATTAATTAATTTATTAATATTAATCATTTAATATTAATTAATTACTTTAATATATTATTGTATTTCTTTTTAATTTTTCCCACTCTCATATATATTGGTGGGGGGGGGGGGGGGGGTCATGTGTTAAGACATCTTGAATGTTATAGGGTTTTGTGCTCTCTCATTTAGAGAGAGGGATCATTGGAGGATCCAGCCTCCTTGGTCTTGTCTACCTCCCTACAGACAGTTCTCCAGCGTCGTGATAACTGCCAGATCCAGCCCGCGCCGATCCAAGTAACCGCAGCAGAAGCCCGCACCTCCAGCGTCGTTTCCGCCAAATCCAGCGTCGTTTGGAGAGAATCCCGCAGCTCCAGCATCATTTCCGGCTGTAGCAGCAGAAGCCCGCACCTCCAGCATTGTTGGGGATCCTTCGTACGTCGTCGTCCGCCAAATCCAGCCCGCGCTAGCTCCTGCAGCGGCAGCGCGCGACCGCGATCAATCCTTCCTGCGATTGTCTTCATCCTCCGCCGCGTGTGCCAAGTCCTCTTCCGCCGCATGCATTGATCTTCCTTCACGCTCGGCTACTCCTCCCCTGCTTGAGCCGCACGCCCTCTGGTTTTTTTCTTTTCCATTGGAACCCGCAATGACCCCTCTCTCATCTTTCCCTGCCACAGATATTCCCTCATTGCCCATGCGGTCCCCCAACTATACCTTTTTCTTTATTCTTTTTACACCCACCACATGCCACCCTTCTGCCAAACGTTTCTCCCCCTCCCCCCCCCCCCCCCCCCACCCCAACTACCAGACAAACCCCTCCATATCCTTTACATCCCTATTCTCTATCATTTTTTATGCGAAGCAGAGACGAGAACCTATAGTGGAGGATGAGTTTTGAGCCCGTTCGGGGCCAATTGATGACTTTCCATATATGGCGTGCCTGAATCGATGATCGGACGCCGCAGATGTGTCCGGATTCGCGTTGAGAATCGATTTCATATATTACTTTAGTATTTTTGGTTTATTATCATTGTATTTGAGTGGCACCACCTCCGGCCATCATAGTCGTCGAATGTGGGATGCCCTAACTTTTGTTTTAATATAAATAGATAGGAAGTGGTCTGATTTGAGTGTTTGCAGAATTTGGAGAAGAAAATTTCCGGATTCCCGCGATCCCTCCACGGTGCCAACTCCGTGGAACCCTAGGTGACGACTCCAAGATATGTAACTCCTTCCCCAAGGTTTTTCCTAACCCTAAGCTTCATTTTCCCCTCCAAGACCCTCCCGCAGCACCCCCCCCCCCCCCCCACAACCTCCAAAACCAGTGGTTATCTCTCCCCAGAAGAACATCAATCCTTATTCACCTCTACAGTTTCAAAATGATATTTACTGTTAATTTATAAAGTCCTCAGGCCCTCGAAAGTTACCGGTCAAGTGCTGTCCGGCCTCTTCCGCCCAATGCCTCCTCCTCCCACCCCACCCCCCTAAAACCGCCGCCTCGTCTCCCCTTAATTCATGCAGTCGCCTCGTCTCCCCTTAATTCATGCAGCCGCCTCCTCTCCCCTTAATTCATGCAGCCGCCTCCTCTCCCCTTAATTCATGCAGCCGCCTCCTCTCCCCTTAATTCATGCAGCCGCCTCCTCTCCCCTTAACTCATGCAGCAGCCGCGACCTTCACCCTAGTCCCCCTGGACCACCAGTCATTCCCCACGTGGAACCACCATCTGATTCCCCTCATCCCGGATCAATTCAGATCCGGGAATTTCAGCACCATCTGTCTTCCCCTCCACCCGTACTCTCTCCCTTAGTCTGAATCCGCCACCAAGCATTGGATCCACCCATCCCTTGCTCGGATCTATCCATATGTGGCCGGATTTACCCATTTTCGGTCTGATTCCACCCTCCACTCTCGGGGACAACCCCCTACTTCGTTTCCACGCCACCGGTTCCACCTCGACTCGTCATACACGCATCTCCAGCTCCAGATTCGTCATTGCATTGGTCAGTCCACTACTTGGTGAGTCCCTATTGTATCGGATTTTTATTTCAGCATATTGGTATTAGATTGGATGCTATATTTGTTTAGATATATTATATTGTAATGGTTTGTTTAGATAATTATCATGATTGGCAGGATTTATTCGCCGTGTGCTCGTGCTTTGGCCCTCCACGCGGAGGAAAATCCAAGCTTGCCTCGCTTAAATAAATTACATTTGCCTTGTTTTGAATTTATCTGCGTTGGATATATTATTTATTATTTAACTATGGTTTAGCCCCCAGGTTTGCATAGCATGTAGAGTTGGGTCGCCGTTTATCCGCCGCTATAGATTCCTCATGCGTGAATTGGTATCAGAGCAAGGTTGTGTGTACTTTCTGATACGCAGTTGTAAAGTCAATAGGTTTGTCTGTCATGTCTAGGTGTCACAATCATTACTCTCCTCACTTTAGAGGTCTCGAGTCCACTTGCACCCGCTCTCACAGAGCCATGTCAGGTATATCCTCATGTTACTACGACGATTGTTCTCGATCGCAGCACAACACTTTTAGAGATTGTGTTGACCCACCGACACGAACCCATTACACTAGAGACGATCCAAATGATGATTGTTGTCGTTTATATCCCTGCACGCAAGCGGAACGTGTTGACCATCCTCTCCCGTTGTCGCCCATTCATAGCGATTACGTCCACCCACGAGCACAAGCTGATTATGTTCACCGTCTAGACGACCCTCAGGAGCCCCATAGAGATTACTGTCGTCAAGATCACATCACATGTCAAGACCCTCATAATGTTCCACAATCTGAGATACCTGAGGCCGAATTTCTAAGGTTAGTTTTTGACCAACTTGATCGCTTGGATGCTCGTTTTTGATCACATGAGATTTTCCCTGAGAAGAATCAATAGGAAGAAGTCTAGGGATTTAAGCCAAGGCATTGGTGTGTCAAGTAGTGCTCTCACTGACATGAGAGACCAAACACCTGATTTTGATTCATCTCGTCCTGTTGAGACTCAGTTCCCATTTGATCTTGAAGTCGAGTTTGATCATGACCGTTTCATACAGGCGGAGAGTGATATTAGTATGACTAGTGAGAGTGGTCACGAGAGTGGGGAAGAGCGGCCAAGTGACATTATAGTGGTATATCCACCCTCTACACCTCACTTAGACTTAGTTTTCTCTTTGGCTAGAAAGCCAGGACTCAACATTATACCTAGTGGCTCACTAGGGAGTATGGATTTTTCCCACTCCACCCTTATCAGTGTCCCAAGCCCCATCATGACCGAGAGCCCAGAGTCTGGTGTTGATCTCGCAGTAGTTATGTCACTCATTCATGAGGACACTACCCCTTACGATGGTACTCATCTGGAGGACCTTGACTTTAGTGACGAGGCCTATGACAAGCCCCCTGTTGAGCCTCCCGATGATCTGCCACATCCTAGAGAGAATGAGAATCGGGTGAGCCACTCAGGTATGACGTCTCTTTCATTATCATCTCTGGCCTTGCCCGAAGAATGGATCTTGAGTGGAGCATGACGAATATAGGGCCTACCTTGAGTCCACTCGAGCAAACTCATACTCTGAGGACCAACCTTATGACACATCACACTCTGGATGAATTTTGGGACACGTCACCCGCTGACCCACCCGATGAGTTCTTCCTTGTCGGGGACACTCACCACATTCTAGAGTCACGTCTTCTAGTCAGTGTACACGATCTTCATTCAGGTGGTCACCTCATTCGCGATGACTTCTCGTACACACCTCCTGGTGAGGCTAATGATGTGTCACATGGTTCCCTACGAGCTCGTATTTAAGTATGGATGTCTCACATGGTCACCTGAACATTCGACACACTCGGGATGAGTTTTTCTACACTCCCCTGAGAGAGCCTCCTGATAGACCTCCTCCTTTGATAGATTTTCAGAATATTGCTAGATTTTCCCATGGAGAGCATGTTGTTTCGGTCATGTGTCATTTGCATGAGTCATTGAGTATGTTGAGTCGTTTCGTCATCATTTGCATGAGTCTGTTGTATTGCTTGTTCATCGTTTGTGTGAGAAAGCAAGTAAAAAACAGAACTTTATTGATCCAAAAAAAGATCCATAATACATGGGTATGCTCCCTTATTTATAGAAAAAAAAAAGGAAGAGAGAGAAAATAAACAACGCCAGTCACAGGCGACAAGGCGGTTACACAAAAACTTAACTGCTCAAACTATGCGGTTAGAAAAAGCTAACAGCAGAACTACAAAACTTCAATGCTAGCTTTGTCGTCTGTCTGCTCTCATTGATATAGCTGCGGTTAGCACAACCTAACCGCCATATAAAGTTGCGTAGACAAAGTCTAACCACCGGACCTCACCAGAGGGCCCTCATTGTTATAGATGCGGTTAGCGCAACCTAACCGTCAGATAAAGCTGCGGTTAGACAAAGTCTAACTGTCAGACCGCACCAGAGGTTGCTTGAGAACTCAGAACACCAGGCCTAGCCGCCAACTATCTGACCTCAGCAGTCCGCTCAGCTACCTTAGAAACAATGACCATATTGAGTACTTATAAAATAGTATTTTTCTTGACCTGTTTGAGTGAATTTATTTAGCTTTGGGGAAATCCATTTATCTTTGTTTTCAATTTCAATTATAATAAATGAATTGATAAAAGGATGAAATCATAATGAAGTATTTCTGATTGTTTTGTTGATTAGTATACATAACTGTTTGCTGGATAGGATTACCCTACATGGGATTTGCTATGATCAGAGCTTGAAATGAGGTCTTTTTATGAATTGTTTGGAAGTGTGGTATGGTTGAACTGCATGTTTCCAGTTTTGTATAAAAACGATCTTTAGCTACATCAATCTATACATGTTTCATTGTTTATGATCACAGATCTCAATTTGGTATTGTTTTATGTTATTATATTGTCTATTATTAAAACTTTGGACTGCACACCGTCAAACAGTTTAAACAACTTATTTATTTGAAACAGCACTGCAAATGTTATTCTTACAAATAATTTCACAGATTCTGTTATCATTCTGCAAAATAGTTGATTATTCCACCACTGCTTTCTGATAAGACCTTGCAAGTACAAGAGAGATCTAGGGGAAGATTTAGAGAGGGAAAGGAGAGGGATTAGGGTTAGGGAGAGAGGGAGAGGAAATACCTTGAGAATAATCATCATGCCATCAAAAGGGAGCCCCGGGTCTATTAATACCTGGGGCTCAAGGGGCCGCCCCCCCCCCCCCCACTTGGGGACTGAACCGGGTCGGTTCAGTCCCCCCTTGGCGTCTTCATAGGTTGGGGGCTGAACCGGATGGTTCAGCCCCGTTGTTTGGCCTCCGTTCTTTCGGTCGCCGAGTGTACGTTTGCCCTTAAAATTGTAGCGGATGCGGCGGCATAACATTCTCTCTCCCTTCAAGCGGCAACTTGTCCTCAAGTGGGAAATCCGGAAACGCCTCGTGAAACTCCAAGAAGTCAACCCACGAATTATGTTTGGCGGCCATGTGCGCCCACTTGACGAGTAGCTCGAGCCGGTACTCGGCACCCCGCCTCTTCCATTTGGTCAACAGAATTGCCTCCGGCGAAGGCCGCAATTCGCCGCTGCTAGTAGCCTCTGGGAGAGTAGGGCTGATGGAAGTGGAGTTCCCGAGCTTCTTCTTCAGCAAGGATACATGGAACGTTGGATGGATGCGAGAACCCTCCGGCAGGGCAAGAGTATAAGCCACGGGCCCCACCCGGCGGAGGATGCGGAACGGGCCATAGTATTTCGGTGCCAGTTTCTGGTTGGTCCGCCGAGAGACCGATAGTTGCCGATATGGTTGGAGTTTAAGGAAGACCTCATCGCCGACCGCAAACTCCCGCGCGGTACGATGTTTGTCTGCCTGAATCTTCATGCGATCTTGGGCGATGCGTAAGTTCTCCCGGAGTAGCGATAAAGTCCGGTCGCGATCTAGTAACATCCGGTCGACCGCGGGCAGAGCGGTGCTGGCTGGCTCATAAGAACTCAAAGTAGGCGGGGGCGGCCGTAGACCACCTCAAAAGGAGTGAGCTTGCTGGCCGTATGGAAAGATGTATTGTAGCAGTACTCCGCCCAATGGAGCCACCGAGTCCAGGAGCGTGGCTCATCCATGACAAAACACCGCAAATAGGTTTCAACCCCACGGTTGAGGACCTCCGTCTGCCCGTCTGTCTGAGGGTGATTGGCGTGCTCATGCGGAGGGAAGTCCCCTGAAGTCGAAACAGCTCCTGCCAGAAATTGCTCACAAAGACGGGGTCCCTGTCTGATATGATAGCGCTTGGAATTCCGTGAAGTCTCACAATCTCCTTGGCAAAAACATCAGCAATTGTTGCTCCCGTGTACGGATGGCTCATAGCGATGAAGTGTCCGTATTTGGACAACTTGTCAACCACGACCAAGATGACGGATTTGCCCTGAGACTTGGGCAGACCGTCAATGAAATCCATAGAGACAGTGTCCCAAATCTGACGGGGGATCTCCAACGGTGTCAGCAGCCCGGCAGGAGAGGTAGTCTCGTACTTCTGTCGCTGGCAGATCTCACATTCACGTATAAACCGTTGAACATCGCGTCGCAGCCCTTTCCAAAAAACATTCGCCCGGACCCGTTGTAATGTTCGCAAGATGCCGGCGTGCCCGCCGGTGGGTGAGGCGTGAAACTCCTGCATCATGACCGTCCGCCAGGCCGACGTGGTAGGGAGGACTAGTCGGCCCTGATGGTAAAGTCTGTCTCCCTGCAAGTGGTAGCCGGCCTCAGTAGGCTCCCCCTGTCGCAGTGCTGCAATGATGGCTTGTAGATCCGGATCCTGCTGAACTTCTGCCTGTATCTCTTCCAGTGACTCAATCACTGGTCCTGAAATATGGGACACGGAACTCTCTGGTAGACGGGAGAGTGCATCAGCCACCACATTTTCCTTCCCCTGCTGCACTCTGCTTCCGATTCCAGTGCCGTTATGCGCAATAGGATGGTAGGATGCCTCCGTTTCCGATCCTTCCACCGCGGGATTTTTTCCTTTCAGATTTTGTGCAAGTAGGGTTTTGATCTCCTCCATGCGCGCATCCAAGCGATCCTCTAGGGTTTTTTAGGAGGATTTCACTTGTTCTTCGAGCGTCGTCATCGTGTCCGACAACCCTACATAGTTCTCCTCGAGTGATGCAAGCCGCGCGGTTTCGGCTTCTGAGCGGGTCACCATTGTCGCAGGATGTTGCTCTGATACCAAATGATAAGACCTTGCAAGTAGAAGAGAGATCTAGGGGAAGATTTAGAGAGGGAAAGGAGAGGGATTAGGGTTAGGGAGAGAGGGAGAGGAAATACCTTGAGAATAATCATCATGCCATCAAAAGGGAGCCCCGGGTCTATTAATACCTGGGGCTCAAGGGGGCCGGCCGCCCCCCCCCCCCCCCCCCCCCCCCACCACTTGGGAACTGAACCGGGTCGGTTCAGTCCCCCCTTGGCGTCTTCATAGGTTGGGGGCTGAACCGGATGGTTCAGCCCCGTTGTTTGGCCTCCGTTCTTTCGGTCGCCGAGTGTACGTTTGTCCTTGAAATTGTAGCGGATGCGGCGGCATAACACTTTCCCAGTGACTACAGTTGAGCCAAACTGAGCCTAAAACTCAATTTCTCACATTTTTTCCAGACTGGCGGGGTGCGGGGGCTGGTAACTTTTATAAAGATATTTAGCATTGATGTTCAAGTATCACATGAATGGGACAATTTTCAAAGTTGGCTGGAAAGTTATTACATGGGTGTGGTGGCAATTTTTAATAAGATGAAAATTCAATGGTCAACAACGGGGAAAAGTAGGAAGGTTTTAATGGGTTGGTAGTTCTCTAATAAAGAAGGATTTAATTAGTAATAAAATGAGTAAAAGGATTGAATGCAAAGACTTGAAATTCTCTCATAATTTTGAAAAAACTTGATTTTTTTTATAATTTTGTAATTATAATTTCTAAATTTAAAATTAAAAACATATTTAAAATTTCAGAAAATTGAACTTAAATAATTATATTAAAATATAATTTTAAAGCTGGCACTATTTTATTAGTTTCCTAATTTGACAGACCAATTTACATAGGGTCTTAGCGGTCTGTCACACCAATAAGCCGAAAAGCGCATGCAAGTGACATGCACGAAAACACACGGGCGCATGCTAATAACATACGCAAAAAATATCACGCTATTTAACTTGCGTGGAAATAAAGGAAATAACAAGCGTGAAAACATGCGCAACACTAATAAAAAAATGAAAAAAAAAAGTAAAATAAGATGTGACTCAGATCACATCAAAATCTCAGCATCAGTCAGAGCTAATGAACTAGTCGCGGGATCACCCCTTGAAGGTGATTGCAAAGAGCCGGCACTTGAAAGTGTCGGTCACGGTATCGATTGAGACCACATCCTCGAAACAGTGGTGGTTGAAAGAGTCGTCATGCCCGGAGTAGAGTAGTTTGGTCCGATTCACGGAATCCAGCTGAGACGGACACCATCAGAAACTCAGGCAGTAAGGATTGGTCGTCTCCGTGTGCTGGCTAAGAGGGTGGAGGGGGTCCTCTGGTTCGAAATCAGGTCGCCGCGCGGCCGTGGCGTGGATCTGGTCGAGCCGCTCACGGGCCTCAACGGTGGGCTCCTCAAGGCGCTGAGGTAGTTTTGGAGTTTAAGAGGGGTGGCCATAAGCGGAGGGATCTCCGACGTTTTCTCCCGGGGCACAAGATGGCCTCAGAGCAATTCTTCCATTTACCTGTGAAAGTCGTCGAAGTCCACCCGAGCGATGAACTCCAACTAGCCCCGCAAGGTTTCGTGATCTCTTTCTGATTCATTTTCTCGTGTTATGGAAGTCTACTTCGAAGTTTTTCATTCTCGACCCTATGTTTACGCTCACCGCACAGAGATCTTGAAGTCAAGAACTCGGTTTCAGAGTTTGGACTTGGGTATGGGCAGAGGTTACTGACCCCCTAAAATAGAAATCGCTGGCGAAAAGGGGTCAACAAAAAGAAAAACAATCATTAATCGGAGGTCCCGCCTTGCGCCCGGGAGTGTATAGGAATTTCCCCTCCCGAATGAAATGTTGTGCTAGGTTAGGCCTTAGGTGGGACAGGCAAGCACGTTGGATGCACTAGAGAGCTCACGAATTTTAGCCAAGGTCTCCTATGTCTATGTGTTGATGGCACTACTTCCCCTCGACGGTGGGTCATATTTACAAACAACGATTGGGGGCATATCCCTTGACCCATAGTTGGGGTCCACCTCTGTGTGAGGTCGATACAGTTTCCGACGAGCTAGGAAGATCTGATCTCGACTCCCAACGAGGTGATGGTGATTCCCGACAAACTTTCTGCGGATTGACTGTGAGCTGCCCTTTGTAGATCTCGTTGAGTACGAGTTATACAATTTTGAAATAATGTCCCACGTTCTCTCAGCCACCAAAAATTGTTTGTTTTTCACAATGTTCACTATAGCAGCCGCTCTTCCGCCAACCTCTCATATAGGAGAATTTTTTTATACGCTCATCGCACCATAAGCATGGTGCGATTACAATTGTAAATGACGGTTTGTAAATTACAATTCTATTTTTTTTAACGATTGTACTTTACCGCTTTTTTCCAAAATATATGCATATCAATACTTAAAATGAATATAAAAATACCATAATTTATTAAGAAAAAAATATGAGTCCCCCCCCCCCCCCTCACATAGGTAAAAATTTTTGGTACGTGTAACGTATCAAATAATAGGTACGCCAATAAATACTCTCCTCCATTTTTCAGGGCCCACCATTTTGAAACGTCGTACTTCACATTTCTCCTGTTATCTTCCCTGGCAAAGAATAGTGGGTGACCTAGCATTTCGACGGCTACCTCGTTTTCCCGTTTCGACGGCAGCCTCAAGGTTTCGGGACACTCGACGCAGCGGCTGTCGGCGAAATTCATCCTGAGCATCAAGAAAAGGTAAAAGTTTCTTAATGATCCTGGAAAGGGTCCAATAGAATTTTCATATGTTATTTTTGGATACTAAATCCACAATTGCGAGCATAGTCCTACTATAAGCTTTCTCATTAGAAGGAACTGTAAGAAAAACTACAGCTTTCTTGTTCACCCGCATAGAGTTGGTTGAAGATACGGGCAATTAACTTATAAATGAGGCTGTATTATAGTAAAAAATACGATCGTATTTACGAGAATCTGGTAGTATGTTGACAGTATCTTACACAATCCATCTCCTCCTTCGCATTCCCAGATGGCAGATCGTTCTACGAGATACTACAAGATTAACTTCTTAGCAGTCCCAAAAATCCGTTAACAAAGTTGGTTAATCTTGTATTTACGAAAATCCTTCAATGGAGCTGGTAAATCCTTGAAGGTTAGAAAAAAGAGTAGCATCGAGCAAATCTCACGTGATTAAAGTCGTCCTGACAGATGGAAATAGGAAGACGAGTTTCAGAGATTACTACAGCTCGTCTACAATTTTCGGCAACGTGGCAGTTGGCAGCTTGTACGTAGCTGTTGCAGAGCTCTGCCGTCGGGTTCTGCTAGGGCACACGTCTCCATTTCCTTTCGATCGGGGAAGGCTGGGAATTGCGAAAATTAGGAGGAGAAAAGGGTGAGCCAAGGAAAATGGAGGGTATATATTGGCGCACCTATTATTTGATAAGTTACACATACACAAAAAAAATTTCCCTCACAGAGCCCACGTTGCTTGACTAGTAGTGCTTAATTTTGAACTAGTATGCTATTATAATAATTATTTCAGGGCAATTGGCAAAATGCACCCCGCAAATATAGGCTTTTGGCAAAATGCATCCCGAAAATTTAAAATTGACAAAATACATCCCCAAAAGTGAGCAATGTGCACCCTCATTAGGCAAAAAATGAAATTGTCAAAATGTACACTCTAGGGTGCACATTGAAAACTCACTGAGATATTTTGCTAATTTTAAACTTTTGAGGTGCATTTTAAGTCTATATTTTTGCATTTTGCCATTGATTTTTTGTCTTATGTCGGTAGCATAGAAATTATATTTTCAATCTAACTTTCTGGTTTTTGAAGCCGTGGTTTGTAAACAAAAACAACTAAACTCGTGAAGTTTTCACCGCAGATTGAAGCAAAAAAAGATTATCAGTGAATTAAAGATTTAGAGCGCAGCGCAGAAGAGAAACGTATAGGGGGGAATGAATATACCTGTCAATTTCCCTCTCGAATTGGCACAAAAACTGGGCGTAGTTGGACAAGAGGAGAGAATTCGGGCGCTTCTCGCGAAGGATCATCAACTCGTAATGCGATCGACGTTGTATGTTATCCTTCTGCTGATAATGGAGCTCAACCCTTTCGGAATCAGCAAGAATACCAGCATCCGCCCAGCTCCAACAATCCCCAATCTCCAACGAAGCTCCGGTAGAAGCCATGCTATTTCCACTCATCCCTGACGCCGACGACGTCGCCGGCTCCAACATCTCTAAATCAAACGCCGATGAGACCGTCTCCACAACGCATCTGTCCACCGATAGCACGAAGAATCCGGCAATCAGAGCGAGGATCTCCAAGAGAAGGCTGGGGGAGGTGGAGAATACATGGAGGGAAAGCGAAATCAAAGGCTCCGTTAAATCCCAGAAAATTCTGTGCTCGTTAGCTTCATCAGCGACGAGCATGCTCGATTTATGCAACTCTTCAAGCAAGCATATCAGGGACCAAACGGTGCCTCCGATGGGGCAGAGAGCGGAAGGGTCTTCCGGCCGCTTCCGGCGTGAGAAGCTCTTCTTATGCAGCTGTACGAGGCGGAGGGAGATCGGAATACGGCCATTGGGGGAGGAATCGAGGCGATTGCGCGCGATCTGAAGCCCGCTGCCATTCGTGGAGCTGCGACGTGTCGGAACCCTCGCTAGCCATGGAGGCTCCGACCAGTTGAGCGCAAATCGCCGGCCAAAGCCGACGTCGGTGGAGCAGGCAGCTCTCGCGGGGATGGTTTTAGGGTTCGAGGGGATTATGGGTGATGGGAGAAGGAGATTCGATCCCATCTTCCCGTGAATCGAGTGGAGAAGTGCGGATTTGTATAGGGACCGAAAGCTCGACTGGTCGGAGATAATAAGCGCCGAGGAAACGAGCGAGAATTAGGGATCCGTCAAGTACGATTGTACGTTAACGAATTTTTCTCTATTTTTATTATCTGGAAGAATGAAGATAATGTATTAATTAAATGGTCTCTTTGTTTTGTTTTGTTCTGTACTTCTGTGGAAGATAATATATTAATAAAATGGTCACTTTGTTTTGTTCTTTAGAAGATAATGTATTATAAATATTTCAACCAGGGCAGCGTAACGACAACTGAACAAATTCATTACTATTTACTGTCTACAGTACAAAAAATTCTTCCTCTGGGTCGATCGTGCGGTCGTCTGATTCACTTTGAAAAACGGTTCTCTTATGCTCCATTTGGTTCGGCGGAGGCGGGTCGATCCGGCGAGTGAAAACGGAGAGTTCGAACCGGAGGGGAGAGGTGGCTGTTCCAAACGGAGCTTTTTAGGGCGTTTCTCAAGGCGGGCGGGTGGAAACGGATCAAACGCCGCCGGAGGTTCATTTGTTTACCCACCTTCCGACGGCATTTGCCCAAAACGGAACTGCGAAACGCCCAAACAAATAGAGTCTTAGTGTTTTTTTTATTATTGTAAATCACAATCCTTGAATTTAAGACTGCACAACTTAAATTTCACCCGCTCTCAGAGAATAGAACGCTATCCGTATAAAATAATTACTACTACAATAGACAGACAGTAGTAGAGTGAGCTAACCTTGAAAAATTAGTATAATATTAATTAATTTTTTTTGCATTTTGACTTTTGAGTAATATTGAAATAAATTAAAATAAAAATAATTTAAAATAAAAAATAGAAAAAGTTAGAATAAAGTATAAATTTAATAACTCAATTAAATATAAGTTTGGAAAGGAAATTAAGGACAAAAATTAATAAAAATACATAAAAAGAAAAATAAATTAAACTTGATAAATGTGAGAAACTTAGCGGTGGGCAAAAAGGACTGGGCCCAGTGGGCTGGCCCGAACCCGGCCCGATAAAAGCCCCTTTAGGCCCTACCCGAGAAAAGCCTGGCACGCATTATTTCCCCAGCCGTGCATTTTTTCGCTCGGGCGCGCATTTTTTGCACGGGCGAAAATTTTTTCACCCGGGCGCTCATTTTCTGCCCGGGCGCGTATTTTTCACCCAAGCTCGTATTTTTCGCACGGGCGCGAGTTTTCTACCCCGGGGCGCAATTTCCGCTCAGACGCGCATTTTTCGCACGTGCGCCCATTTTTCGCATGGGCGCACATTTTCTATCTGGGGGGCATTTTCCGCCGAATCGCGTATTTTCCGCTCAGGCGCGAATTACCCTCCCGGGTGCGAGTTATTCGTACGGCATGAGTTTTAATGTCAGGGCACAGATTTTCGGTCAGGCGCGCATTTTCGGTCCGACGTGCATTTTCCGCCGGGACGCCCGCGCTTTTTTCAGCTCGGGCGCTCTTTTTCCCTCTGACGTTCATTTTTCTGTCTGGACGCGCATTTTTAATAAAAAAGTCACCGCAATGAAGATTTGTCAAACGATTTATAAAGTACTTCTCATTTCTAAAAAATCTCTGTAAAAATAGTTTACCCAAACAAATCTCTTTTTCTAATATATATTTTCAAAAAGTTCATTTTCTTACATTCATTTTTCCGACACTTCTCTCTGAAAAACCCTCGCAAACAAGCACTTTCTCAAATCAGACACTACACCCGAAAAACATCTGTTGCATGCAGCTAAAGCATTGCCTTTGTCGATTAGACAAAGCGCATGGACACCCGCATATGTTCAGCCAGTACTACATAAAATAAAATAGAAGCTCCATGAAAAATGGAACGCCATTTGCCTTAAAAATTAGGCTTCCTTTTTAGCCCTTTGTTGGCCAATATATCAGAGTGCAGTGGTGAAAAAGGTTTGGGAGAGGACCTCCAAATTGCCAAATGCTAGCTGCCCAGCCTTAAACGGGCTTGTTGCCTGAGCAAGTTTAGGCCTGGCTCGGGCACTAGGCTAGCTCTTGTCAAACAATGGGGGGTCTGGCGAGCACCCTTAAGCCTAGCGGGGCCCATTAAGCCATGCGTGGACCTCACCGTGGCTTAATTGGGCTCAGAATCGGGTCGGGCAACCGAGTTCGGGTCAAATTTGCATCTCTACTTCATATTGCTTTTCACGGGCCTCAAAAAGGCTCACCTATCATAATTGTTTTTCGAAGAACTCGTCAGGTTTCCCTTCCTTCTCGCTTCCCTTAGAGGAACTCTCCTAGTGACCACGAAACACGATCCCCATCCTACAACTACAGCCATGACTATTTTTCTTCGACAAGTATCATTTTTGTCGTTCATCCTCTTTCTTTGGTCCAACCACTCTTCGATTTCTATGGTTATGGATTTTTATTCTAATTCCTATGTGATGGATATGACATTCAAATGGCACGACCCCTTCTTCTATGTTGTGAAGAAGATCAGGAATGCAAAGGAGTATGCATTGGTAACAAATGGCTTAATTTTGATTTGCTCCATTACATTATTTCGCTTTTATAGATTCTGCTGAAGGCAATTGGGAGACATGAAGCGACCATCAATTTTAACAGTGTAGCTTTGTATATCCGATGAGAGAGCGATGGAAAGAAGAGAGTATGCGTGCAAGCGTGTGCTCGAGCAACAACAATATGCACGCTAATCTATATTATATAAAAAAGAAAGCATTTGTAAAAACATCCAATTAATCAGGATAGTTGAGTAAGCCTTATTTTCATTGTTTAGTTGAGTTGTTAGTATTTAATTATGCGCAAGGGTGCATATTATAACATCCATAGGCTCTTATTAAGACGGTGGTGATGGTAGAAGAAGTTTTACTTCTACAGCCACAACTATTTTGCAAACGTTGGGTTTCTTGACCAGAAAAAATGTGTCAAGAGTTTTGAGATCTTTTTGGAAAGCAATATTAGACTCACTTTAAAAAATCAAAAATGTTTACCCCGTTTCATGATTCTCTTTTTGTTGCTCTATGACTCTATTCGCATCCTACTTTTACAACTACAACTTCTGAAAGCTCTAATCACACCATTAATTTCCAACACTACTCTTTCTGTCATAACAGTCGTACCAAACAAAACCTTAATTTATAGAGCGCACTAAGTTAGTCAGTGGTTTGTGCAAGATTTGGTTCTCCTGATGAGTCGTTCTGGGTTTGGGTTAGACACTGACATTTAATTGATTGAGACAATTTGATGATGGATTATTCAACGTTGATTGCTCAACAGGTTCTAAAGAAGTCCGGCCCGCTTAATAATCAGTGTCCAACGCAGACCCACGAGTAACAACCAGTAGTAAAGAAATTTCAAACTTGGAGGGCAACATGCATGGCTATCCCCAAACTATAAACAAACCATAAAGCGAATGCCGAAGTTGGCCACTTGAGCACTATTTGACGCAACGGTGATGATCGTGAACGCTGTTGTTATGAACCATCGATTATGAACATTCAACCACACCTAGGGAGCATCATCCACTTATGTTCAAAACACAACTGTTGTCATCTCAAACATATATTTTATAATAATTTTTTCTCCAAACTCATCGGGAAAAAAATGCCAAAATGAGCTTTAGATTCATCTTCCAATGGCTAACTATAAAAGCCACGTGGTTTCAATCTGCTTAAAAATACATAGTTCAAATATCAAATATTCATTTGAGTTTTTTAAAAAAAACTTTACATGATATCATTTTATATGAAAAAAAGGTTAAAGCTGGTAACTCAGTTTTAAAATAAAAAATTTTCTAATCTCTGCTATCGTGCCAATGTTTTGATAACGAGTGCTAAAACTCTAGCATTTTATCAGTATCTCTCAAATTTTTAGATGTCACCTAATTTTATTATCAAAAAAACTTAATGTTTACAAATAAAAGAGAGCTAATGTCATGGCTAATCCATCACAAATATCAGAGTAATTTACCGGCCGCCCATAATGATTAGTCCTCAAGTTATAAGCAAATTACTTTTCATTATTAACAAACATTGGCTATATTAGCAAACCAGCTATTTTGCAAAGGACTATTCACAAATATTACAAAAAATTGTTTAACTAGTATTGAGGTTGAAAAGAAAACTAAACAACTAGGACTCATTCAGCTTTATTGAGTAGTCAATACATACTTCACCAACTTCTACATGCTACTGATGGAAAGACAATTCAAGAATAACATTCACAAGCTCTAAGCTCTAAGATCCTTTTAGCTTAAAACAATACCAAAAAAGACATCACAACATGAAAATTTCCCAAATTTGCTGAAAATAACCCCTAATACCAAGTGTCTGAATCCCCACCTCAAATAAACATAAACATTCATATAATCCCTGAGAAAATTCAAAACAGGGCAGACAAAATAGAAAAGATAAAAAAACAAAAAGCAATTGCGTTCGAGCTCCATCAGATCTAGCAAAATTCTAATAAGAGTAGAGCTTAGGGAGGACCCTGACCTGCAGTAGGTGATGGTGAATCAGCAGCCAAAGCTCCCGCAGCTTTCCGAGAGGTAGGCAACATGACCTCCTCTATCATGACGTCCTCCTCCTTACTCCACTAGTGAGCGTCCTCGCCTTCTGGGAAGGCTGGTGAGTGGGCATTTGTCTCGTGTATCTGCGCATAACATCGCTCACGCAGACAACCGAGCGATCGAGGGTTTAGCGTTCCTGGTTCACGCCCTGGGGTTCTATCCAAAACTCTGCTGCTTTGGTTTGCTAATATTAGAACTTTACTTAAAAAAGAGAGGCTAATTCTTTTAAAACCGGGTTTATTTTGAGTTGCTAAAAGCGAGTTATGGTTTTTCTATAACAACACCCCTTCGTAAAAGGACACAAGCTGCAGGGACCCACAGAGACGGGTAAAAATGTATTGAAGTAATAGGTATGAACACATGTTTGCGCCCAGCTAAACCGTAGGAGAAGCGGCGCATCTGGTGAAAAGTATAAAGCTAGCGGAATGTCGGTAAGGAATGTCATCAAGGAAGTGATGTATGGTGAAAGAGTGGATCCTAAAAAATTTCTAGGAGAAAAGAGTAGCAAAAATGAACTAAATTTCACATCAAAATAGAAAGAAAAAATTGATGTAAATACTCCCCAAGACCTAACGTGTTCAAGAAGTCTTTTAAAAATAAGCATGGAATTCAATTACAAACACAATTAGGTGCGCTCAAGTTGGAGTAGAACCAAAACGAGTGACTTACAAGAAAGCACTCCAAACTTACTGAAAGCACTCGTTCGTGACTCACCTAAAGAAAGAATAAAAATGTGAGGTCCAACTTAGTATTGGTTGACCTCAGTTAAAGCCGACAATGCATTACTAATATGAGTTAGGTCATTACACTCTACCCCTTCTTCCTAATCCTTCGACATCAATCTCTTGAGTTGCTTCCAACATATTGTGATCAGGCTATCATAAATATTGACGCAAGATGATCCTATATGACGGGGAAGTAGTGAGTGAAACTCCTACGCTCAACAATGCATGAATCCAACGGTTTACTTGCAACAACTGATATTTATAAGGCAATATTAATTTGATTAGCCACAAAGAATTAAAATGTTCAAATATGAAAATACATGAGATAGTATAAGTGTGAGAGTGAGAGTGTGTGAAATCAAATAACTTTTTGAAAGAGAAAATACAAAGACAAACTATTGAAATCCAAAGCTTATAGACCAATATCTCTTAAGTAGAGAATAAACACAACTCAACTGCAGAAGAAATAACATCACATCTTGAACTCGAATGGCACTGAAAGGTGAGGGCTGTGCAGTGGCCGAGAAGGTCTCCTTCTCCGGGGGGCTGAGTTTGGTTCCCTCTGAGGTGGAGAAGAGCTGTCCAAGAAGCAGGGATTGATTGGTGGTTATTCATATAGAAAGCACTCTTCTGAAATGAGAATGGAAAAAGAAAATCTCTCTTTTTTCTTTCATCTCCGGATACACTAGAAAGGCCAACAACCACCGATGTGGATCGTCGCTGAGAATCGTCATATTTAGGAGGCAAGCAACTGGCATGGCACCGACTCCTCCCATCAAGACTAGCGCTTAAAGAGGCATACCATACCATAGCCCCACCTCTTTCTCCTCGGCGAATCTACACTCTTTTTCGAAAAATCGGGCATGATGGATGTCTTGTATTGGAGGTAAGCTCATCCATCCGTATAATTAGGAAGGGTGGAGTCTTCCTATCCCGAAGGCGGGAATCACAACCAGTTCTGCCTATGTGATCGACCTCTGTTCCAGTACTTAACCCGAAATTAGAAACCAATGTGGCACTGCCTTCTGATCAATAGAACAAAAAGAGGAGAGAAAAAAAAAAGAACGCCAAAAGTCACGACCACCAAGATGTGCATAATGATTCGATCTTTTGATAACCCATTTTTTGAAAACCACATTTTTTCGGGGCTGCCGCGTAACAAACGGAAGATTGGATTGCCTGAATCACGAGTCTTACGGGGGCCTGGACAGCTGCTGTTAGGGTTGGTTGGCTATGAAGCATGGATACTTCCCCGAAGGCAGCATACCAGTACCAGATACGTATCCAGTACCGGTACGTACCCAATACTCGATGGATACACCTATGTGGACACACTTGGACTTAGCACATCATTCTGCATATCGTGATAGAAGTCTATTTTTCTATAATAAACAAAAGTTGGCTCTATGTTAGGAAGCATTGGTACATCCAATTAAGTTGTGTATTTATACCAAGTATGTTTTTAGTACTGGTACGTCTCCGTTACAAGTACGTGTATTGAACGTGTTTATACGACACAAGTTATTAACAAAACGGCTAACTTTTCTCTAAACTAATCGGAGATTGAAGATGTTGATCTCCAATAATGAAATTGATCTCCAAGAATGAAGAAGAAGAAAAAGACTGATGAGTATACTTAAGTTTAATTTTAACAAAACGGCCCGTTTTTGATGTGTCGCTGCGGGCTTCGCCCGCAATCAAGCGGGCTTCGTCCGCCCCTCGGCGTTGAGTGCACGCCTACCCAGACGTTTAATAACAAAATGGCGGAAACAACCCCCCTGTTCCGCATCCGCCTGCCAGGTGCCGATTCCCTCTGTCGGACGCCGGCGGAGCCGCCTGCGACCTGCCCGACGCCCACCGGGTGGTTCACCGGCCTCCGGCGAAGCCGTCGGTGGCTGCGGCGGCGATCGGGCAGGGCCACCGCTGGCGGAGGCCCTGCCTGTGAGCCCTAAACTGGGGCTTACGGGCAGGGCCAGCGCCGGCGGTGGCCCGCCTGCTCGCCTCCGGACAACCCCCGGCGGGTTCGCCGGAGGGACGGCGAAACCCCTCGGTGGGCGCCGGGCAGGCCGCTGGCGGCTCCGCCGCCGGCTGCGGGGTGAGCCCGTGAAGACACGGGAGGTGGAAAACTGGTATCGGGAAATTTGGAGATGTGAACAGTATTCAAAAGGGGGATTTGGATATTGGCAGCCCTCCTCTCCTGAATCCAATGGCCAGAAATTGAAGTTGCTTGATCGGACGGTCCGGATTCATTATGTGGTGTGCCTCAAGATATGCATATTGTTTTATATAATAAAGATATGTTATAACGTATCATGTCGTACCCGTATCTTTGTTTTTTTATTTTTTTTGTGCCGTCGTAAAAGATATGTATCGTACCCAGTACCCATACCATGTTTTCTAGCTGGTTGGTGGTTGTATGGGGGCCTGGACAGCTGTTGTTGAGGGGCCGGAAATGAGAGTTGCTGCCAGGGAATTCCCTATAGCTAAAGGTGGGCGATTGGAGGAATGAGGGGGGCTGCGGGGTGGTGGCAGGGAGGATGCTCCAGCTGGTAGTAGAGAGGGGAGAAGAGGTGGACCCACATGAAGTCTAGGGAGGGTGATATGAAGGCCGGCTGAGAAGGGAAATGAAATAATGGAGATGGATTTTGAGTGGCAGAGTTCGGCTAGGAAAATGGGAGGGAGAATTTGTGGGAAAGTTCACTGTATGTATGGAAATAATGGGAGAGAAGTTTGGCTAAATTTTAGGAATTTAATTCCTAAAATTTAGGAGTGGGAGAGGCCTGGTTGTTTGGGGATGAATTGGAATAATGGGTTCTATTTTTGGTATGTGGCTCTACGTGTGATTAATTGGGATAGGGGGTGGCCAACAGGAGGATTAGTGGGGAATTAAAAAGGAAGGGCGACTGTTTGGATAGTGGGGGGAAGAAAGTGGAGGCTAGTTTTTAGGAGGTGGTTCCTAAATTTTAGGAAGTGGGTTAGTGGGGTGAGTTGGGAGGTAGTTATGTGGAGGTGGGGTGGTGGCTGGCCAAAGGTGAGGTGATGGCTGGCCGGAGTTGGCCGTAGGTGGTGGCCGGAGAGGCGACCGGAGGTGGTGTTGGTCGCTGGAGGTGTTTTTGGCAATCAATGGAAAACTAAAAATAGAGGAAACTTGATGGAAATAGCGATGGTGGTAGTAGAAGGCCAGAAAAAATTTATGGTGATTGCCGTAGATGAATTTAAGGGGGCAGTTTTGGGGGTTTAGTGGGGAGAGTGTTAGTGAGGTGGTTCCACGACAAGAAGAGAGGAGAGAGGGCTACCGAAAAATGGAGGAGGAATAGGGGTGGCCGGCCAATGAGAGGGGAGGGGGAACCAAGGCTTCACGTCAAGGATGGATGGGAGGGGGGGCCAAGGCTTCATGCCCCGGCTTCACTTCGGCACCGAATTGATCAAATATGAGGCTTCTACGCTCCAATTATCAATGCTCAAAATGAGAGCCCTCGCCCGCAATATATAGACTCCAAGGGGGCAACGAACGGCTGTGATTGGTAGATCGTCCTGACTCAAAAAAAGTAAAAATACAACACAGAATAAAAAATGAAGAGAACAAATATGCTACAATGCATAAGATGAATGGTTCCGATCATTGCGAAAATAAGTGTCGCGATCCCCCTCAAAGATGCAGCTCTCTCAAAACAGATCAAAAAATTGAAGGGATCTAATTAATTGGTTTTAGCAAACAAAAACCCAAATGCATGTGAAAATCATCAAAAGCTGGAGGTTTTGGTTTCCAACTTTCCATGTGAGAACAAAACATAAAATTAGTTAATGAATCTACATAAACACAAGACTCCAAATGTTGTTAGGTGCACAAATGTAAAAGGATGAATGCAGAATGCGAGAAATTACAGTTTTTTTTTGTGTTCCTCTAAAGGCGGTTGATAACAGCTTCAACCTCGGATGGAGAGTAGAGGTGATAAGTTGGAGCGACCTTCGCGATATCAACATTGTTCGGTGTTACCTAAACATAATTAAAGCGAATTCATGCCTGGGAAATTATAAGTTTGGGGAAATGCTAAGGGAGCTGTGAGGTAATATGCTACCTTTTCTTCCATGACTTGCTTCAGGATGGAAAGAGCAACTGTTTCGGCTTCTTGAAGAGTCATCTCCTGCTCAGAAAAAAATGATAAATAAATAAGAAATTATCCAATTTAAACAAAATAGACAGTTTTACAATATCCCCAGAGAAATATAGGTTTGGGCATTAACTCTCTATCTTTAGCAGTGATTATAACCGAATCTTAGCAGCGGTTAAAACACTACAGATAGTGGTAGTTTTTAAAAGCGCTGCAAGCTAAAGGGTTGTTTTCTTAGTGAACTAAAGAAAAGGGCACGGTGCTGTGGATGTGTTTTCAACAAAAAGCAAAATTAAAAAAAATTGACAAAATAATAATTTTGATTCTAATTTGTTGGCTCTACAGAGTGTTTTTGGAACTACGAAAATGTGACATTATAATTGAGTTTTGAATTTTAGTATGACATAAAATAGATAAAAGGAATTTATTTGAAGTATAACTTGCCTTGTTATACTGCTCCTGCAAGGAGCTGTCAGCTCCTTCAGAACCAGAGCCTATAGCTTTAGCACTGCATTGCCAAAAAGTACCTGAAGGGTCTGTATAGAATCTGCATGGATAAAAGGAACATAACACCCAGTTAAATGAAGAATGCATTCACCCCAGAAGAATTTATTATGGTCCTTAGAATTGTGTTATGGCCGGAACTATTTTTAATGTCATGGGCGTTTAGTACTGTTATATCTGTGTTTGCAATTGTATTTCAATTAAGCTTTCAGGTTTTAAATCTATGCTAATTTCAGTTTGGATTTTCGTAATAGTCTGTTTGGAAGTCTTTGCAAATGTGTGTGAGTTTGTTACATAATGGTTTCGGATCCTTCGCAATTTATCATATTATATGATGTACTGTGTTTGTATTAGGAGTCAAGTCTTATTACATTAGTATTTATGTCTTTTAATATTTTATGAATCTTCATGTAATTACGGTTTGCACCTGGGAGTCCTATAAATAGGCACTTAGTGTCATGCATCAGGAATCAATGAATAAAGTTCTTTTTTCCTAACCTTAAAAGAGATCATGGAAGATCTCTCCTTGAGCAAGCCCCGCTTAGACAGCCACGGTCATGGCTCCATAGTATCTCCTCCACTACCATCTCCACGTCCGGCCACTCCAGCTACCACTGAGTCGGCCCGTAACAGAGTTGCATTTATATGGCCTTAAGTCTAGAAGGAAAGTATGAAATTATCTTCATTTCCTTTTTATTTACCTTTTTTTAGTTAGAATTTGAAGCTCTCCTTCAGCTCTGGCCATGTATGTCGTGGAAAAGCCTGATCCTCGCTTTCAACCGACAAGAAAAAATCATTTGTAATTTGTAATATGCTAATCTCTTTCGTGTAAATATCGGACAGCCCAGATGCTTTTAATGGCCTAAAATGAGAATCATGAACTCTTTTAAAGAACTTCCTTTATATGATCTCCACTGTAAGTTTGCAAAATTGCAGGTTGCAACCCTCTTGTTTTTGAAATAACAAAATTTCCCGTATATGTTTACATTTCATAACATGCATAAACAAAAGTAACCCGAAGGAGGAAAGCTTTGGGGATATTTCTGTGCATGCATGTTACGAAATAAAAATTTACAGGGGGTTTTGTAATTCCAAAGGATAAAGGAATGCAACTTGTAGTATGCTAACTCCCATGGAAAATTTGGGTAATTAAGAGTGTGTTATGTGTATACATACATAAATAAGCATCATCTCATTCATTCACCTGGTCTACCTTTGTTTAATAATCTCAGGCTCCAAAACACCATAAAGAAGGTGAGTAGCAATAAAAGAAATCAGTTTATTTTGATGGATCTTCACACAAGATTGAAGCTCAAATCATCATAGTGGGTACTGTGTGTGCACCTAAGACATAATGTGACGCATGGTAGGGATGTGTAAGTAGAATTTAACAATGCCCCTAGTGTCATGTCGGAAAAAGACTTAAAGGACACTACAATGATGCAACAATAACTTAGAGTCCAAGATTAAATTACAGGTGAGTAATGGCAAATGCAAGCCAGGATAAAACACAGGAAATAACAGAATCTTGGACTTAAAACATTAGCTTTGATTAGCTCATGAGTGGTGCTCAAATATTTTAAGCGCGATGTGAATAACCCTGCAAGTCAATACAAAGTCGTGGAAGGAAACACATACAATATCACATTCATAAATATATAGTCCAAGAGTACAATGAAGTAGAAACAATACAACTTACCCTTGTATGAAGAGGCGTGGCTTTGCGGTGGTGGCTCTCGGGTTTTAAGACGTTGTGTTGTGGTGATGATGACGGAAGTTTGGAAGGCTGGCAGGATTGACCTTGTTTGGGCACTCCCTAATGACGACTGATGAGGGATAAAGTGGTAGGGGTGTGTTGGGTGGCTGGGGGAGGGTTGTTGATGAGGTGGATCTGGAAGGCGTAGAAGGGAGTGGCAAGATCGGGAATGGTAGGGAAGGAGGCTAGTGACGATCGTGAGAAGTTTTCGCGGGATCTAGGAGAGATATGGTTGGCGGCAGCTAAGGGAAAGGTCGCGGGATACAGAGATCTAGATGGGGGTCGTAGTACACAGTTGGCGGAGGTTGCGGCTGGTGAAATCTACTAGAGTGGAGGGAGTGGAGGTACGGGTTGGAGGTCTGTTGTAGGAGTCGTCACTTAGAGGAGCACACATCGTCTGCACTGTGAGGGGGAGACAAGCGGCTTTGGAAATTTGAACCAAAATTTCGATGACATCAACTTCTACATATATAATGTATCTCCATTTGAACTCGGAACTAGTGGTACCGCCAGTGGTGTCATGTGATCCTTAAGTAGTGATTTTGCAGGGTCGTGAACAAAGTGGGTGAGGGTAGACCAAGTGGGTTGTGGCTAGGGAGTAGAAGTAAAGGGTCCACATACACCTGCTCCTCGTAATACGTCGTCAAGTTTTTTACATTGAATACCCGGTTTATCCTCATATTTAAAAATATGTCAATTTCATACGTGTTCGACCCAATTCTTTGCAAGATTATATAGGGGCCAATTTCAGGGAACCTCTCAACTCATATGTGGACCATTACTTGCGCTCCTACCACAAAGTTTTGTTCCCGCCTATGTTGATCTGCATAAGCTTTATAATTATCATTACTCATGGAAATTTTTCTTCGAACTAACACATGAAGAACATGGAAATGTTGTATGAACGACTAAGTGGATTCACTAGGTCAGGACTCGAGAGAGATCAATATTAATTTAATGGGTTTTCTTGGGTCATAACCTAACATTATATGAAATGAACTCAGACTTGTGGTCCTATTGACTGAACTATTGTGTAAGTAAAGTCTGCCATAGGCAATACCAAATCTCATGTGGAGGGACACTGACCAGACAACGTAAGAGGGTCCTTAAACTACAATTAACAACTTCAGTTTATCCATCCATACGTGGGTTATAGGCAGTGGAAAATATCATCGTCGTGTTGGTCTTATTTCACAATGTATTCCAGAATTAACTCATAAATCACATGTCGTGGTCAGAGGCAACAGTCATGGGTAGCCCATGATATTTGAATATTTTTCTAAAGAACAAGGTTGTGAAGCGTCAATAGTCTTGTTGCATGGTGTGAAATGGATCATTTTTAAAACACGATCCACAACAACAAATATAAAAGCATGCTTTCTCAATGTGAGAGGAAGCCTGAGTACAAAGTTCATGTTAATGTCAACCCAAGATCTGTGGGAACAAGTAGTGGTGTGTATAATCTAGTCTAATGATATGACCCTTTTGTGGTCTGACAGACTCAAGAATGCTTAATAACACTAGCAACGTCCTTCTTCAAGTCATACCAGAAGAAGCGGTTCTCAACTAAAACAACTGTCTTGTCTCGACCAAAATGT
Organism: Platanthera guangdongensis; assembly: GCA_039583875.1. Lineage (NCBI taxonomy): Eukaryota > Viridiplantae > Streptophyta > Magnoliopsida > Asparagales > Orchidaceae > Platanthera > Platanthera guangdongensis. The sequence continues at coordinate 130,413,007 of CM077165.1, forward strand.
CAGACCACAGACTCTTAGAAAACGGTTAGATAATTGTGGAGGAAGATCCAAGCTCTACTGCAGTGCAACTCCAAGGTTAGATAATTGTGGAAGATCTTTGGTATGCACAAACTCTTAGAAAAAGGTAACTATTCAAAATATTAAAAAAAACATGGGGTCAGAAGGGTCTCACGTCAGGGCGCTATAAATCTTATTAAAGCCAGGGCACTCCGGTTAGCCGAGGACAAAATGCTTGAAGCCCACAACATTTGTACTCATTGTATGAAGTAAACTAACTCGACGACTCAGGGAATCAACGGTCTTGTTCTCAATACCCACTCAATGTTTAAGACCCTAGTGGTACTCGTGCATGAACTCGACTCACTTCGCATGACAGTGGCCTAACTTCTTCTATGAATCTGGATATTTCAGGGTCTGGTGTCAAAATACAAGACGAACTCCTTAGAAAGAAAATTGTGACGCCAAAAACAAACATAGTGCATGTACTGTGGCATAAAACTCTCAATCGTAATTGGATTACTTCTATTGGGCATCGTTTAGCTTCTCATTAAAATAAGAAACTAGAAGACCCTCCTAGCTGACTACTCTGCCAGTACCAAGACTTGAGGCATCACAACCAACCTCAAACACTATGCTAAAATCAAGCAGGCGTAAGAGAGAGAGGCTGAAGATAACTAAATTTAATCTCCTCAATTGCTCAAGTGGACATCTTGGTCCAAGTATAATCACCCTAACGAAGGCAACTTGTAAAGTGGGTCATAATCGAGCTGAAGCCCAAAGAAAACCTTCGATAGAAGGTGGCAAGTTCGTGAAAGTTGTGGCCCTCATGAATATTCGTGGGGAGGAGCCACTCAATGATGGACTTGACCTTGTCAGGGTCAATAGAAATGCCAGAAGCATACACTATATAGCGTAGAAAATGTACGGACTCAAACAAGAAAGTGCATTTCTTTAGATTGATATACAGGTGCTTCGTTCAAAGTATATCCAATACTAATCGAGTGTGACGCAAGTGCTTGGTGAGACCTTGGCTATATATCAGAATATCGTTGAAATACACCACCATAAAATTGTCCATATAAGCCGCAATATCTAAGTCATCAATCTCATAAACGTACTAGGGCATTCGATAGTTCAAATGGTATATTATGGGCATGTTTTGTAGGCGATTAATGGAGGAGAGGATACAAGGGCAAGCCCTCAGATGGAGGTAGTGGAGAAGTTGGAAGAAGAATCTTTGAGAAGAAGATGAGAGGAAAACCCTAGAGGAGGATAGGAATAGAGAGAGAGAGATAAATTTTAGAGAGATAAAGAAAAGTTCATATTTCATTCATTGATTCCAAAATACATGACAAGGGTCTATTATATAGGATCCAGATGGCACAGGTGTAAATAGTTGATACAACTAAAAACACAAAATATTAAAACATATAAAAAAGAATTCATAACTTGACTCAACTCATAAAATATTAAAAACCTAATACTCTCGACACGATATAATACGACTTAATATAAAAATACTTTAATAATAGATAACCAATGATGTGAGGACCATAACACTCCACCAGTCCTTGAAATCGAGCTTTCCTTCAAGCTCGAACTCTAGTAGGATGATCGGCTCCTTGATCTCGTGCTAAAATAGCGCCTGATACCATGTCGCGGTGGCGTTGGCAGCGAGGTGTAGCGGCGACGTCTTCGGAAGGATGAGCAGTTGAAGCAATGGGTCCCGTTGGTCTAGCTAGTCCAGCGGAGCGACAAGAGGAAGAAAGGGCAGGATGGCTGAGGGAAAAGTGGCCGACAGAATGAAGGGGTCTGGCGGGACCGACAATGCGGCAACGACCAACGACGGTAAGGTTGTCGGAGAAACCATGGTCAGCAAAAAGAACGGGTCAGGCGGGGGACGACGGTGCGGTGCGAGTCAGCAGCGGAAATGCGGTCGAAGGGGCCGACAGAGTAGTGGCCAGCAGCAGAGTGGGGGCCGGCAGAGAAGATGGTGGCGTGATGGGAGGTACCGACAAGGCAAGAGTCGGTGGCATAGGCGATCGAAAGGCCGACGGTGGAAGGGGCCTCGAGAGGCGGCTGGGGAAAACAGCGGAGCAGAATTCACCGGAGGTGATGGTGGAGCGTGAAGAACAACGACGAGCGGTGGAGAGACAATTGGCGTAGTCGACGGTCTTATCAGTGGGCAAGCTGGGGAGGAAATGGTGGTAGCATGCACGAACTGGGAGGGCGCCGACACTGGGAAAGGTGGGCCTCCAATGTGTCTCGAAATTGCAAATTTGTCGAATGTGGTGTTGAGGCGAGATGTGGAAACACGAAATGACTTCAATATCTACCACAACGTCGAATAAAGGGCAGCTTCATCAGCGACTCTTAGATTTATGTCGCGTAGTTGCATATCCATCCTAATTAATTGAAGAATATATGTAATTCAATTAAGAATTAACCAAAATAGTCAATTAATAGACATGCGATCTCTAAACCCTAAAGACCTTGTCCTCGAAGGACGGTAGATGTATGAAAACTAAACATCGTTGGTTGACTTGGATGTAGGCGTGTCCACCCATAGGACACGATAAGGATGTGGATGTGGCTACGCATTGATCTTCATGCGCTCCAAACCTCTCCATGCGATTATTTTTAAGTAAATTTCAGTGTCTATAGCAAGCTTGCATGGGGCCTCCTGCGCAAGGAGAATACATATAGAAAATAGTGGTATGTCGCCAGTCCTCTGCACGCGGGGTATGCAGAAGACGTCTAATGAAACCTAACTCAAGCGAACTCTCAACATTGCTCCCCCAACCATTTTAAATGATGGCTACAATCTCATATACGGGTGTATCATCGGCCTCAGTGCTAAGCTCGCCTTCTTCAATCAACGGGTTCCATGTGGGAGACTATGCGACCACATGACCCCTACCAGAGGATCAATAACATTGACTTCCCCGAGTTTGGGAGCCACAAGTGGTGATCGTTTTGCCCAAATGGTCGAATTGTCAGGTCGCATGGTGACTTATATCGAACAAGATGAGCTAAGGTACTGCTCATGTTCTAATGCGAGCTGAAAGAGCTGCTCCACTGTCTCAAGGCGATGTGGAATCAATTCCCTACGAATATCCAATTGCACGCCTGACCAAAAGCGAGACATGGTAGCAATGGTCTGCTCAATTATGTCACTCTTCACTACTAAGTCATCAAAGCAAGAGATTTACTCGACAACAGAGAGTGTACCCTGTCACAAGGCATATAGCTGATCGAGAAGTTGGTCCCTATTTGATGTGGGCAGGTATCCTTCAATTATTTCTTCATATAAACCCATTGAATGACAGGATAATAATCGACTCTGTCAAGCAACCTCTCCAAACTCGTCCAAAAAAATCTCAACCTGCCAATGCAGCTCATATTTGCAAATCTAACACATAGCTCATCACTTGTGTCATACCACTTGAAATAACGAGCCATGTCCAATAACTAAACATTAAAAGCCTTCGGGTCAAGATTACCGTAGAAAGAAAGAGCGTCGATATGAATGTGTCGGGTGATCTCATCTTCCACAAGCGTTTTGCCTTTGTGATGTTAATATTATTTGTATCTCATGTGTGCCACCCGCTCTCAATTCAAAGCCTGAATCCTGCTCCATTTTTGGCCCGTAACTTGTGCCTCTCTCACGACGACCTTCTTCAATGATCAACAGGACCATCATCCTATTCCCTTCCAATTGACGCCCACTCCTCTCTCTTCCTGTGAGAAACCAGTGAGCCTGACCAAGACTCGGTGTTGATAAGCACTTCTGAATGCTAGAACTCTTGATGGGGTGTGAATACCACCACGTCGTCCTATCTCCTCCATTCTTGAGGAGATGATTCTTCCTCCTCTTTCTCATCACCTATTGTGATTTCATTTTGATACGTTGGTTGGATTGCGAGGTATGTTGAATTATTTTTTCCTCTTTCTATGAGCAAACCCGAATTTCCGGCTCTTTGACTTTTTTGGGTGATTCTTTGATTTCTATTCTTAATTCATCATGTTGAGGAGTGTTGAATCTTCAGTTGCCTCTTCGACAGTCGGTGCCTCTCCTACTTTGATTTTCAAGGGATCTATCTGAGTAAGTCATGACCAAAATAGACCTAAAATTACCACTATACAATTGGATGGTTCTAACTATTTTTAATGGGCTCGCTCTATCACCCTTGAGCTGAAAAGTCGGTAGATGTTTGGATATATCAGTGGCACCAACATGGAACCCGCTCAGACTTCACCGGATTTACTACAATGGGAGTCTAAAAACTCTTTGGTCTTGTCATATCACACAAACTCTATGCATGGATCCATTGCCTGTCAAGCTTGTAGATTGCGTCTGACATGTCCGACATGTCAGTTTTGAGGGGGAAACGACATGTTATCGTCACATATGACAATTCTGGCATTTTCCAGTATTGCAGCCAACATGTCGGACATGTCGGCCCAATATTGCGGCAAATGTCGGCTATGTCGGGTAATGTCGGCCCAATATTGCGGGTTTTTTGTTCGAAAGAATTACAATTTTTTATAGAATGAATTCATCAGAAAATTCTAGCAAGATACCTAGTGCTTCTTCCATAACATGTAGAGATCTATGTTGGGCATTTGGTGAGAAGGTGTCTCCAAATGACACCAATCAAAAACGATTAAACACTCGTTAATAGTTTAATTTTCCCTAATGAATTTTAGTTTACATTTAATCGGATAAAATAATTACCATCTAATTAATCGATGAAAATATAATGAAACATATAACATTTTGAAATGTCCCCGATATATCCCCCGAAATCTGACATCCGACATAAAAAAACTCAAACCGACATGAGTCCGACATCTGACATCTGCAACCTTGTTGCCTGCAACTACTTGTTCCAAAATATGGCGCCAGAAACGACAACTCTTGTCATGGGAATGTTGTTCAAATCTTCCAATTGCGACGGAGTACATGTTATGTGCTCGTCGGAGTAATGATGGAAGGCGGGAATGACAACAATGGAGGATAATGTGGAGTTGGAACTGCGGTTGCCTAAGCGAGGTGCGCTTGGGAGAAGAGAGCTACCATGATCTCATAAACAAGACGAGAAAATTACATGACTAGGATTAATTACCAAAAGACCTGACATGAAAGAGAATACACAATATTCATAATAACTCTAAAGAATGATATCTAATAATAATGACAGTTAAGAATAATGACACCAATGAAGCCCATAACATCTTGTCCTTTCTTCAAATTGAGTTTTTCCTCGAGCTTGAACGAGGCTTGCACTGTTTAATCATCTGGCTCCTTAATTTTCTGCCAGAACAGTGCCCAGTAACGTGTCACTGTAGCGGAGACTGCATCGAGTGGTATGTTGTCATCGTGCTCACGGATGTCTAAAAGGGTTGTAGAGACCTGGCGTGGTAGGGGCGCTAGTTGAGGAGACACTATCACGCATAATGGTTGGAGGCGAGGCAAGTGTGATCGCTAAATGTGAGTTGCGCGATCGGAAGTGGCGGTTCGGGCTAGGGAATGGTCACCGGAAGGAATGGCGTCGGAGGGCCCGACGAAACATGTAATTAGAGCGGAGGGCGCTGGATGGATTCGATATTTCGATAGATTCTGGGGGCGGAGCAGAGGCTATCAAGAGGGTGACATGACCCGCAGGGCACCATGATGTGCTCGACGCCTCGGTTGTTGAAGACAGACGATTGTCGCGGGGCTCATGCATCTCGATTGGCTGTTGTTGCATCGTGTCTTCTTGTCGTTGTGTGGCCTTGAGGTGTTCCTAATACTTCTCTAAAAGCACATTATGTGTGCGCCAAGTATTTGGAAGTTGGTGTTAGCATCCATGAGCATTGCAAGGAAACGAAGTAGCTTAACAATAATCAATTACTTAGTAAGTAATTAATTAAAGTAGTTCAGCCATGACAAAATAAATAATTAATCAATTGATTTTAATGCAAAATTAATTAATTAATTAATTTGTCCCCTTTGATGAATTAATTAATGCAGCCTACTCATTATCTAACTGAATTGGGGATGGTGTGTTCTGCTTCTGACGTGGGGCTCAAGAAGCGCAAGGCTCTATACTGCTCTGGGTTAGAGTGGCGTGAAGGTAGACTGGCGTGCAACAAAGACAGGCATGTGTCGATCCAGAAAGGGATACGAATGCGGGGATCCTCCGAAGTCGTGTGCAGATACTGGTAGAGACGACGGATGTGCCTCCTTTGGCTCTGAAAGTCGGTGAGGTCAGCGTTAGATGGTGACGCAATGTAGGTGATTGTACAGGGTTCTTTCAAATTCTTGCACTGGAGGTCGACACTGTGTCCTGCGTGATCGATGATCGGCCCGATTTCTTTGGCTCAAAGCTGAAGCCAGCCAAGCTTTGGAACGCACGTTGAAGAGCAACCTAGGTCGGAAAGGAAAAGAACCTGGCTGATGTCAGGTTCATGTCGTGCTTTGGAAGGAAGGAGTGATGCTGGTAAAGTCAGTGTTCTTCGGAGGGAGACAATCATGGATCTAAGGAGAAGAGTGGTGACTGAAATTGCTTCAATAGTGGTAGTGGTGGAAGTGGGGAGTAACCTAAATTATCAAAGGCGCAAGGCGCACCGAGGCGCAAAGAGCCCCTGGAGCCTAAGCGCATGGCGCAGGAGCGCACCTGAGGCACGTGAGCCGCACAAATGGGGGAAAAGAAAATTGAGCGAATTGGGCGCCCAATTCGCTGAAATTGAGCCCAATTCGCTGAAATTGAGCGAATTGGGCGCCCAATTCGCTGAAATTGAGCGAATTCGGCGCCCAATTCGCTGAAATTGAGTGATTTCGCTCAATTTCAGCAAATTGGGAGCCCAATTAGCTGATTTTCAGCGAATTGGGCGCCCAAGTGTGCTTAGGGGTGCCTCGGGTGCGTCTAAGATCATGTTTTTGCCAATCTCAATTTTAAAAAAAAACACCTTGAAAGGCCCAGGCGCGCCTTTGGCGCACCTGAGAGCCTGTAAGGCGCGCGCCCGGGGCACATCGCCCGCCTTAGCCGTGCTGAGGCGCGCTGCGTCCGGTGCGCCCGGTGCCTCAGGCGCGCCTTGACAACTGTGAGTAACAATTAACTATAATACCAAGTTGTTATGTGCTCGCAAGAGTTGTGATCAGAGACAGATATGATGGCGGTAGAGGATAATGTGGAGCCTAAATCGCAGCTTACTAGGCGGGGTGTGCTTGGGAGGAGAGAGCTACCAAAATCTCATAAATAAGACAAGGGAAATAGAGTTACTTCTTGTATGGTTCCATTCATGACCTAAGGGGTCTATATATAAAATTACATGACTCGGATTAATTACCAAAAGATCTAACATGAAATAGAATACACAATGTTCATAATAACTCTAAAGAACATCATCTAATAATAACGACACCTAATAATGACACCAACGAAGCCCATAACAGTACATTCCTACTGTGACTGGGCAACCGTCATCCTTCTGTCTACTACCTAGAGTTTACTCAATTATATCATAGTACGATCATTTTGATTCAATCACCCTTTGTGTCCCCTGAGGATGAAGAGTTGGTTCGAACTCGAAAAGAAAGCAACCGAATCTCTAAATTTCTGCACGGACTGTATTGAGATTTTGATCAGGTCAGTACTCAGATTCTCAAGTGCACTCTCACACCTCCGGAAGTTTACAATCCTGTGCAACAGGAACTCGATCGGCGACAGACCTAGTTGTCTGACTGTATTCTAGAGGGATCTTCCCTTGATACACAGTACAACTCTGAAAATCGTCATGTCTGCAATCACAAATCGAAGTCTACGGACAAGGACCACTTGATTTATGAATATTGCGAGAAGACACCACTCCCAGAACACGTTTTTCAGGCTTCATGACTTTCGGCCTCGGAGAGGAAGTTTTGTTCCTCGAGGTGGCCATGGTTATGGACACTATCAAAGTCGGCCGCATCTGTCTGTATGTTCATCTTTTTGATGCTACAAAGGAGACAATGCACAGCATTGGCCCTAATCTTGCATAACTTTCAGCCGCCCTTTCTGCAGAAGAGATGCAGGCTTTCTAACGCTTGATGCATGATCATTCTACTTAGTCGTCTACTTCATTGTCGTCTTCTTATGCTCACTAAGGAATACTAGGTTCCCATTCTACGTCCACATGTTTTTCTACTTAGTGGATCATATCGACTCCGGAGAACTGACCACATGGCTGGCTCTACCACAATTTTGTGTCCTACCTACCTGCATTTAATAGATACAAAATGAAGATTACAGATGAATCGTTTGCCTCTATTGCAAGAAAGGGATTCATACATTATTCCTCACTCACTTTATCTTATGTTCTTCATGTTCCTAAGTTTAATCGTAATCTTCTATCATTTAATCACTTAACCAAGTCTATGAACTACTGTGACTTTCCCACCTCATGTGTATTTCAACACCTGAAGATGAGAAAAACAATTGGCTCTGATAAACTCTGTGAAGATCTGTACATGCTTAATCCTGCCAGTTCTGCTTCACCGCAGAAAGCTCTTCATTTAGATCAGTTGTCTATTTTGTATTCTTAGCACTGTCTCCAAGGATATCCCTTTCTACTATGAAACCTCTCTTTCCTACTATGTAAACATTGTTAGCTGAAACATTTAATTGTGACGAATAAATTGAAAAAAAATCAACGTGTATCGTTTAATCATGTTTCTTTGCCTAGTCCTACGTCTTTTGTTATTATTCATGCTAATATTCGGGGAACTTGCCTCATTACCTCTATTTCTGGATATTTTTTTATTTGGTACTTTCAAATATTGTTTTTCTCGTACTACATAAGTTTATTTGATGAAAAAAAAAATGTCATTATTAATCTTTTTTAATATTTTCAAAAAAAAAATGATAGCCCCTCAATTTAATACTACTATTAAAATTTTACGTAGTGGCAATAGTCATGAGTATTAATTCTCAGTTTGAGAGATATTTCAACAAGCATGGCATTATTCACCAAACCTCTTATGAGTTATGTCTACTCTCCCACTTGGAATGGGTGGAAGAGTGTAGGAATCATTATCTTCTTGAAGTGGCACGGTGTATTGTGCTTAAGATGCACCTCCCTAAATATTACTGGGGGGATGTTGTTCTCACCATTGTTTACCTCATTAATATTATGCCTATTAGAGCTGTCACTTGAATTTTGGAACCGTGAACAACAATGGTCCGGGTGTGGTTCTTTAATTTCATTATTCGGACGGAAACCGAAACCGGAACCACAATATAGAAGTCTCAAGCAGTTTTAGGATTTGTAGAACCGATCCGAACCGGACCGAAGTAGAACCAAATCGCAACTCATTTATTATTATTTTTTTATATAATATTTTTTATTATTTATATTATTACAACATTGTTATTTTATTATTTATACTTATTATTAATGGTGAAACTATTGCAATTTGAACACAAATCACAATCGCACCCAAGGGTGTCGGATTTATAAACAAAATGACAATTGCATATTTTTCTAAAATATTTTTTAAAAATATAGCGGGTGCGGCTTAAAATTGGTGGGGTCTGGTGCAGTTTAAATTTTACTCGCATATTTTTCTGAAATATTTTTTTGCTCCACAACTAAACTGTTTGGGGCGATTTTATGGTTTTGTGGTTTCAGTTTTTAACTTTCATCCCTACTTACTCGACTATACAAAAAAGGACTCATTATTAGTGTAACGAAAATTCTTGCGTCTGGCCCCGGACTTCGAATTCCTTCCTGCAAAAAAATCGAACGGTTTTACCTTTCCCCTCTGGTTTTTTATTTTTGACCACCCCCATTCATTATGCGAAATTTGCTTTTTTGGTAGGAACCAATTGAAACTGGACCGAACCGCATAGAACCGGACCAAACCGTTAGTGACTAGTTTGATTTTGGATCTTGTTGAACCAGAACCGGAACTGTTGACACAACGGTTTCAAAAACTATGTTGAAACCGGAACAAAAACCGGAACCGGCCCAACCAAATAAGTTTTTGGTTCTAATTTGAAGAATTATTACCTCAGCGGTTCTGTTCAGGTTTTAGCAAAACCGGAACCGAACAGGAACCGAACCAGAACCGTGACAGCTCTAATGCTTATCCTTGTTCTTGGACATAAATTTCCTCTCAGTACCGCCCAATTAAATCTCACTCAACGTCATCATCGTATCTTTGGAAATGTGTGTTTTGTTCATGTGCATCACAAAGTCAAACTTGACTCCTGAGTCCTAATATCCGCTTTATTTGGTATTCTCCCACGAAAAAGGTTACAAATTCTTTCAACACCTCACCAAGAAAATATTTATTACCATGGACATCATTTGTAATGAATCGAAGGCTTACTATGGGACCTCACTTCAGGGGGAATCCTTACCTATGGAAATGAGTTCTCTTTCTATTCCTCTACTCATTCCTCTTCTCTTATTGCACCCAACGGCTACGAAAAATTTACCCACTCTTTTTAGGTTTACACTCAGAGAAACAAGGGTATAAACACACATGCTTCTCCTGTGATACCAGAACTGACAACGGATCCATCTTCAAATCCAAAAGATAATTGTACTTCTACCTAGCATCATTTATCCTAGTTTGTGTCATATGATTGATTAATTACTTCACATAAAGACCTTGGATCCTCCTCATTTATGTTTATTACATCATCTTGGCCGGAAGCACATGGTCACTGTAAGTGGCAAGAAGCAATGCTTGAGGAAAGTGAGCTCTTGAAAAAAAGAACAACATGTGGGATCTGGTGCATCTTCCTCAAGAGAAAACAGCTGTTGGGTGTAAGTGAGTTTATTCTGTCAAGCGTAGTTCCTAAGGAATTGTTGAAAGATATAATGGTAAACTGGTGGTTAGAGTCTACACTCAGATTCTTGGGATTGATTATCATGAAACATTTGCACTGGTGGCAAGATGAATTCCATAAGAGACCTACTCTCATGTGTTATTGTAAAGAATGAAACAACATTCAGTTTAATGTGAAGAATGTGTTCTTCCATGGGGACTTAGAGGAGGTATATATGTTCCTACCTCATGGTCTTGCCCCTGAAGGATCTGAAGCGAAAATCTGCAGGTTGAAGAAAGCCCTATACGGTCTTAAACAGTCTCCTAAGACATGGTATGAGAGATTTCTCAGAGCTATGACATCATTTGGCGACACTCAGAGCAATGATGATCATAATTTGTTCATCAAATGTGAGGCAAGATTTTTTAAGGTGAGACTGGTAAGAGAACCTGAGGTGAAAGACTGGCAAGGCAATTTGAGGTGAAAGACTGGCAAGGGATTTGAGGTGAAAGACCTAGAGAACCTTAGGTACTTCCTGGGTATTGAAGCCGTCAGATCTAAGCATGAGATCTTCATCTCACAGAGGAAGTATACTCTCGAATTGCTTGAGACATCAAGAATGAGTGGGTGTAGATATGCTGACACCCCGATTGAAGTCAGCAACGGATTAAGGAGGGATGACGGATAAGTTGTTGCAGGCATAATTGGATTTCAAAGGTTGGTAGAGAGGCTTATTTATTTGTCATATACGCATCCAGATATCTCAAATACGGTAGAATTTATTAACCAAAATATACATTCACCAAAGACATGCCACTTGGATGCTACCCACCAAAATCTAAGATACATATGGACCTCATGAGGAAGCGGTATCATATTCTCACCAAATGATGAATTAAAAATTGACGTCTACAGGGATGCAGATTGGGTTGGAGTAATTGATGACTGAAGATCCACATCGAAATATTGTTCTTTGGTTGGTGGGAACATGGTTACTTAGAGAAGTAAAAAATATGTGGTTGTAAGATCAGGTGTTCAAGCAGAGTTCAGGGCCATAGCTCACAAAATTAATGAAGGCCTATTGATTCGCTCCATTATAAGTGACTTTGGCCTTGAGAAAAAGGAACCTATCAGACTGACAATAAGACAATTATCAGCATTGCATATAACCCCGTCCAACATGATTGCACCAAACACGTTAAAGTTTACAGACATATCAAAGAGAACATAGTGAGAAGAACTGTGAGTACAGCATTGTTCCTTTCGACCAACATAAAGAATGAAGTGCGAGTGTCTTTGGGAAAATCATGCCCAAGTTAGTCATGATAAATATTACATGTCCAACTTGAGGGGAATCTTATGTGATCGTAAAGTAACATTAAAACTTAAAGGCAAGTTTTACTATACTGCAATTAGACCAACGATGTTCTATGGTTCTGAGTGTTAGGCAGTGAATTGTGTACATGAGCAAAAAATGGGAGTTGCAGAGATGAGAATGCTTGGGTGGATGTGTGGATATACGAGACTGGGTAAAATTAGGAATGAGTGTATCAGGGATAAGAAGGGAGTGGCATGAATTGCAGAGAAATGTGAAAAACTCAACTAAGATGGTTTGGACATGTACAAAGGAGACTATTAGAGACACCGGTTAGGCGTTGTGAGAGTTTAGTTACTAGACATGTTAAACGGGAGAGGGTAGACCAATAAAGACTTGGAATGAAACTAAAAGGAAATACATGATGTACTTGGGCATTAGTGAGGTTATGACTAAAGATAGGGCACAATGGCAACAAAGGATCCATATAGCCGACCCCGTTATAGTGGGATAAAGGCTTGAGTGTTGTTGTTGTTTGTTGTCATGTATACCACCACTACTATATATAAAGGAGTGTTTACTCTTATTTGATGCATAATGTAATTAATCCAATTCAACAATATCTAATAGCTCCAGTAGAACGGTGACCTCACTTGCATAGCTATTAGTACAAATGTTACCGACAATCTAATTATGCAATCAATTAGATCGATATGAAATGCAAAAATTACAGCTACAGAATAAAAACTGTTTAAAGCTCCTACAGCAATCTCAATTTAAACCCCAAAAAGAATTATGATTTGCACCATCTTCAACATTATTTATAATAAAAAGGCATTTCTCCAAAAAGCAATCTTGCATTCAGTATTTACTTCCCACCAAACAAAAGTAATCTGATGTTTCAAGTGCTCATCTCCCAAAAAATATACTAGGATAACCAAGCTTGAATCACTCTGGTGTAAGAGACAATGTAGCGATACAAGAAACTTGAAAAAACACCCGGAAAAAATCTCTTAGTTTTAGTGTTGGAAGGAAGCTATGAAGCATTTTTAGATTCAACATTCAACACTAATTCTTTAATAAGGTGTAGTGGTGGTTAAGGGCAAAGGACCTTTTTGGTGGCTTGCTGGAGAAGGGGCGACACAAATATTGTAAGAAATGAGAAGAAAAAATATCGAACCTAACCCCAGCAGTGTTCAAAATGGTACATGTTGCAGACTTGCAGTGTATTTTACTTCGGACTTATTTTCGAATTTTCATTTTTGAAGTAATTTGGGAAATTCATTTATATTGCAAACTAATATATAAACTCCCAGTCTTTAAGGCATGCAAACATTGCATTTTCATGCATATCTCTATACCTTTAATCTTCATAGCAGACACTTGTCGCCGCCAACGGATAGAATCCTAATCTTCATAGTGAAACTTTTAATTTTCATATAGTTTTCCTTTTTTTTCTTTCTTTGCTCATTTTTTCCATAACAATAAAAATTACCAATTTCAATGTGGTTATCTTTATCAAATGGCGTGCCAATAGTACTCATTACAATTTAAGAAAACATAGCATCCCATAGTGAATGTATCTCTCCTCCCAAGTCCCATCGCACATTAAATTATATCTTACGCCATGAAAATTTATCCATTGCTAAACAAGCATATTCAAAATCACAAAGTCCCTTATGCACAAGGGATTGAAGTACTTACAAACTAGGTCCATGTTCGTCATGACCAGCAATTAGAAGTGACACTCCAAAAGGACGCGACTGAAAAAATACATTCAATTTTAAGTAATTCTATATTGCAAGCTCACAAAGATGAGATAAAGAAGAAGAAAACAAACAATCTGACAGCAACAATAGAAAATATTAATATAAAGATGTGTGTTTTGATCATCTGTATACATGCGTATTCAACAGCAATAGTTTCAAGAAAACAATTTCTCGCAAGGGAGACTAAGATAAAAAATACGACAATCCGCAATCGGAATGACCTTGGAGCCATCTCTGGCAAACCTAAAATGGTATATTTAAAGGGTAATATTCATGATGACAGAACGACACATTTCCCACACAAAAAGACTAATAATCATAAATACAGATCATGATAAGTGGAAATTCATGGAGAATATACACAGGCTATTAGATTGTATTATTCAAATCTAATAGAATTTAAACGTTAATATATCTCTCAAGACTTAAACAACTAAATTTGTTTAAAAATTATTTTTTTTACTTTTTTAGTCAAAATAAGGTCAAAGTTTGTTACGAAAAGTAGACCCAAATGTCTCCATTTTGTAGCAATTTAATTCATGATTTGAAAATCACATCAAAAATTCATCTAAAAAATTCCAGGTCAAAATTTCCCTCTCAAGAAACTCCAAAAATAGGTCTTCGGCAAAATTCAAGGAGATTTTTGTGTTTAGAAGTGTAGGGGTGAAACTGAGAAGATGAATGTTGAAACCGATTCCTCGATTTCCTGTGGAGTTCGACCTTTGGGGAAAGGGGTGATCTCGCGCCTACTTCGCCCCTGCAAGCAAAACAACAAAGAAGACAAGGTAAGACCGACCCAAGGGCTCGGCGGGGGAGGTCCCACCACAAACCCGGAAGATCTCAGAGCGCTTCCCCTCCTTAGCCAGAAGCCGAGCTAAGGTACCCTCAGAAAGCACTTGAAGATTGGAGCAGGAGAGCACAGGAAAAAACCTGTTTTCTGGGGTACCCCTTGGGTCCTATTTATAGTTTTTACAATCTGGACTGCCAATAACTGAAAGAGCTGACCTTAAATTACCTGAAAGCTCTTGGTTGGGCCTGCCAACAACCAAGCTCCGCTGTTTTGAAGGGCTATGGGCAGGCCAGCGGGGGCAAAACAGTAAAAAATACCTCATACGTCCAGGCGAGCTGGGGAGCTTTGATCACCTCGGCAGGCCTTGCTCGCCTACTGTTGCCGAGTTCCACTGCGAGGACGCGAGTTGTGGCTCGCTCGGCGAATGCCGAGCTCGGGGTCGCCGAACGTCGATCTCTGATCGCCGGATGCCGAGCTCGGGGTCGCCGACGTCGATCTCGTCGACTGCCGAGCTCGGCTCCCCTCCACTGCCGAGCTCGCCTATTGTCCTCAGCCCGATCTGCCTAGACCCTGGTGACCTTGCTCGCCGGACACGGGATTGTACACAATCCCCGCTCTTTTTGAGCTTGCCAAAGCTCGGAAAGAAACATCCAACCCCAAGTGTGCGGCGAGCGCGGGTTGGCGAGTTGGAGGGAATCTTTGGGTGGGGGCCACCTGCGGCTATATATATGTGCACCTGCCCACCTGCCTGACTCTTGCCATTCCCTTTGCTACCCTGCCAAGATGCCTCTTCCCAAGGAGATCCAAGAGCGCATAGACCGAGCTCGCCAAGCCTCCACAGCTCGCGTAGCCGCCCTGACGGCGGTCCCCGCCAAAGCTCCCCAAATCGACTCTTCCGAGCCCAGCTCTAAGAGGTCAAAGCCATTCCCCCAGGCAGCCGAGCACCTTTACCAAGACCTGAGGGCTACCCTGGAGCGCGAGACCGGCACCTCCACCCGGACGATTCATGAGAAGGACAGAGAGGTCGTCGAAGTCGGAGACAACCCGGATGGTCAACCGGAAGGCGGGGGGGTGCGCCGCGAGAGCCCACACCGCGAGGCGAGACCACGCTCGCCGACTCGCGGTTCATGGCACCGGACAGCCGTCCCCAGGACCCGCCTCTCCTCTTTGGGATCCTGCCAGTGAGTTCGCATAGGCCGAACTCGCCAGTGCGCGCCTCCCCTCCTCGCCAAACTGACGCGGCTGCGGAGGTGGGTCTGGGAAGTATCCCCACCCCGGGATTTGAGCTCCTCTCGCCGGGGGCTCGCGGTCCAGGTCGCGGGAAGGATCTCAGGTTCATCCCTCCCCGCATCTCCTTTGAGCGGCCGAGCTCGTCAGGTCAACCTTGCTTCTTGCCCCATGAGTTCTTTCTGCGTTTCCCTTCCTGCTGACACTTGTCTTCACAGCTCTTCCCAGCCAATCCGCTGCCGAGGAATCCTCGCGGGCAGCCCACTACTCTCCCCTTCCCTCCCCGAGCTCGCTGGACTCTTACCTGGGTCCGGAGGTGGATCAAGGCGAGCTGACGAGGAGGGAGATCAAGCTCCTGAAGAAGCTGGTGTGCGGGCTGCGCGAGGTGCAGGGGGTCAACGAGACGCTGCAGCGCGACTATGCGCGTCTCGCCGACGAGGTGCGAAGCGGCCAGGCTGGCGAGCTGATGTCCCCCTCCCGGCTCCTGGACGAGATAGATGACGGTCTCTCGGTTGCGCAGAGGAATTCCGGAAGGATCCGCGAGCTGCTCCGCGCGCGGCAGTCTGGGGGGCGGGGGTCGCGAGGCCGGGGTAGGTAAGTGAGCGGCTCCTTTGCCGAGCCGACCGGTACTCGCATCCTGATGCCCTCCCTGCTTGCGCGCCCCGCTTTTTCATTCCTGAACTTTATCTCTGTAATAAATAGCTTTTAGAATATTCTTGATCATGTTACTCAAGTAAAATGCTGCAATGTTTGACTTAGCCTTGGTTGGGATGCGCCGGAAGTCGGCGAGCTGGGCTGGCGAACTAGGGTGGCGAGCTGGGGCGGCGAGCTGCGTTGATTGGACAGCCTGCCCCAAATTCCTTTTCCTATAAATAGCCCCCCCCCCCCTCACCTACCACGTACTGTGCCTTTATTGCTTTCTTTCCCTCTCCCTGTGCTTTTCTATTTCCTGCTCGCGCTCTACCTCTTCCTCCGTGAACATGGGCAAGACGAATCCAGATGCCGACGGCCGCTCCAAGTGCGCGCAGCACTTCACGGACTACTGCTTCTTCGAGGGGCACACTAGCGAGGAGGAGCTCGCCGAGTTTGTGGCGGAGCGCGTGCCGCCGGGCTTCGAGGCACGCAGGCCGAGGCAGGGGGAGGCCATCAATACTTTTTATGAGGACGAGCTCGCCTTCCCCCTCTCACATTTCGAGGTGGGGTTACGCCTCCCCTTGTGGCCGGAGATCCGGCAAATCTTGAAATATTACGGAACCGTGCACGCGCATCTGAATTCCAATGTCATCGCGATGATGGTGGCGTTCGCGAGTTACCTCCGGCGGGAGAGGATCGAGGTTCAACCTGACAGTGTTCAGGAAGCTCTTCTCCTACAAGGCGAAGCCGGACGGGGTCGCCTACTTCGGCGGCTCGCTGATCAAAGTTCGCGAGATCGCGAACAAGCACCATACCTGGATGACCAAGATCGCCTTCATCAAGGGCGATCTCGGCAACATCCCCTACTCGCCTCAGCAGAAGGGCGAGGAGGTGTACCGCCCGCCGGCCGTGTCCGGCAACGACGCCGAGCTCCACAAGTACTTCCTCCATAAAGACTTCGAGGTCGTCTTCCTGCGAAGGGGCCTCGACGCGCTCCCTCCTGTTCTGCCCGGCGAAGGTATGCTTCTCTCCCCATCTTGCCGAGTTCGCCTGATCGCCGAGCTCGTCATATCATTGTTGAATTCCTAACTTTTCCAAAGTATTTTCCTGCAGGGGAGCGAATAATCCCCGTGAACCCGCCGTTCGCGGATCCGGGGCTTCATACCGACCCTCTTGCCCGCGAGAGGGCGGCGGCGGCGGCCTGCCGAGATGATGCGGCCCTCTCGCAACCCTCTTCCATCAAGAGGCGACCTGAGGACGCGGGGTTGAACCCGCCACTCCGCCAGCGACATTTAAAGAAGATGCGGAGAGCCCTGCTGGCTCCGCGGGGGCAACAGCAACAACAACAACAACAACCCAGTCCCAAATACATCAGCTCGTCGGAGACCCCTCCCAA
This sequence comes from Platanthera guangdongensis, assembly GCA_039583875.1. Lineage (NCBI taxonomy): Eukaryota > Viridiplantae > Streptophyta > Magnoliopsida > Asparagales > Orchidaceae > Platanthera > Platanthera guangdongensis. The sequence continues at coordinate 130,430,939 of CM077165.1, forward strand.
CGCGTCGCCGGAGAGCCCGCTGAAGGAGACAACCAGTAAGGGCCGGAAAGGTGGCGAGGGCCCCTCTTCCACGGCGGCGACCTCCCCTCCTCCATCGGCGAAGAGGGCCGCACGCGAGCGCGCGCCGCCGAAGCAACACCCCCTCTTCAACTTCGGCGGGCGGTGGAAGGACTCGGCGGGCGAGCCCATGCTGCAGTGGGACGAGCTCGCTCATCGAGTCTCCGTCTCCACCCTGCACCCCTCCTGGCATGACCGCGAGCCCGCCACCGGTCACACCTACGCCCTCGGCTTCGGCCTATATGGCCGGGAGGATGCTGAGGCCTACAAAAAGATGACCCTCCGACAGCTCGGCCATGAGGGCCTGCAGTCCCACCTGCGGACCATGTAGCTGCATCACATGCTGGCACGCCGCAACTTCGCCCTCAGCCACCAACTCGAAAAGGCTGAGCAGGCTCGCGACATCGCCAAGGATAAGGTCTCCGATCAAGCGAGGCAGCTCGACATAGCGGAGGGTCTACTCGCCCAAGCCGCCGGCGGGCTGGTGAGTGTCAAGCACTACTCTTCTCTTTTACTTAGGATATTTTGTGTTGCTGCTAAATGGACTCTCTGTACCAGGATGCCAAGGCCGCGGGGGAGCTTCAGGCTCGCAACGCCAAGCAGGGGGAGGAGATCAGCCAGCTGCGCGCACGCCTGGCCGAGCTGGAGGGCGCGAACGCGAAGTTGAAGGGGGAGAATCAGCACCTCCTCAGCGAGGTCCGTCGCCAGGCGGAGATCTTCTTCCCGCCCCACAACATCGACCCTACCCTCCCCTACAAGAGCCCGCGGATCTTCGGCGAGGCCGACCTTGCCGAGCGGTTGCGGATCAACTCCATCCAAGCGGCCGAGTGTACCCTCCAGATGATGAAGGATTCTGGGGTGCTGGTGGAGGGGTGCGAGGGGATCTCGGCCCGAGACCTGATGCCGAGCCTGTTCCCGGCAACGCCGCCCAGCGAGAAGGAAGACAGCCTGGACGCGATGTTCGGGAAAAGCTTCCAGGATCCTTCGGGTGACGGCGAGGATCAGTTCGGCGGAGGGGGCGAGGCCTGAGGATAGCCTGTACTTTTTTCTTTTTCCTTTTTTGTTCACTCGCCGAGGCGAGCCCCCTGTAATTACTTTTTGTAAGCAATTAATGCAAGAGTTTTTGATCATACCCGTGTCACTTACTTTTCTCCTTTTTCTTTACTTTGTTTGTTATGCTCTGAATATATGCGAGTGCTTCCCCACGCGACCTCGCCGAGACAGGTTCCGCGAGAAGAGTAGTTATGAGAGCGCGCCCGCGAGTGGATGCGTTTTGAGTGTTCGCCGAGCCCCACGCGATTCGGGGGTGGGTTGCTCTCTGCTCTTGTCACGCCACCATAACTCGCACACGAGCCATCCCGGTTGAGCCCGAAAAAAAAGAGAAAATTTTCTAAGTCAAACGGGCAAAGGGGTGAGGTGCCCCGGCCTGGCTCGCCTTCCTTTGGCGAGGCCCGGGTTCGCCACCTACTCGCCAATGCCGAGCCGGGAATGACGAGTCCGAACTCGCCCTTGCAAAATCATCTTGCTGATGCCGAACTGGGTTAGCCGAGCCCGAGCTCGCCTCTACAGAACCCCTTTCCCCTTACTCCCTGGCACTTTGAGACTTCTTGATCTTTATCTGGCGATTTCGGGGCCGACACCATCGAGTGACTTCCGGCCCTGTCAGCTAGGTGAGAGCCTGACAGCGGGATCTGCTCGAGGCCAAGGATGACACCGAGTGACTTCCGGCCCTGCCAGCTAGGTGAGAGTCTGGCAGCGGGATCTGCTCGGGGTCCAAACACATTCCATCAAGTGACTTCCGGCCCTGTCAGCTAGGTGAGAGCCTGACAGCGGGATCTGCTCGAGGCCAAGGATGACACCGAGTGACTTCCGGCCCTGCCAGCTAGGTGAGAGTCTGGCAGCGGGATCTGCTCGGGGTCCAAACACATTCCATCGAGTGACTTTCGGCTCTGTCAGCTAGGTGAGAGCCTGGCAGCGGGATCTGCTCGAGGCCAAGGATGACACCGAGTGACTTCCGGCCCTGCCAGCTAGGTGAGAGTCTGGCAGCGGGATCTGCTCGGGGTCCCGACACATTCCATCGAGTGACTTTCGGCCCTGTCAGCTAGGTGAGAGCCTGACAGCGGGATCTGCTTGAGGCCAAGGATGACACCGAGTGACTTCCGGCCCTGCCAGCTAGGTGAGAGCCTGGCAGCGGGATCTGCTCGGGGTCCAAACACATTCCATCGAGTGACTTCCGGCCCTGTCGGCTAGGTGAGAGTCTGACAGCGGGATCTGCTCGAGGCCAAGGATGACACCGAGTGACTTCCGGCCCTGCCAGCTAGGTGAGAGCCTGGCAGCGGGATCTGCTCGGGGTCCCGACACATTCCATCGAGTGACTTCCGGCCCTGTCAGCTAGGTGAGAGCATGACAGCGGGATCTGCTCGAGGCCAAGGATGACACCGAATGACTTCCGGTCTTCCAGCTAGGTGAGAGCCTGACAGCGGGATGTGCTCGGGGTCCAAACACATTCCATTTCTCTATGCAGGCTAGCTATAACAATACTGGAGGGTTGAAGAAATTTATTATAATTAAAGTATCGCTTACATGCTTCAGAGGAAAAATCGTTTTAGGTCGTCACCACTCCAGGTGAGACTCAGGGTCTCGCCCTCTACATTTTGGAGTTGATAGCCTCCTGACCTCAAAGCTTCCTTTACAATAAATGGTCCCTCCCAGCTGGGATTGAGCTTCCCTACGGATGCCGACCTCCCTGCTGCATCCACCTTCTTCAGCACCAAGTCCCCTTCCACTAACTGCTTGATCCTGACATGCTTGTCAAAGTACTTGGTCATTCTTCTTTTCACCTCCTCCTGTCGGATAGTGGAAAGGTCCCTCAGCTCTTCCACCATGTCAAGGGAGAGCCTCAGCTCCTCCTCGATCTCTGCTTGCCACTCCTCTCGGCCTTCTTTGGCCGCAGCGACTCGAGGTGTTTGGACTTCAAATTCCACTGGGAGCACTGCCTCGCACCCATGGGAGAGTTTGAAGGGGGTCTCTCCAGTAGCCGTGTTGGGGGTGGTTCTTAGGGCCCAAAGAACCGCGGGAAGCTGCTCCACCCAGCTCCCCTTCAAATTCTTCACCTTCTTCTTGAGGAGGTTGACGATGATCTTATTTGCGGCCTCCACCTGCCCGTTGAGCTTGGGGTGATGGACCGAGGCGAACCTGAAGTCGATTCCAAGCTGTTCGCAAAAGCTGGTCAATTCGGCGCTGGCGAACTGGGGCTCGTTGTCCGTGACGATGGCCTGGGGCAGCCCATGGCGGCAGATGATCTCCCCCCAAACAAAGTTCCTGATTACCTGGGAGGTCAACTTGGCCAGCGTCTTCACCTCCATCCACTTTGAGAAGTAGTCAATCATTACTAGGAGGAACCTTCTCTGACCACTGGCATGGGGGAATGGTCCAACCAAATCCATCCCCCAAATTGCGAAGGGTCAGGGGGCTGTGATACTTCTGAGTCGCTGGGCCGGCTGTAGCTGGAGGGGGGCAAACAGCTGGCACTTATGGCATCTTCTTGCGAACTCCGCGGCGTCTCGGCCCAGGGTGGGCCAGAAATACCCTTGCCTGACTATCCTTCCTTCCAGGGTCCGACTCCCGGAGTGACTCCCACATTCCCCGGAGTGGACTTCCTTCAAGATCCTTTGCACTTCGCCCTCGGCCACGCAACGAGCCAGCATCCCTGAGAGGGTCATCCTGTACAGCTGCCCGTCCTGGAGGAGGTAATACGCTGACTTGTGCCTTAGCTTCTTCTTATCTGCCCCCTCCGGATACTCTCCCGTGGAGAGGAAAGCCACAACTGGGTCCATCCACGAAGCTTGTTGATCAATTTCCATGAGCTCTCCCTCTTCGATGGAGGGGCGGAACAGGTCGGTGATAGTACCCCCCACCTGGGGACCATGCTTTGCTAGCTGGTCGGCTTGTTCATTCTCTTCCCTGGGCACGTGTCGGATGGTGAAGGTTTGAAAAGTGTCTATGACCCCCTTTACTTTGGCCAAGTATGATCGCAGGGTGGGCTCCCTTGCCTCGAACTCCCCGTTGATCTGGGAAGCTACCACCATGAAGTCAGTAAGGACCTCCACGTCCGACACCCCCAGCTCCCTGCCCAGACGTAGCCCTGCTATCACGGCCTCGTATTCGGCCTGGTTGTTTGTAATGGGGAAGTGTACCACCACCGTCTGCTCAATTCGAGTCCCTTGAGGGCTTTCCAGGATCACCCCCACTCCAAGGGAATGCCTCCCTGAGGCACCATCCACCCTCACCTTCCAAGGAGTCGGGCGGGTAAGTTCTTCCTCCGCCACTTCAACCACGTAGTCGGCCAAAAGTCGGCCATCGCTTGAGCTTTGATCGCGAGCCGCGGAACGAAGGAGACATCGAACTCGCTCAGTTCCACCGACCACTTAGCCAGCCTGCCTGAATGCTCCACCCCCTCAAAGATGTTGCGGAGAGGATGGTCGGTCACCACTCGGATTGAGTGTGCCTGGAAGTAAGGTCGCAGCCTCCGGGCCGAGATGATCAGGGCGAAGGCTAGCTTCTCCAAAATCGGATACCGGAGCTCGGCCTTCCTCAGGACCCGGCTCACGTAATAGATAGGGAGCTGCCTCTTCCCCTCTTCACGAACTAAGACGGAGCTCAAGGCCTCCGCCCCGACCCCGAGATATAAGAACAGGTCCCCCCCCTCCTTCGGCCCTTGGAGCAGCGGAGCCTGAGTCAATTGCACCTTGAGGTCCTGGGACGCCTCCTCGCACTCCTTGGTCCATTCAAACTTCTGACCACCCCTCAGCGTTTTGAAGAAAGGGGAGCACTTCTCCCCTGCCCGTGAGAGGAATCTACTCAGCCCCGCTAGCTTCCCCGTTAGCCGTTGGACCTCCTTAGCATTCCGCGGGGATCCCAGCTCCAGGATAGCCCTGACTTTATCAGGATTCGGCTCGACCCCTGCGGGGGTGAGGTGGTGCCCCAAAAACTTTCCCCTGCTGGCCCCAAAGACACATTTTAGGGGGTTCTACCGCATCTTGTATTTGCGCAGGGTGGCAAAGGTCTCTTCCAGGTCCCGGAGGTGGGAGTCCACATCCCGACTTTTGATCATGAGTTCATCTACATACACCTCCAAATTCCTCCCTCTCTGCTCCTTGAAGACCCTATCCATCATTTTCTGGTAGGTTGCCCCAGCATTCTTCAGCCCGAAGGGCATCATCTTGTAGCAGTAGCATCCATCCCCTGTGATGAACGAGACATCCTTGATGTCTGGGGGGTGCATCCTGATTTGATGATAACCTGAAAAAGCATCTAAAAAACTCATTACAGAAAAACCGACGGCTGAGTCAACCAGCGCGTCGATTCGAGGCAAATGATAATAGTCCTTAGGACAAGCTTTATTAAGTAAGGAAAAAATCGATACACATCCTCCATCGGCCGTCTCCTTTTTTAACCATGACCACGTTGGAGACCCAGCCGGGGTACTGAATCTCGGACACGAAGCCAGCCTTGAGGAGCTTCGTCACCTCCTCCCTGATGGGCTCCGCCAGCCTGTCCGCAGTGGACCTCTTCTTCTGCTGAACGGGGTGTGTTCCCGGGTCCAGGTTGAGGCGGTGGCAGGCCACATCCGCGTCAACCCCCGGCATCTCCGCGGCGTTCCAAGCAAAGATGTCCACGTTCTTCTGGATGCACTCCAGCATCCTGCCTTGGTCCTCCGGGGTCAGCCCCCCGCTGACGCGGATCTTCTCCGCCCTGCCTCCACGGGTGAGCACCTCCAGCTCCACCACTTCTTCCGCAGCCTCTAGCCTGGACTGCCTTCCCCATTCTTCAGCATCTCCTTCCGTCGGGACGGGGACCTCGTACCTCCATCTCTTCCCCTACGGCCATCACTTCGGCCACCTCCCCCAGGTCTCCTCCTGCCGCCTTTCTCCTCTGCGCAGCTCTTCATCTCCAGCTCCTCCCCTCCTGCTTCCTGCTCAGCCTCCTCCATCCTTCGCCCCATATCCTCGGCTCCCTCCTGCCAGGAGATGTTGTTCACCGCAGTGACATAACACTCCCGCGCCACCTTTGGGTCCCCCCTGACCCTGACCTGGACCCCCTCAGCGTTGAACTTCAAGCACTGATGGAAAGATGAGGGGACGCAGCGGAAGGCGCTGATAAGGGGCCTCCCGAAGATGGCGCTGTAGCTGCTGGGGGCGTCCACAATGACGAACCTGCAGTTTCGGGACTGCCCCCCCAAGGTAACATTGAGGCCGACTCCTCCCTCCACTTCCTTCCTCTCTCCTGAAAACCCAAATAAGGGTCCATCAGAGGCCAGAACCCTCTTTGCCTCCACCTTCATTGCGTCAAACGCCTTTTTGAAGACGACGTTGACGGAACTCCCGTTGCCACAGTAAAATTCTCGATGGCTGCCTCGATGACCATCACATCACAGAACGGATCCTCGTGGTCTGTCATATCGCTCCTGGAGAAGGTGATCCTCTCCTCCGGGGGTGGGGTTTGGGATGTGGAGGCGACGCTCCGCCGGTACATGGTGTGGAGGCTCGCCTTGCGGGAAGCCTCGACCCCCACTCCCCCGTGGATCACTCCAATCCCTCCTCGGGTTCCAACATCCACCCGGACTTCGCAACGATCCTCCTCCGCCCGAGGCAGGACCTCCTCAATCCTCACTTCTTGTCGCCCCTGCTTCTGCTGCTGCTGCTCCCGATTCCCTCTCATCTCGAGGAACTCCGGGCAGGTGGCTGTGGCATGCCCCTCTTCCTGATGGAAGTCGCAATAGGGCAGCTCCACCCTGACCTCTCTTCTCCTCCTCCTCAACATCCCCCTCCTCGCTCCCAAGGCTATGGCCATGGCCTCCTCTTGATCGGGAAGCTGGGGCCTAAGGCCCTGCCTCCAGCCCGGAGGGTGGAACTGATCTTGCCTCCCCTGGTGGTGATCACTTCCGTGGTATCCCCGTTGTGGCCCCTGCCCTTGCCACTCAGGTCTCCAGCCCAGTCGACGGTCGGGCTCCTGACGCCCCCACCTCGGCTGTTGCTGCCACTGGAGCTGCCTCTGCTCCCTCTGCCTGGGCTCTCCTCTCCTCTCCTCCTGTCATCTTCCTCCCTTCGACTACTTTTCCTCCTCAGTGGCCCACCTGGCCAGTTTCCTCGCGAATTCCGGGTTTGATGCCTCCCCGTCAACTTCTCTTGCCTCCCTCTCCATCAGCTCTTCGTAGGAGAGGGGGGGAACTCTCTTCAGCTCCATCCGGAAGAACCCCTGCTGCAGGCCCCGGGTAAAGGCCATCATCAGACTATGGCCCGGCATCTCCTGGACCTGAGTAACCTCCTCCTGGACCCGGTCCACGTAGCTTCTCAGCGTCCCGTTCACCCCCTGCTTGATGTGGAACAGAGACTCGGATTCCTTCTTCCTCTTCTTCGAGGTAGTGAACCTCAGCATGAACCCCCGGCGCAGGTCCTCGAAGCAGTAGATGAAGCTGGCCGGTAGCTGATGGAACCACTCACTTGCCTTCTCCCTGAGGGTGATAGCGAAGAGTCGGCATTTGAACCCGTCCGACATCTGCCGGATGGACACTACATCCTCAAACCATTGCACATGTTGGACCGGGTCTCCCTTCCCGGTGTAGTAGGACATCTCGGGTTCCCTGAACCCATCTGGAACTGGAGCTGAGGAGAACAGCTCGCTGAAAGGACTGCCTCCCCCCACTGGGCGAGCCGGCGAGTCTCGCGAGCCCAGCTCGCCGAACCTGCCTCGGCCTGTCGAGCCGGGGAAGAGCTCGCGCCCGGGGAGCTCGCACCCTCGGCCTTCCTCGGCCACTTCTTTCCCAGCTCGCCTGCCGGGAGCGTCCTCGCCCAAAGAGGGGGCGGCCGCGATCGGGACCGCTGGAGACGAGCATTCGGCCCGCGTGCCGAGTGCGAACTTGACGAGGCTCAGCACCTCATTCCTGAAGTCTTCTAACATCCCCACCGTGGCAAGAGGCGGGGGGGCGGCGAGTTCGGCCCGTCGGATCCCTGGCCCGTCATTGAGCTCGCGGAAGCTTTTCTGCACTGACCACTGTCCACGCTCACCGCACCAAAATGTTGAAACCGATTCCTCGATTTCCTGTGGAGTTCGACCCTTGGGGAAAGGGGTGATCTCGCGCCTACTTCGTCCCTACAAGCAAAACAACAAAGAAGACAAGGTAAGACCGACCCAAGGGCTCGGCGGGGGAGGTCCCACCACAAACCCGGAAGATCTCAAAGCGCTTCCCCTTCTTAGCCAGAAGCCGAGCTAAGGTACCCTCAGAAAGTACTTGAAGATTGGAGCAGGAGAGCACAGGAAAACACCTGCTTTCTGGGGTACCCCTTGGGTCCTATTTATAGTTTTTACAATCTGGACTGTCAATAACCGAAAGAGCTGACCTTAAATTACCTGAAAACCCTTGGTTGGGCCTGCCAACAGCCAAGCTCCGCTGTTTTGAAGGGCTATGGGCAGGCCAGCGGGGGCAAAACAGTAAAAAGTACCTCATACGTCCAGGCGAGCTGGGGAGCTTTGATCACCTCGGCAGGCCTTGCTCGCCTACTGTTGTCGAGTTCCACTGCGAGGATGCGAGTTGTGGCTCGCTCGGCGAATGCCGAGCTCGGGGTCGCCGAACGTCGATCTCTGGTCGCCGGATGCCGAGCTCGGGGTCGCCGAACGTCGATCTCTGGTCGACGGATGCCGAGCTCGGGCTCGGCCCCTCCACTATCGAGCTCGCCTATTGTCCTAAGCCCGATCTGCCTAGACCCTGGTGACCTTGCTCGTCGGACACGAGGTTGTACAATGAAGAGTTGACCAAGGAAAATTAGTAACTTCATTATTTTGAGTGTGTTCAGTTTGGACTTTCGCATATGAAGAGAGAAGCGAAAATCCAGATCTACTTGACCCTAATCCAATGGATATAAATCACACTGTGTGACAGTGGAGATGGTGATACATCATCAAACCATGTATTGTGTCTATTCTTTTTCTGTATTTTATTGCAAATTAATCTCGTCTTGCACTCCATGATGTTGTCAGCTAGTCATGTTTTCCCCAGCGGTTGGATTCAAAGTCGATGCTTGACACGACATTGGAACTAAAATTGTGTAGAATTGTGGCCCTAATAACTAGATATGAGCTATTGTTTCTAACAACTGATATCAGAGATTAAGCATTGAGGTTCTGAGATATTAGTGGGAGCATTGGCCTCTGAAGAATGGAAGATAGAGGTTGGTGAGTTCAATAGAAGGATGAAATGTAAGAAAAGCTTACCTCCTCTTCGAGATGAAGCCACATAACATTAAGTCGATAAAGTTTATCTCTACCATCTCACTAATATTTGGATGGTGAAAAAGGTTAAAAAGGGGCAGCCCGGTGCACAAAGCATCCTCGTGCAGCGAGGGCCCGGGGAAGGGTTCCACCACAAGGGTGAAATGTGGGAAAACCTTACCCTGCATTTTTGTAAGAGGCTGCTTCCAGGACGCAAACCTGTGACCAGGAAGCAGACTTTGCAAAAATACAAGGTAAGGTTTGCCTACATTTCACCCTTGGATGGTGGCAAAGGCTATTTGAAAAATAGAGGATGGCACGGTGATGTTACTTTGATCACCAAAACAGTAGAAGATACTACGTAGTCAATTTTTGACTTAAACATGTGAAAGGTATGTACTCTATTTTATGAGAAGATATTTGTCATCTTTGCTTGCATTGAAAGATGGAAAGTCGGGTGGAATATAAGTTGGAGGAAAGCTTTGTACCTGATATCATAGAACAATGGAAACTTTCAGATCAAGGTGTTAAAATATTTTGCTTAGCAAATAGAAATGTATTTGCACACCAACTAGCAGGGATGGTGATGCATCCTAAAATCTGAAATTGATTTTCGAACTTAAAATTTGAGGACAATATAAATTACGTGGCGCTAGAGGAAGTTGTTCGCGTGTAATGCAAACGATAAGCATCCAAGTTTTCTCAAAACACACGTACAATCAACACTCGCACGCAAGCAACGGTAAGTTTAACTAATCCACATGCTAGCAAAGGAAAAACAAGCACGATTTCAAAATTAACGACAAACAAGAGTGGTGTTAACTTAAACAAGCAACGACTAATTTACTGGCCAAATAATATTACGCATAAATATTATACCAAAATTAAGGGAGGTATGAGCTTGAGGGAGAGTTATACCAAGCCCACGTGAAAACAACACGACCCTCTAGACAAAGAAGGACTGGTTCCGGCCCGGGAAGAAAAGGGTTGTAGACTCGGGGAAGGAAAACGGCAGCCGGCCGGGAGTTCGTGTGCAGAGGGTTGGCTGACTTCGAGCGCCGGAGGAGGGCCATGAAATGGGTGTCGAAGGTCGACTGGCCCCAGGCTGGAAGGCCGGAGGCCGGGAGGGTTGGCGAGCTGGAGCAGGCCGCCGACGACAAAGCGAACAGGGGCCACTCAACTCCGCCGGTGGAGGCTTGGGTCCGGTTTGTCGAAGATCGCCGGAGCTGCGGGAGGCGGTGACTGGCCGTGGAATGGCGAATCGGTCAGGGTACGTGCTGTTTTGGAGGAATACGGGCGGCTGGTTGCTCTGGACGAAGAAGACGACATGGACTGAGTAATCACGTCGTTTTCTCTTTTTCAGGCTACCCCAAGGTTGGAAAAAAAACTAGACTTCTCCCTCCTTTTACATAATTTCAGAATTGACTTAATATTTTTTTTTATTTGCTTGCTTAATTTAACGCTACTCCTAATTTGACGGACATATTCATTCAAGATCTTATTGGTCGGTCACTCCAATAAGTTAAAAAACAGTGCGCGAATAACAAGCGCGATACAACTTGAGTGAAACTAAAACATAAAATGCGCAAACACTTGTGTTACAAAAAGTACTAAAAAACAAAATGGAGATGTCAACTTGGGTTGCATCAATTCTCTTGGGGTGGAGAGTACTCGACCCCGTCGAGAATATGACGAAACCCTCCACTAAGAGAACCAAAAGTCAATCCGAGAAATATCTGAATTGATGACTTGTTTGATCAGCTAGTGGGATCAACCATCTATTCGAAACTAGACTTGAAGTCTGGGTACTACCAGTTGAGGATTCGGGAAGGTGACATTCCCAAGACAGCGTCGCTACGGTCATTATGAGTTCACGGTAATGCCGTTTGGGCTATGTAATGCGTCATCGGTATTCATGGACTTAATGCATCGAACATTTCGAGAGTACTTGGATTTGTTTGTGATCGTCTTCATTGATGACATCTTGGTGTACTCTCAGTCAAAAGAAGATCATGCGAACCATTTAAGAATAGTGTTGCACACCCTGAGGAGAAATAAGCTTTATGTCAAGTTCTCAAAGTGTGAGTTTTGGCTGTCGTCAGTGGCTTTTCTTGGCCATGTGGTGAGTGGAGAGGGCATTGCGGTGCATCCGTCAAAGATAAAAGTCATTCGGGAGTGGCCAGTGTTGTCTTCTGTGGCCGAAGTGAGGAGTTTCCTTTGACTGGCGGGCTACTACAGACGTTTCGTAGAAAACTTCGCACGGATCGCTTTGCCTCTTACCACACTAACGAGAAAGGATCAGAAGTTCGTTTGCATGCCGGAGTGCGCGCGAGCTTTTGAAGAGCTGAAGAGTCGCATGACTACCGCCAATCTTGACGTCATCATGTGGTTCGGACGGCTTTGAAATCTATAGTGATGCGTCAGGGAGCGGCTTAGGTTGCGTTCTTCTTCAATTCAGAAAGATGATCGCTTATGGCTCACGCCAGTTGAAAGTGCATGAGCGGAACTATCCCGTCCACGGCTTGGAGTTGGCGGCGGTGATTTTTGCACTTACTGTGGCATCATTATTTATATGCCGTGAAGGTGGATATATTCACGGACCATAAGAGCCTCAAATATTTGTTGGATCAGAAAGATCTGAACATGCGACAACGAAGGTGGATGAAGTTCCTCGGGGACTACGCCTTACAGATTCACTATACTTCCAGGAAGGGAAACGTGGTCGCAGATGCCTTGAGTCGGAAGACTCCAGCAAGGGCAAATTGGTTGCAGATGCATGATGAGTGTCTGATCCAGGAGTTGGAGGCTTTAGAGATTTTTTGTGTTGACAAGAATTCCACAGCAAATGCGTGCTTGACTTGGATGGAGGTACAGTATGACCTTGCGGACAGGGTTCGGCGGGCAACGGAACTTGATGAAAGTTTACAATGTTATGCAGTGGATGGAGTAAATGACCAATTTTCCTAGGATGACGGCCTTTTGCGAAAAGATGGTCATTTGTGCGTCCCGAAAATGGGTAAGTTAAGAGATGAGTTGATGTATGAAGCTCACTTCACTAAATATTCAATTCACCGAGGGAGCACAAAAATGTATAAATATATGAAAAAGTTGTTCTGGTGGCCGAATTTGAAGAAAGATATAGCACTATACGTGGCTAAATGTCAGACTTGTGCCTTGGTGAAAGCGGAATGCCAGAAGTCTAGAGGTTTCCTGAAGTCGCTACCTATTCCGGAATGGAAGTTTGATTATATCTCAATGGATTTCGTGCACGGTTTGCCGAGATCTCAACGCTGTAACGATTCGGTTTGGGTGATCGTAGACCGGTTGACTAAAGTGACTCACTTCATTCCGAATAAGAGGGACAATTCAGTGGCAGTTTTGGCGAGGCTTGATATTGAACAAATAGTACGATTACACGGTGTTCCCCGTAGCATCGTAAGTGATCGAGACGGGCGCTTCACTTCGAATGATTGGATGCTAATTCATCAATTGTTGGGGACAAAATTACAATTCAGTACGGCCTTTCATCCACAAACGGATGGCCAAACTGAGAGGACCAACAGAACGATGGAGGACATGCTCCGAATGTGCGCCTTGGATTTCGGAAAGAGATGGAAAGATCATCTCTATATGGTGGAGTTCGCATACAATAATAGCTATCAAGCTAGTATAAATATGGCGCCTTTTGAAGCTTTGTATGGTAGGAAATGTCGTACACCCTTAACTTGGGCGGAAACAGGCGAGTCAAAGCTCTACAAGCGTAGGGAAGTCGAAGAGGCGAATTCGACTATACGCTCCATTCGAGAGAGGCTATTAATAGCCCAAGATCGGCAGGCCAAATACTACAATGTCAAGCACCGAAACGTAGAGTTTGCGGTTGGCGAATGGGTATATCTGAAAATTAAGCCATTGAAAGGCGTATCGAGGATTCGGCGGTTGAAAAAGCTGAGTCCAAGGTATCTTGGCACATTTGAAGTAGTAGAACAAGTTGGAGAAGTTGTCTATCGGCTAGCTCTTTCAGAGGAATTGAGTGGATTGCATGATTGTTCCACATATCAATGCTTCGGAAAGCCGTGAAGGATCCAGCTCAAGTGATTGTGAATGATCGCGTACCGGTCGAATCCGGGCTAACGACGAAGATTAGGCCCATTCGGATCGAGGATAAAGCGGTTAAGCAGCTGCGGAACAAGACAATCGGGATGGTCAAGATTCGGTGGGACAACTGTGGCCATGAAGAGCTGACATGGGAGCGGGAGCAGACCATGCGGGCTGAATATCCCGAGTTGTTTACCTAAAATATTGTATATTTTTGTTGAGTAAAAACTATTTGTTATAACAGAACTGTTACTAGTTGTTGCTTGGTGTTGTATGCAAATTTTGGGACGAAATTTTTGTAAGGTGGGGAGGATTGTAACACCTCAAAAAGGCATAGTGGTCATTGGGGGCTACCGGTGTCAATGATGATGGAACAGAAATGTCTCTGGATGCGCGCAGTAGTGCGAAAAATCTCGTGTCTCTGAAAATCACGTTCAGTGGTCTCACTAGGGGAAATCAAACTATATCGAAGGACACAAACTAAGTGCTCAGCTTGTTCTCCCTCAACCTCAATAACGTTATCAGACTCGGACTCGGGCTCAGGTTTGGAGTCATTAAGGAAAACTCCATATTCTGGCTCACGCCATCAGAAGAATCAGTAATTGTGACGAAGTGACATCGCGGGCACTCAGAAGATTTGTGCTCAGGCTCCATACACTTGAAGCATCGGAATACTCCCGTGTTGGGCTTGGATCATATGGGCTCCTTACCTCGGGTGAGGATAGTGGGAGGAGCTGGAGCCCCAGTAGTGACATGAGGTGAGTCAAAATTCTTGGGGGTGGGTGCAGTGGTGGTGGTGCTCGAGGAGGGTCTATCAGTAGATCTATGCCCAGATGTCCTCTTCTGAAGTGGGGCCTCCACTTTTCGTGCTCGACTAGACACTTCACTCAAATCTCTAAAATCGTGCAACTCTAGCTCATCCCTAATAGCGTAACGGAGCCCGTTCAGATAACGGGACACTGTCATATCATCCTCCTCGTGTAGGTCTAGCCTAGACTGCAATACTAAAAACTCGTGGGTGTGCTCATCCACGGAAAGTTTGTCCTGCCGAAGGTTGTGGAACCTTCGATAAAGAGTTTGTAGATAGTCTGGGGGGGCATATCGCTTCCGCAGTTGCAACTTAAACTCTTCCCACGTGGTGATAGGTGCTAAGCCTAAGATGTATCGGGTACGCTCAAGTTGAACCCACCAGACTAGTGCGAGTCCTTTAAGCCTAAGAACAGCATACTCGACTTGTCGATTCACAGACATTTGTTTCCACGCCATAAACTTTTCCACACGCTCACACCAATCGAGACATTTCTCGCGCTCTATGTGACCCTCAAAATCACCTACATCAAGCTTAACTTCATCGTCCCAACGGGGTTGAGTCAGGTTGTGCAGGTTCTGCAGGTCTAGGGTTTTGTTTCTCTTGCCTAGGATTTTGGTGAGGAGGTTGATTTAGTCCTAGGTGGCGTTCAGCTTCTAGGTTATTAACGGAGATTCTCAAGTTGTTTACTATATGATTCGTGTCTCTCACGTTGGCGATGAGTGCTTCTACCGTCTTCATCAGCTCACTCATTCAGTTAGCTAGGTCGTCTATGTTAGCGTCTATTCGATCTATACGGCTCTCCATTTTTTTTAAACACTTCATAATAAATTTTTGAAAAAGAGGGCACAAAATAATTTTAAAAAAAAAATTTTAAAATAAAAAATTTACTGTGTTTTTTTAGGGAACAAAATTTAAACAGTATCGTTCAATTCACAATAGGAGTGAATCGAACCGTCCTCTGATACCAAACTAATGCATCCTAAAATTTGAAATTGACTTTAGAACTTAAAATTTGAGGACAATATAAATTAGGTGGCGCTAGCGGAAGTTGTTCGCGTGTAATGCAAGCGATAACCGTCCAAGTTTTCTCAAAACACACGTACAATGAACACTCGCACGCAGGGAACGGTAAGTTTAACTCATCCACATGCAAGCAAAGGAAAAACAAGCACGATTTCAAAATTAACGACAAACAAGAGTGGTGTTAACTTAAACAAGCAAAGACTTATTTTACTAGCCAAATAATATTACGCATAAATATTATACCAAAATTAAGGGAGGTATGAGCTTGAAGGAGAGTTATACCAAGCCCACGTGCAAACAACATGAGCCTCTAGACAAAGAAGGATTGGTTCCGGCCGGGGAAGAAAAGGGTTGCAGATTCGGGGAAGGAAAACGGCCGTCGGACGGGAGTTCGTGTGCAGAGGGCTGGCTGACTTCGAGCGATGGAGGAGGGCCAGGAAATTGGTGCCGAAGGTTGACTGGCCATAGGTTGGAAGGCCGGAGGCCGGGAGGGTTGGCGGGCTGGAACAGGCCGCCGACGACCAAGCGAACAGGGGCCACTCAACTCCATCGGTGGAGGCTTGGGATCGGTTCGTCGGAGATCGTCGGAGCTACGGGAGGCGGTGACTGGCCGTGGCATGGCGAATCGAGCTGGGGACGTACTGGTTTTGAAGGAATACGGGCGGCCGGTTGCTCTGGACGAAGAAGACGACGTGGACTAAGTAGTCACGTCGTTTTCTCTTTTCCAGGCTACCCCATAACAGAGGAAGGGTCGGGCTTTATAAAGGTGTTTCTTCTTCTTTGTTTTAATACTCAAAACTGATAGGTAATAAAGTTGAAATAAAGTGGAAGGTTTCATGGCAGGCTCTTTAATGTGACCGGGATAGGGAAAGTTTCATAGGCCAGCTGTTCGGATAAATCTTATGATTTAATTTGGATGTTTCAAAGATTTAATGGTTTTGGAATTGAATGGTTGGAGTTTCAAAGGTTGAAAAAAACAAAAAGGTTGGAAAAAAACTAGACTTCTCCCTCCTTTTACATAATTTCAGTATTGACTAAATATTTTATTTTATTTACTTGCTTAATTTAACGCTACTCCTAATTTGACGGACCTATCCATTCAAGATCTTATTGGTCGATCACTCCAATAAGTCAAACAACAGTGCGTGAATAACAAGCGCGATACAACTTGAGTGAAACTAAAACATAAAATGCGTGAACACTTGCGTTACAAAAAGTACTAAAAAAACAAAATAGAGATGCCAACTTGGGTTGCATCAGATGGTACTAGGCGGAGACAATTGGCATGGAAGGGTAGACACATCCAGGCAGATTAGAGTTGAGCATGCAAAATGCATGGATATTAATCTGAATGAAGATCGCTGATCATGATGGTGCTTGTTGGATTGCACATAACACTTGAAAAGATGATTGTAGTGTTGGCATAACAGACAGAGGATTCTCAATTCCTCGTGAATGTTTGTCTTTTATTTTTCTGTGCATGCTATCATCACATGTATTTTGTATCACGCATGTCACTCACGCACACTCTTATGGCTTATTGGGTTGATCTGTTCTTCTTATTCTAGGGACGCCAGATCCATGAATTCTTGAATCTCTCGATGCCGGCAATCCCCTCGTCTTATTCCCTCTCTCGATGAGGGTGGTTCTCCTTCCACATCCTTGGTGATTATTTTGTGCCTTCTCGATTTCTATTCGGGGTTTCCTTATGGCGGGCAGTGAGTCCTATACCACCATGTCTTTCGGTGGAGTGGCCTTGCCTACTCCAGCTTCTGTTGGACCTTATCGCGTCCCCTCGGATCATGATGCTCCTCAAATCACCACTATAAAATTGGATGGTTCCAACTACCTCCTGTGGGCTCGCTCCATCTCTCTTGCTCTCAAAAGCCGTCGATTATTTGGCCATGTCAGTGGCACGGTGAAAGTTCCTGCGTCTGACACTCCTGAGTAGCTTCAATGGGAGTCTGACAACTCTCTGGTGATGTCTTGGCTACTTAACTCTATGACGGAGTCCATTACTCGGAACTACCTGTTCTTGGATACCGCAGCGAATATCTAGAAGCATGCATAGACTATCTATTCTGGTCGCGGCAATGCAGCTCAGATCTACCAACTTCATCGTCGGCTGTTCCTCCTGCGACAGGGTGATCGACCCCCTCGGCCTACTACTCAGAGTTCACCCAACTCTATCAGGAGTATGATCATTTTGATTATCAGGCCCTGGTGTCTACTGAATATGAGGTGCTTGTCCGAGCAAGAGAAGAACGCAATCGCATCTTTGAGTTCCTCCACGGCTTACATCGGGAATTTGATCTGATCAGCATTCAGATTCTTGGCCGCTCTCCTCTACCTTCTCTGCCCGAGGAGTACAGCCTTGTCCAATAGGAATTCGATCGCGGTCTGACTCTGCTTCCCGTCTATGCCCCCGAGGGATCTGCCCTTGTCTCTCTTTCTCATCCTGGGGCTCGTCCTGCTCGTGACACTAGAATGAGGACTGCGGAGAAAGATCACCTAATCTGTGATTATTGCGGGAAGGCCCGCCATATTAGATATACATATTTCAAGCTTCATGGTTTTCCTCCTCGAGGCAGCCCTGCCTTTCGTGGTGGCAGGGGAGGTGGTCGCTCCCAGCACAGGCCTCCTCTACCAAATTAGCCCACTTGTCGAACGTTGGGGAGGACTCTACTGCTCTTTCGGCTGAATAAATTCTGGCGTTCCGCCGGATGATGCTTGGACCTCCAGCGGAGCCGTCCGGTTCTGCCTCCTATTCCTATGCTCATCAGGGACTTACAGGTGCTCACTCGGCTTCCTCCCACCTCTCCTCTCAGTGGATCATTGATTCTGGGGCTACGGACCACATGACCGGATCAGCCACATGTTTTGTGTCTTACAACCTCTGTCTGGCAGGGACAAAATGAGCATTACTGATGGATCGCTATCTCCCATCGCTGGGAAAGGATCCATTTCATGCCCTTCTCTTACCCTCTCTTCTGTTCTCTGTGTTACTGCTTTCACCCGCAATCTCCTCTCTATTAGTCACTTGACAAACTCTATGAATTGCTTAGTGACCTTTTTTCTACCTCGTGTTTTTCAGGACCTGAAGATGGGACAGTGATTGGCTCGGGTAGACTGTGCAACAGGCTCTATGTGGTTGACCCCTCTGCTTCCACTTCATCCAGCATCGCTCGGCTTCCCAACGCTCTTCTTGTTGCTTGTCCCTCTGAGTTGGATTCCTGGCAGTGTCGGCTAGGACATCCTCCTGTCGCTATTATGAAGTTGTTGCTTCCTGCTATGTCTTCTACTTTGTTTAATGTTTTTCATTGTGATGTGTGTGAACAGGCTAAACATCATCGTAATACTCTTCCTCTTATGTCTCCCCGTAGATCAGTTTTGTTTGTTGTTATTCATACTGATGTTTGGGGTCCCAGCCCTACTGTTTCTATTTTTGGTTGTCCGTGCTTTGTTTCTTTCATTGATTGTTACTCTCGTTGCACCTGAGTTTACTTAATGAAGCATAAAAGTGAGGTGTTCTTTATTTTTCAGCGCTTTCACAAGATGGTGACAACTCAATATGGTGCTCTCGTTAAATTTTACGTAGTGACAATAGTCGCGAATATATTGACGTTCGTCTTGACAAATACCTAAGTGACCTAGGTATCATTCATCAAACCTCTTGTGTACACCCCTGCTCAGAATAGGGTGGCCGAGCGTAAGAATCGGCACCTCCTTGAGGTGGCTAAGTGCCTTCTCCTTCGGATGCATCTCCCGAAGTATTACTGGTTTGATGTTGTTCTCACCGCGGCCTACCTCATCAATCGTCTTCCTACACGGGTCCTCGGGTTTCAGACCCCTCTCACCACTCTAGGGGTCCGTACTACCTCTCTCTCCCCACGTGTCTTTGGATGTGTCTGCTTTGTCCATACCCGGCCTAAGACCAAACTTGATCCACGCATCATGAAATGTGTGTTTATTGGCTACTCTCCTACTCAGAAAGGTTATACGTGCTTCCAAACGTTTACTAAGCGGGTATTTGTTACCATGGATGTCACCTTCCGGGAATCTGAAGCTTATTATGGGAACTCTCTTCAGGGGGAGAGCACAGCTACATAAGTGAGTTCTCCTCCTTCTGTTCCTCTGCCTATTCCTCCATCTCAGGTGCCACCTCCCGTTCTGGTCACCCCATCATCATCTTTTGTTCCTACTCTCTCATTCCTCTAGTGCCTCTGGTGCCTCCTCCTATTTTGCAGGTCTACACTCGACGTAGAAGGGGCACGAACACTCAGGCTCTTGTTATTCAACATGTGCCATCGTCTGATCCATCGTCCGGTATTAACAAAGGTAACCCTGCTTCTACTCTACATCCTCTTTCTCACTTTGTGACTTATGACTCATTGTCTCCTTCGCATAGAGCATTTGTCACCTCCTTGGCCTCAATTTCTATTCCTTAGTCTTGGCAGGAAGCACTTGAGCATAGTGAGTGGAAGGCGGCCACGCTGGAAGAAATGGGAGCACTTGACAAGAAAATACTTGAGAGCAAGTTGGTTTTCTCTGTGAAGCAAAATTCTCAAGGTCTTGTGGAACGATACAAAGCCAGGTTAGTGGCGAGAGGATATACGAAGACAACGGGCATTGACTATCAGGAGACATTTGCACTAGTGGCAAAAATGAACTCCATCAGGATCGTGCTTTCATGTGCTCTGTGTAAAGGGTGGAGTCTCCTTCAGTTGGATGTGAAGAACGCATTTCTCCACGGTGACCTTAAGGAGGAAGTCTACATGTCCTTACCTCCATGTGTTAACCAAGAAGGATCGGCAGGGAAAGTATGCAGGTTGAAGAAAGCTTTGTATGGCTTGAAGCAATCTCCACGTGTGTGGTTCGGGAGATTTCACCGAGCTATGATCTCTTTCAGGTACAAACAGAGCAATGTTATTCACACCTTGTTTGTGAAACATAGAGAGGGTAAGGTGGTTGATCTCATTGTCTATGTGGATGATATAGTAATAACTGGCAATGATACTGAAGCGGTTGAACATCTGAAATCCAGATTGTCTCAGAAATTTGAAGAGAAGGATATTGGCCCCCTCAAGTATTTTCTGGGCATTGAGATGGCTAGATCCAAGCATGAGATCTTTATATCTCAAAGGAAGTATGTTCTAGACTTGCTTGAGATGACTGGAATGCTTGGGTGCAGGCCAGCTGATACCTCAATTGAGGTCAATCACAGACTTGAAAGAGATGGAGGATAAGTCGTTGATGACGTATCTGGCTTCCAATGATTGGTGGGAAAGCTTATCTATCTCTCTCACACTCGACCGGACATATCCTATATTGTGGGGGTCCTAAGTCAGTACATGCATTCACCTAGATCACATCACCTGGATGTTGCACACAGAGTTCTGAGGTACCTCAAATCCACTCCTGGCAAGAGAATTTTGTTCTCACCCAATGAGGCATTAACCGTAGAGGTCTATACAGATGCGGACTAGACAGGATTAGTTGATGACCGGAGGTCAACATCAGGGTATTGTTCCCTTGTTGGGGGTAATTTGGCAACCTGGAGAAGCAAGAAACAACATGTTATTGTCAGATCCAGCACAGAGACAGAATTTCATGATATGGCACAAGGTCTATGTGAAAGGTTGTGGATCCAGACGATCATGAAGGACCTTGGGTGAAGTGTGACGGTCCAATTAGGATCTATTGCGAAAACAATTCTGCGATCAGCATTATCCACAATCCGGTGCAATACGATCGCACCAAGCAAGTGGAAATCGACAGACACTTCATCAAGGAAAATATTGTTAGGGAAATTGTGAGTACCCTGTGTTGAAGCCGGGAAAACCCCTACTCCAAAATTCGGATCAAGGCAGCCTAAGGTTACTGATTTTGCGGTCTGACGTCACAATTCAAATGGCTAGCGCGAGAGAGAGGAAACTATTTATAAGCACACCCCAAGTGCTCTAGCAGGGAGGTCCCACCACGTACCCGGAAGTTTGGGAGAAACTTCCCCTCCGCAACCAAAAGGCTGGGCGAGGTACTAGGCAGGCATGGACTAGGCGAGTATCCACTTAGGGGGACCTCAAGCTCTTCCAAAAGTGTCATTTCTAGTACCCCTGGGGGCTATTTATAGAGAAATCCTAGGGGATATAAGCGAGTATCCAGCTACTGCCAGCGAGTTTCAAGGGTCTACTCGACCATACTCGCGAGGTACTCGCCTCTGCTCGTCCAAGCTCGTCTCTGCTCGCCCAAGCTCGTCTCTACTCGCCCAAGCTCGCTCATGCTCGCCCAAGCTCTCCCTTGCTCGCCCAATGGCCTGCGAAAAGCTGTCTGCATGGGTACTTCTGATCTCGACGAATTACGGGTTATACACCATGTTTGTCCTATCAAATCAGCAGCTAGCAGATGTGCTTAGCAAAGTGTTGGGTCAGAACTCATTTGACAGAATACTGAACAAGTTGGGCATGACAGACATTGCACGCCCAACTTGAGGGGGAGTGTTGCAATATGTTAGAATAATGAGTTTTATGTTGTTATTGTATTTTCGTCATGTACACCCATATATATATAGGAGCCTCTAATGTAATGGATGTGTAATTGATTCTTTTCAGCAACGGTCTGTTCCCTCCTCAGCAGCTGGCATCGCCTCGCCCAACCTCGTCGATGCCACCACCAACAATAGTGTGCTCCAACAACCAGTCCTCATCCACCCTCCGACAGAATCGTTACTTCCCCATCAGATCCAGAGTCCCCAGCCATCAGCAACTTCATTTCGGCTAATATCATCATCTGTGTTTCTCGATGTCATTGTTGCTTTCTCCGGCCACCACTTGTCATATCCACCTGCCCTCACCTTCCTCCATTCACTAACGAGTCAATTCTAGTCTCCTGAAACCAGTTGAGTTCTCTGACGGATAAAGTGGAACCCGAGCTTAGGCTTGTCGATATAACACTTTCTAATCTCCTCATTTCCCTCACTTTTATGATCATAAATTCTCCTTGTATTACCACCCCCACGGGTACCTTGGCCACACCTATCTCCACAAAAGCACTTCCCTCGACCGTTAAGCTTCTTCCTGAGCCTCAACCCCAGAATGAAGAGTTCCTTCTTCCCCATCCGACCATCCCTACTGATATTGTGACTCCAATTGCCCTAGTTGTATCAAACACTTTATCCATTGAGTTTCTTACCGAACCCCTGCTCTAGAAGAAAGACTTGATGGTGACATGTCTTTCCTCTTACATAAAGATGATTCAATCTCAAATCTCCTAGGTTCCTACAGTCGCATACCACTTAGTGCACTAACATTATGTGTGATGATCACATGCTCTTGACATTAGAGTCTGTGGAGAAAACCTCAAACTTGTATATACTTTCTCAGCAATCAAATACAAGGTATGAATACACATTTATAGGAGGGAGAAAGAGAGAAGAGATCCTTATACATGGTGTGGGACTAAAGAGGAGAGAAGAAGAAAAATAACCAATTGGGCTCCATCATGGGCCTCTTTATATGGGTTTTTCCAACACTCCCCCGCAAGCTGGAGCTTACAAGTCATAAGCACCCAGCTTGGACAGTAACTGATAAAATAGGGTACTTGGTAGGGCCTTTGTGAGGATATCAACAACTTGTTCAGTACCCGGAACATGCTTCAATTCTATCTTCTTCATTTTAGCTTTCTCCCGGATAAAGTGACAGTCCACTTCAATATGTTTCGTTTTTCCATGGAAAACTGAATTCTTTGTTATGTGTATAGCAGCTTGGCTGTCACATAACAGGATGGTTGGTGAGGGAAGCTTTACTCCTAGATCGGCGAGGAGACTTTCAAGCTATGTGAGCTCAGAAACAACCGATGTCATCGATCGATATCTCGCTTCAGCTGAGGACCGAGCAACCACGGCTTGTTTCTTACTCCGCCAGGTAACAAGATGACCTCCAAAATAGGTACAAAAACCACTGATTGACCGTCGATCACCCAAGGACCCAGCATAATCTGCATCAAAATACGCAACCAATGTTGGAGTAGAGGATGAGGTTTTGTATACCAGCCCTTGACCCATAGCTGTTTTAAGATATCTTAGGATGCGTTCGACGGCTTGAAGGTGAGAAATTTGTGGGGCATGCATAAACCGGCTGACCACCCCAACAACAAAGGATATATCTGGTCTTGTGACCGTTAGGTAGATCAATTTTCAAACAAGTCGTCGATAGAATTCAGGATTTTGGAGAGGAAGATCTGTATTGGAAGCATGTGCACACAGCTTATGATTTGCATCCATTGGAGTAGTAGTCGGCTTGCATCCAGAGTAGTCAGCATCTTGAAGGAGATCAAGGCAGTACTTCCGTTGGGAGAGTACAAGTCCATACGAACGTCTCGCAACCTCAAGACCAAGGAAGTATCGAAGGTACCCCAAATCTTTTGTTTGAAAGACGGGGCTAAGGTGTTGTTTGACCGCTTTGATTCCCATTGAATCGTCTCCAGTGATTAAGATGTCATCAACATATACTAACAGAAGAACTGTTCTTGTTGTATGATGTCGAGTGAACAGAGAGAAGTCTGCTGAGCTCCGAGTAAAGCTGACTTCCCAAACTGCCTTACTGAATCTCTCGAACCATGCCCGAGGGGATTGTTTGAGACCATAGATGGACTTCTTAAGATGACAAACTCGGGACTCCCTCGTGGTCTCGAACCCGGGATGTTGCTGCATGTAGACTGTTTCTTGGAGGTCGTCATTCAGAAACGCCTTCTTGATATCCAGTTGATGTAAGGGTCAGTGGCGATGCACAGCCACTGAGAGGACATGAACGGTGTTGAGCTTGGCTACTGAAAAGAGTTTCCTCATAATCAAGGTCTTGTTGTTGGGTGAAGCCACGAGCCACCAGACGAGCTTTCAAATGGTCAATTGTCCCATCAGGAGCATGTTTGATGACAAAGACCCATTTACACCCCACCGGTGTCTGGCCGTTAGGTAGAAGTACAAGATCCCATATCCGGTTAGCCCAGAGAGCGGTGATTTCTTCTTCCATGGCCGCCCGCCAGCCAGGATGTTGGAGAGCCTCCTGCACAGAGTTAGGTTCAGAAATCGAGGATAATGAAGTGGCAAATGTTTGAAGTTGTGTGGATAGGCAATGTAAGGATACATAGTTCTCCATGGGATGAGCGGTTGATTCTGGTGCCGGACCAGCAGGAGGCGGAGCGTCAGAGGTCGAAGCTGACTGCATTGGGGCAACAGAGTCAGGATGGCGACGAGTGTAGACATGTATAAGAGGCGGCTTGGAAAGAGTGGGAGACCGGTCAGGAATTTGTGGTGGTGGAGTGGTAACGGGAATGGCAGGTTGTAGAACGGGTGGTGGTAGAGGAGTTGAATCTGGAGCAGAGAAGAAAGGAAGATCATCCCGAAAGATAACATCAGCAGAAACAGTCACCTTGCGGGTAGCAGGAGAGTAGCACACGTAACCTTTCTGAGTTTGGCCGCCCGGGGATCTAGCTTGTCTGTGGATGGACCAAAAATGTGAACGTAGCAAGTACAGCCAAAGATGCGGGGTGTGAGAAAGAATGTCGGAGTAGAGGGGAACAGGAGGTTGAACGGAGTGCCATTGTGGAGTATGGGGGAAGGGAGACGGTTAATCAGATGGCATGTCGTTGAAAGCGTAAAGTTCCAATAAACATTGGGAACCTGCGTGTGAAGCATGAGAGAGCGAGCAACATCAAACAGATGTCGATTCTTACGTTCCGCGACTCCGTTTTGTTGGGGGGGTATAGGCACACGATGTTTGGTGAATGATCCCAAATTCAGAGCAAAGATTCGCAAATTCGTGGCTAGTGTATTCGTAAACATTATCAGTGCGTAGGGTTTTGATGTTCGTGGAGAATTGCGTGCGGATCTCAAGGAGGAATGCCCGAAAGACACTGGAAAGCTCGGAGCGATCACGAAGTAAATATAGTCACGTCATCCAAGAATAATCATCAATAAAGGTTTAAAAATAGCGATACCCAAAAATACTAGTGATTTTGTACGGACCCCAAATATCGGAGTGTACTAAAATAAAAGGAGCAGAGCTCCGAGTATAATGAGATGGAAAAGATGAACGAGGTTGTTTGCCGAAAATACAAGATTCGCACTGAAAAAGAGGAAGAGATACATTTGGTAGAGTCTTTTGGAGGACTAGGAAAGGGGCATGCCCAAGACGTCGATGTCAGTCGACGGAAGAGACGGAGGAGAGGAAAGTAGGTGAGTCATCAAAAAGGTAGAGCCCGTTTTGCAGTCGTCCCTTACCAATGATATTCCACGTCTGTCGATCCTGTATCAGAAAAGAAGATGTAAATGTTACAGAGCAGTTTAAATCGGCAGTGAGGCGACAGAGAAAGTAAATGAAACGGGGAGCCCGGAACGTGAAGAGCCGAGCGTAGAGATAGGGAAGAAGTGAGAGGGATATCAGCAGAGACGGAGACTGGAACAGTGTCCCCATTGGCCACTGTGATATACTTAGGATGAGGAGAATCCAAGTACTGATGTGGCCGCGGGGAGGTTATGTGATGAGTGACATCTGAAACCACTATGCAGCGCGGACTAGTGGAGAGACAAATGATACCTTCATTTGAGATGGAGGCAGCGGAGGCAACGGAGGCAGGTGGGCGGCTGAGCAGACCCTGAAGTTGTTGGAGAAGAAGTCGGACCTCTTCAAGGTCAGTACAAGTGACAGATGAGTCGTTGTCAGCAACAGCAGCAAGCGAGCGAGGAGGAAGCCCATGTTTGCGATAGCAAGTAGCCTCAAGGTGGTCGTCCTTTTCGCAGAAGGAACAGTTAGGTCGTGGTCAGCTACCCCAACCTCTGCCCCGAGAACCTGAACGTCCCCCACGAGCAGGAGGAGGGAGAGGCAGTAAGAGCGGAGAAGTCTGCTGAAGGAGGGCAGGCGACGGAGCTCCAGAACTATCAGGAGGTGGTGAGACCTTGAGCAACATGGAGCACACATCAGATAGTGACGGAGTAGCAACAGAGGAGAGGATCTGAGCCCGAACGCTCTGAAGATGAGGCGGTACACGAGCCATCATCATGGCCACACCGACGGCTTCTTTTTGGGCACGTTGGGCAGCAAGATCCATCGTAGGGGACTGATGTTGAATCCAGGCTTCAACCAGAGTCTTGACCCGAGCAACAAAGGAGGTGAGGTCGGCGGCCCAGTCAACGTCAAGAGTCTGAAGATCTGTTATGATGTCATACATGTGCTGGAGACTATCTTTGCCGGAATAGAGAGAATGGAGCTCATCCCACATCGCCTTAGCTGTGTCGTGATACATGGTCATGCGATAAGGTTCGTCATTAAGGGAGTTGAGGAGTCATGTTTGAACTCGACCATCGTTGCGCAACCAGTCTTCAGTAGGAGCAGCGGGAACAGCTTGGGTCAAGTGATGTAGAAAGCCTTTGGAATGGAGAACTCGGCGAACAGAGTGCACCCACTCCACAAAGTTCTTCTTCCCGGCTAAATAAATAGTGGTGATCCGCAATTCATTCCGGAGTTCAGGAACAAGGGTCGGGCGGTCTGCAGGAGAGGAAGCAGTTTGTCCGGTAGAATCAAGAAAGGACCTCATGGCAAGGCGGACAGGAGGCTAGATCAGCGGTAAGAAGATCAGCGACTAGAGAGGAGACCACGCGAGAAGATCGGGCGATCAGAACAACGAGCAGAAAGAGGCCGGACGGTAAACCGCGCGAGAAGACCACACGGTCTTGGTGACAACGCACCAGTGGCAAGGCAAGGAAGAGGCCGCGACCAAAATGCGGAGCGGTTAGAGAGGAGAAACCGCTGCGACTAGAGAAGTCATAGTGACCAAGAAGGGAAGAAACCGCGCGAGAAGATCGCACGGTCACGGTGACAACACACCAGCGGCAAGGAAGGAGGCCGCGACCAAAATGCGGAGCCCGCAGCGGTTAGAGAGGCCGCAGTGACTAGAGAAGTCGCAGCGAGAAGAGAGAGGAGACTGTAGTGAGAAGGCGGGTAGAAAGAGCACGCGGCGAGAAGGCAAGAACGTGGCGGTAAGGCGAGTAGACAAGGAGATCGCGTAAAGAAACCGCAGCGAGTAGAAAGAGGAGCGGGTAGACGGGAAGAAATCGCGTGGTTAGATGAGGACAGAGGAAATGGCCCCACCTAACAGAGAGAGAGTTATAAAAGGTCCAAGAGAAAGAGGAAGAACGGGAGGTGGAAGCCACGAGAGAGAGAGCAGAAGGAGCGGTTAGAGAAACTTAACCGCGTGGGAAGCAGCGTTTAGAGACGGGCTTAACCGAATGGGAAGCAGCGGTTAGAGAAACTTAACCACATAGAGGACTTGTTTTCTGTGAAAAATGGACAAAGAGCTAAATAAATCGCAAACTTAATTGCTCTAAAAAGATAATTATTACATAGGTATGCCCCATTATTTATAGAAAATGGGAGAGGAGAGAGAATACAACAAACGATGTGAAACTAAATATAAGTTGCGCGGGCTGGGCGGTTTCACACAGTCAAACCGCTAGGCTACACAATACACAACAGCAAAACCTCTGAACCGGGGTGGCTAACACCAAGACCGCTCCAGCTAGCATCAGACCGCTGCGGTCAACCTCCCGGCCGTTGCGGCTAATCATCCGGACCTCTGTTGCGGCTAACATCAAGCCGATGGAAAGCTGACAAACAGACCGCTGATCCAAATCACCGGGCCGCTGACCAGACAGGTCGCTGGTCCAAACCGCCAGGTCGCTGACCAGACAGGCCGCTGGTCCAAACCGCCAGGTCACTGACCAGACAGGCCGCTGGTCCAAATCACCAGGTCGCTGACCAGACAGACCGCTGGTCCAAACCGCCAGGTCGCTGACCAAACAGGCCGCTGGTCCAAACCGCCAGGTCGCCTGAAAAACAAGCCGCCCGACTAGAAGGTCAAACCGCCAAACTTTAAAACTCCCCCTCAAGCTGGATCGTATATGTCAACCTTGTCCAGCTTGCTACAAACATCTGGAGCGGAAACTTGTTTCGTGAATAAGTCTGTCAGCTCTTTATCAAAAGTGATGAAGGGAGTACAGATCTGATTCTTCAACACCTCTTCCCTAATGAAATCACATTCAACCTCAATGTGCTCTGTCCTCTCATGAAACACAGGATTCTTCGATATGTAAATGGCGGCCTTGTTGTCACAGAACATAGGAAGAGGATGATCATAGACTTCTCCCAAGTCAAGCATAAGCGCTCGTAACCACTTCAACTCACAGGTAATTGAAGTCATGCTCATATACTCTGCTTTAGCACTTGACCTCGAAATCACTCTCGTTTTTGTTTTCCATCTAACAAGATTTCCTCCTACAAAGGTGCAAAAGTCTGTTGTAGACTTCATATATTCTTTGTTATCAGCATGCTGGCATCAGAATACGCTTCAATATTCAGATGATTATTCTTCTGAAACAACAAATCCTTTCCTGGAGACCCTTTCACATACTCCAGAATTTTTATGCCAGACCGAAGATGACACTCTCTAGGATTCTGCATAAACTGATTGACCTTTTCAACCGCATAACAGATATTTGGTCTAGTAACAGTCAGATATATGAGTTTGACTACAAGGCGTCTGTACATAGTGAAATCTGAAAGAAGAGGAGAACCTTCAGTCCACCCCTTATCATCTCCAACCGTCATCGGGCAACGAGCAGGTTTAGTGTCAAGAAGATCGGTCTCCTTTAAGAGATCTAGCGCATACTTTTGCTGTCAAAGAACCACCGAGTTCCTCTTTCGTGAAATCTCAATGCCCAGAAAGTACTTCAGAGGTCGCATATCCTTAGTAACAAAATGTTGTCGAAGATGTTTGGCTAGATCAGTGTCTTCTTTATCATCACCAGTCAAAAGAATATCATCAACATAGACGGCAAAAACCACAAGTCCTTTAGTAGTCTTGCGTATAAATAGGGAATGATCAGCAGAGCTTCGATTAAACCCAATAAGAGAAACAACTTCACTAAACTTTTCAAACCAAGCTCGTGTACTCTGCTTTAAACCATAAATCGTCTTCTGAAACTTGCATACCCGAGACTCCCCCTGAGTAACATACCCATGAGGTTGCTCCATATAAACCACTTCGTGCAAATCACCATAAAGGAAGGCATTCTTCACATCTAACTGAGACATCTCTCAGTCCCGATTAACAGCCACAGAGAAGAGAACGTGTATAGTGTTGATGCGAGCAACGAGAGAAAAAGTATCAAAGAAGTATACCTTATATGTCTGAGTAAACCCTTTTGCCATAAGCCTCGCCATATAACGATCAACCAAACCATCTGGAAGATACTTAACCACAAAGAACCACCGACAGCCAACCACATTAATGCCTAGAGGTGGGGAAACAAGAGTCCAAGAACATCTCTCAGTTAATGTGTTCGTTTCTTCATCCATAAAGACTTTCCAATGAGAAATGTCAAGAGCTTCTTGATACGTAGCTGGTATAACAATAGAAGAGATAGCAAGAGCAAAACGCTTGCCAATTGGTGAAAGCTGAGCATAAGAGAGAACCGCATCAATAGGATGCTTAGTGCATTTACGAACACCTTTTCGCAGGACAATAGGAAGATCAAGATCAGTCTTGTCCAAGGGAGGCAATTCACTGCCAAAAGAAAGAGGAGGCCCGGGAACAGGTACAGAAGGCTCCAAGGACAAGCAAAGAATCAGTTTCGGCAGAAAGAGACGGCACAACAGGAACAGTTGTGGAAAGAACTGGTTCCGGCAGAGGTGTCGAGACAACAGACAATGAAGAAGAAGTATCAGAAGGCAAGAGAGAAGAATAAGGAGAAAAATACAGTGTATCTTCAAAGAAGGTAACATCCGCAGACACATACTGTTTGCGCTGAAGAGGATCAAAACAGCGATAGCCCTTCTGAGTAAGACAATAACCAAGAAATATGCATTTAACAGAATGGGGAGAAAGTTTTTCACGACCAGGAGAAGGTATGTGAACAAACGTTGTACATCCAAAAACCTTACGAGGTAAAGGAAATGGCTCGGCGGTGGGATACAAAACGGAAAAAAGAGTTTTGCCCTGAAGAATAGATGAAGGTATCCGGTCAATGAGATAGCAGGAGAGAAGAACGACATGACCCCAATAGGACCGATAAACATTCATTTGTAACAGAAGGCTGCGAGCAATATCCAAAAGATGACGATTTTTGCGTTCGGCAACATCACTCTGTTGAGAGGCATATGGGCAAGAAGTTTGATGAATCAAACCATGATTCGCACAAAGATCAGAAAATTGTCAGCCGACATATTTTTTGGCATTATCAGTACGAAGATCTTGAATAGGCACCTGAAACTATGTCAAGATCTCATGATAAAAGGCGGTAAACATAGTGTAAAGTTCAGAACAATCTTTCAGGAGATACAACCAAGTACACCTGGAGAAATCATCAATGAAAATGACAAAATATAAGCTACCTCTACCAATAGTGGCAGTAGGAGCAGGACCCCAAATGTCAGAATGAACAAGTTCAAAAGGACTCAAAGAACTACGTCCCGTTCGTGCTGGGAAAGAACAACGATGATGTTTGCCAAACTGACAGACTACACAATTCAAAGGGGAATCTTCTTGAGGAAGATCTGGAAGAAGTTGGTGGATGAGGTGAGGAGGGTGACCAAGACGACGATGTCATTGCTGAAGAGATGAAGAAGCAGAAAGAGCAACGTCGTGGACAAGAAAGAAGAGACCACCAATGACAATCTCAGTAGCAATCGTAGCATTGGAGACAGAATCAGAGAAAGAACAAGTGGTGCCCATAAAAGTGACTATGCAAATTAACTGAGAGCAAAGAGCATGAACAGAGAGTAAATTGCACGGGAAAGTAGGGATATATATAGTGTCATCAAACAACAAAGACGAAGAGAGACGCACAGTGCCAACACCATGCACAGGAGCAGAAGTCTCATTTACAATAACAATAGGAGACAGTCTGTTCTATTCAAGCAAAGAGGAGAACAAACGAGAGTTGTCGGTCATGTGACAAGTGGCACTAGAGTCAATAAGCCACTTATCAGAGGAGGCCACAAGAGCACGAGTGATAGAAGAAAGAAGGGAAGTCATCCTCATGAAGAAACCGGAAAGCGGAAAGACTAACCACACGGTTAGAAACAAGCCGACAAAAGAGGAGCGCAAAAAGAGAAATCGTAGCGCCCAAGCAGCGAAAAAACCGCGCGAGAAGACCGCAGTGACAAGAGAAAAGACCGCACAGTCAAGGTGACAACACACCTGCGGCAAGCCGCGACCAAAATGCGGAACTCGCAACAGATAAGAAATCGCACGAGAGCGACAAGCAAGAAAGGGAGGGAAGCGAACATGAAGAAGCCGGCTCGGGAAGCAAACCAGAAGAAGTCGGCGCGGTTAGACAAACAAACCGCAATCTGATTGGAGCAAAGGATCGATTCGCTCTGATACCATGTGAAAAATGGACAAAGAGCTAAATAAACCGCAAACTTAATTGCTCCAAAAAGATAATTATTACATAGGTATGCCCCCTTATTTATAGAAAATGGGGAAGGAGAGAGAATACAACAAATGATGTGGGACTAAATACAAGCCGCGCGGGCTGGGCGGTTTGACAGAGTCAAACCTCTAGGCTACACAATACACAACAACAAAACCTCTGAACTGGCGGTGGCTAACACCAAGACCGCTCTGGCTAGCATAAGACCGCTGCGGTCAACCTCCAGGCCGCTGCGGCTAATCATTCGGACCTCTGCTGCGGCTAACATCAAGTCGATGGAAAGCTGACAAACAGACCGCTGATCCAAATCACCAGGCCGCTGACCAGACAGGTCGCTGGTCCAAACCGCCAGGTCGCTGACCAGACAGGCCGTTGGTCCAAATCACCAGGTCGCTGACCAGACAGGTCGCTGGTCCAAACCGCCAGGTCGCTGACCAGACAGGCCGCTGGTCCAAACCGTCAGGTCGCCCGAACAACAAGCTACCCGACTAGGAGGGAGAAAAAGAGAAGAGATCCATATACATGATGTGGAACTAAAGAAGAGAGAAGAAGAAAAATAACCAATTGGGCTCCATTATAGGCCTCTTTACATGGGCTTTTCCAACAGAGTCGATACATTATATCGACTACATATTTGAAGATTGCAATTTTATTTCACTGCATTATCCTCCAAGTATAGGCGAGTATGACGATCTTCGGTTTCATCAGATTATGAGAGTAGAGAGGAACTCCTAACATTTTCACTCCCAAGAAGGAAACGCGCTTTAAGAGTATTCTATGAAAAATTTTATAAGATAAATTTGAAATGAAAATTAAATTTTGTAGTGTCTGTCAAAACTCAATAAAATGATAAGATTGAGGTGCTTGATCTAGATCCAGCAAACACATTTAGGCACCCAACAAAAGATTGTATGATGCAACATGATTTAATAATTCCAAATGTCGAGATTGTTTGCTCGTGCGTTGCTCATTTTGCTACCATTTCCTTCTCACTTTGTGATGTCTATCCCTTTGAGCATGCTTACTTCGTATTTGCTCTCTACTCCATTTGGTGACGCCCATCTCTTTGATGCTCTGGCATTAACTGATCAATTAAATACTATGGGGTTAATGCTTCGTCGTGTTATGTGTGTACATAATTAACATTAACCAATCCGTCAGTAAATTTAAATTCTTGCCTTGTGACTTTACATCCTAATGCTTGCGGAATCATTATCTCATGTTAATTCATTACTCAATTGTTGGACTTTTGCACGTGCTTAACAAACCTACATTAAATTATCTTCCATTATTGCTTAACGAGTTGACACGAATGTAGACGAAAATAGTGAAAAGGTAAGCTTTTTCTTTTAAAAGTTTTGTATCTTTTCTTTAAGAGGACAGAAAATAAAATATTTTATATTAATGTGACGACTCCGCTTATATAAGAGGGGTAATACATGTATAATTAATTAATTATAACACTCCCCCTCAAATTGGGCATTTTATATTTCTCATACATAACTTGTCGATGAAACACAGAAAACATTCACCCACAGACTTTTAGTAAGAACATCAGCTAATTGACCTTGTGAAGGAACAAATGAAATTACAAATAATCTTCTTCTCAATATTCTCTCTGATGAAGTGTCTGTCCGCCACAATGCGATTGGTGCGATCGTGTTGAACGGGGTTGTTGGCAATATTGGTTGCAGCTTTGTTGTCACAATACAACAGGATAGGACTAGCTACTTCAATCCCCAAAAATACCTCATTTGGATCTACCTGCTTCAATCCCCAAAATATACTTAAGTTTTCTCAGATCTTTCACTTCAAACCTCTTTGCCAAGTTTCCCTTTAGATCTTTCACTTTTGCAACATCATCTTCTATAGCAACGATGTCATCAACATAGACAGTGAACATTAACATGTTATCCCTCTATTTTATAAACCTAGAATGGTTGGCGTGACTGTCTGTATCCGAGACAAATCATGACTATGTGAAAAGGACCAAACTAAGCCCTCGGTGATTGCTTCAAGGCAATAAAGAGTCTTTTTTTAGTTTGCACATTTTCCCATCGAAACTGGAAGGAGAAAACTAAGGGAGAGAGACATACACCTCTTCATCTATATTTCCATGAAGGAATGTTTCATTCCTAATGTCCAATTAGGTAAGATATCCCTTACCCCCAACAAAAGAATAACAAGATTCGTATAGAGTTCGTTTTTGCAATATGAGCACAATTTTCTTGATAATCGACCTATATGATTTGAGTATATCTCATTGCCACCATCCTTGCTTTAGAACATTCAATCAAGCATTCAGAGTTCTGCTTCACGGTAAACACCCCATTACAACCAATGATCTTTCTGTGTGGGAGGTGTTAAATCTCATATATAATTTTTTTCCAAAGCAATCATTTCCACAATCATTGTCTCTTTCCACTTTTGATACCCAAGATCCTACTGTCTTGTCGATGGAATAAAGACAAATACAAGAGACAAAATAAAGGTTCTATGCGAAGGAGTTATAGTATCATAAGAAACATATTGAGACAATGGATGTTGGGTGCAAGATCTGATATCTTTACGAAAGGTAATAAGAAGTTTAGAGGAATTAGCTGACAGAGTTGGCAATGAGACTGGTAGTGCGGGATGAGCCTATGTTAGGATTTTTACTCTGTCTGGTGTACACATGTAATTCATGTTCTTTATGAGGAGTTCCCCCTAATTAGGAGTCTCGTCGTGAGTCAAAGTATGTGGGGAAATGGAGTATGGTGGAGGGATCAATAAAGATATAGTAGGGGGGAGCTCACTTATTTCGTAGGTATTGCTCAAAATTCACAAAAATGTAATATTCGTTGTGACAAAGATTCTTTTATTCGAGGGATGACAACATTTATACCCGTTCTGAGTAGGAGAATACCCAAGAAATACATACTCGAGAGAACGGGGATCAAGTTTAGATTGGCCTAAGGAGTGTGTGTGCAAAGCACACAACCAAAAAATTTTGGTTGAAGTGAGGTCGGGGTAACCCCTAAGGTGATAAGAAGGGATTGGTGTCCCAATACGTGAGATGGAAGGCGGTTAATGAGGTAGCGGCTATGAGAACGGAATCTCCCCAATAGAATTTAGGGAGGTTCATAGTGAATAGTAAATACCGAGCGACTTACAAGAGATGGCGTTTTTCACTCAGTGACACATTCTGAGATGGGAAGTGAACACATGATGTTTGATGGAGAATACTATGAGCAGTAAAGTAATGTCCAAAGTGAGAGTTGATATACTCTCAACCATTATAACTACATAAAATTTTGATGATAGCAGAGAATTTAGTAAAAAATATTTTATGAAATTTCTGAAAAATAAAAAATACTTCATTCTTATTTTTCATCAAATAAACCAAAGTCGCGTGAGAAAAACAGTCAATAAAGATAATAAAACAAAAACATCCAGAAATGGAGACAAGGGGCAGGGCCCCCAAACATCAGTATGAACGATATGAAAATGAGTAGTACTTGATAACGAAACATGATTAACAAGAATACGATGATGTTTGGCAACAACACATACATCACAAACCAAGTTTTTGAAACGCAGAAGAAAAAACAGGAAATAAATGTTGCATTATAACAACAGAGGCATGGCCAAGTCGACGATGTCAGGTAAGCAGTTTGGATGTTTGCGATGTGTGGAGAAATTGCGGAAATGGAGACCAACAAGAGGCAGTGTTGTCGATGTCGGCCGACATGTCCGTCATCTCGGCCGACATAAAGGGTTTGGGGATAAAACACCACCACAATATCGTTTTTAAAAATATCACCTGATATATTTGTTTAACCTGATATATCGGGCGATATTTTGCGAGCGATATATCGTTGAGAGTATTAAAAATGTTTTTTTTTATTTTTTGAATAGACCAAACACCGGTTAAGATGTTGTCGTGCGACCTTAAGGTCACGGGTTTGAGTGCTGGAAGCAGACTCTTGCAAAAATGCAGAGTAAGGTTTGCCTACATTTCACCCTTATGGTTGGATCCTTCCCCGGACCCTCGCTGCTTGGGGATGCTTTGTGCATCGGGATGCCTCTTTTGAAGAGATCAAATAGAAATAGTTTGTTTTGTGCTTTATTTTGTGCATCTCTCTAAATCTAGTGTCGACTACTTTCTCATCTCGCTCTCATTTGACAATTTTTATCTTGTTTATTGCAGTTGACGGCTCTTTCTTGCAAAATTTATAAGCAGACACTAAGTGTATATATGTTTATTGTGTAATTTATAAACATACATTATGTATGCAATTATACATATTTATAAAAACAATATATATTTATGAATAAATTTATTTAAATATTAAAATCCGACATTATAAAATATCCCTTGATATATCCCCGCAATCTGATATCTGATATAGTGATATTTCAAACTAAAATCGACATGAACCCGACATCTGACATCTGCAACCATGACAAGAGGAATCAAACACTTAAAGGTCATTATATATGCTACCAGAGCCAATCACCTTCCCGAAAGAGGGGAATATGACAAAACCTGAAGCCTATCCAGTCACGTGATCAGCAGCTCTGGAGTCGATGATCCAATGAGTAGAAGGATGAGTAGTAGCAGAGTGGGCACTTGTTGTAACTATGTGGACAAGGGTAGAGAATGAAGTAGAATTGGTAGCAGTCTCAGTAATTAAGCCATGCATCAACCGATAAAGGTTCTGCATCTCTTCAGCAGAAAAGGAGGATGACTGAGTAGAAGTAGGGGAAAAAGTCTAGGGGGACTGCTCTCAAGAATATCAGTTAAATGAGTAGGGTGATGAGTTCTCCATGGAGTTCTACCATGACCGCGACCACCACGTGATGTCAATCCTCCCCTGGGAGGAGGAAAGTCATGTAGTTGAAGCACGTATTCAGAGTATGACTAGGCTTGCCACAATAATCACAAGTGATCCTTATCTATAAGTTTAGGCTTGAAATCACGAGAAACCCGACCTACAGAATTGAGTTGATGAGCAACT
Source organism: Platanthera guangdongensis (assembly GCA_039583875.1). Classification (NCBI taxonomy): domain Eukaryota; kingdom Viridiplantae; phylum Streptophyta; class Magnoliopsida; order Asparagales; family Orchidaceae; genus Platanthera; species Platanthera guangdongensis. The sequence goes on from CM077165.1 coordinate 130,467,678, forward strand.
AATGTTGATACCTCTGCAATAGTGGTGGTGTTCCAAGACTGCATGTGGTCAAACTCTTATTGTACAAGATTGTAGACTTCAGTAAGCAAAGAATAGGGACACATCCCAAAATATGAACAATAATCTGATCAAAATCTGTGTAACCCATGCAGGAACTTGAATACATGATTATGATCCACGTGCGCCCCCAGTAAGAGCTCATACGCATTACAGACTATGATAAGAGAATTCAGGTGGTCGTACTCCCGATACAGTTGAGTAAACTCAAGATAAAAAGCCAAAGGAGGGCAATAAGCCTGTTGGAGAAGAAAGATCTTGTGGCGTTGTTGTAAAATCTGGGGTGCATTCCCCTAGTGGGAATAGGTAGACCCGGCATGTTTCCATATGTCAGCAACAGTGTCTAGGAAAAGGTAAATCTGAGCAATGGATTCCTGCATGGAATTCGTGCACCATGACATGACAATGAAGTTTTCTGACTCCCATTAAAGCCAAGTTAGAGAGTTCTTGGCTGGTACGCTGGGGGTGGCACTAATAGCCAAAGAAATGTCGACTCTTTAAACCTATAGTAATAGAGCGAGACCATGATAAATAATTAGTGTCATCCAGTCGGATTGTTGTGATCTGAGAGAAATTATGATCTTGACCAGCCCAGGTAAATCCAGCAAGGATCATGAAGCTACCATAATCAATCACGTCCGACATAAAAAATGTCATCAACAAAACTTCTCCAAGAAAATGGGGGAGAGGAATGTACAACACGTCTTCATAGAGCGGAAGTGAGATAAAGAATCATTGTAGAATTTGAAGTCTTCCTCCTCTTGAATAGCAAAAATATCCAAACGTCGGAATCTTGTGAAAATTCAGTATGACAATAAGAAGGCCAAAGCGAAACTTTCTCCAAAGTTTGAAGTCAATCAGACAGCCAAAAGTTTGTCGGAGAAGGCATCCCGTCAGCCAGCACCGACAGGCCAACGGGAACAGCCGCGCAAGACGATCAGCACTGCAAGTAGAGGAAGGAGAGGAAAAAGTCTTGGTTTGGTCAGCGTCGGGAGGGAAGAGGCAGGCAAGAGAGGAACTTTGATGGTCGGTCGGCGGGTTGGAGAAAAGGTAGTACGGAAATAGGAGCGCTTAGGTCATGCTGCCTTTGATACCATGTTAGGCGAACTAAAAATGTAATATTTTATATTAATAAGATGAGCCCTCTTATATAAGAGGGGTAATACATGTATAATTAATTAATTCTAACACTTTTTATTTGGATGATGGATCAAATCTTTGCCTGTGTAGTTGATTCTGTAAATAATTTATAATAAAGAACATCTGGAGTAAATAGAGAAAGCATTGTGAATCAAGACTGACTATGCAAGAAGTTAAGGCTCCGTTTGAAGGGACTTATTTTCACCGGTCAAGCGATTACGACCGCATGAACCGGACCATAATTAGGGTCTGGTTCATGCGGTCGTAAACGCTTGACGGGTGAAAATAAGCTCTCCCAAACGGAGCCTAAGTCTATAATATGAATAAATTTGAGAAGATATATGTCGATGATGCGATATCCTGATGTATGATGATGGATGCTAAGTGGAATCTACCAAGGGATGAGATGGCATTGCAAAATTGTCAACATTGCAGTAAGATTATTGCAAGATTGACAACATTGCATCAAGATTAAGAGTAGGACACTGTTGGGCACAATGGGTTCTGCTTTACACCTTATTGATGGAGGATTGCAAAACTTCAATAAGCTTCAATAATTATTTATGAGTAATCCCACTAAAATAAACTCTCTTGTGAAGTATATCGGTAATAATTCTCCAAGTGGAAGATTGATTTAGTACAAATATACAACAAACAACAACACACGAGCCTTTATCTCACTATAGTGAGGTCGTCTATATGGATCATTTGACGCCATTGTGCCATATCTTTTGTCATAATCTCACTAATGCCTAAGTACATCATGTCTTTCCTTATAGTTTCATTCCAAGTCTTTATTAGTCTACCCCTTCCTCGTTTAACATGCCTAGTGACCAGACTATCACAATGCCTAACAAGTGCCTCTAATGGTCTCCTTTGTACGTGTCCAAACTATCTTAGTCGATCTTCTCGCATCTTCTCTGCAATTGGTGCTACTCATGTTTTATCCCTGATACATTCATTCCGAATTTTATCCAGTCTCATGTGTCCACACATCCACCTAAGCATTCTCATTTCCGCAACTCCTATTTTTTTCTCATGCACACAATTCACTGTCCAACACTCAGAACCATAGAGCATCACTAGTCTAATTGCTGTACGGTAAAACTTGCCCTTAAGTTTTAATGGTACTTTACAATCACATAAGATCTCAGACACGCCTCTCCACTTCAACCATCCCGCTTGGATTCTATGTGTCACATCTTTATCAATACCTCCGCCTTTTTGAACTATCGATACAAGATATTTAAAACACTCACTACGAGAAATATCTTGATCACCCAACTTAATAACGAAGTCATCCATCGTTCTTGCCCTGCTAAATTGATTTAGTACAAAATAATCAATTTAAATTTAACCTCATCTCTCTCATTATTTAATGAATTAGTACAATAAGGTCAAATTTTGATATCCAAAAATGACCACAAATCTCTCAAATTTATTACCAATTTAAAACCTATATTGTCAAGGCCTTATATATATGCAAATAAACAAACAAACAAAAAAACACATTTGATATTCCTCTCAGGAAAAAATCAGAAAAATAGGCCTTCAATCAGGTCCAGGAAGGAAAGATTGTCCATCATTGCAGACGTCCGGTCATACATGTATGCAGGTGAGTGTGTACAAGAACATGCATCGTTTTTGCACGTGTGAGCATGCTAGCAGGCACTCATGAAGTCATTTAGTGGCAAATGTTGTGTACGCATCTCCAGACAGTAGTGGCAAATGATTCCGCAAGTGTAGGCAAAAACAACTTGCAGAGATTATCAAAAGGAGCAAGGCCTATGAGCGTGTTATCTATAGTGATCATTTTGATCATTTTGGGGCCATGTGAGAATGCTCTAATTCATCAGCAGGTCCTGCTCTTAGAGATAACAATTGTGACTGTCACACAAGCAGGCTGGTCTTAAAAGGAGTCGGCCGTCATGCAAGCCCAGTAGGAACGACACCTGAATCTGAAAAAATTAAATCAGGAGCAGTTTGGGGTTGCAGTTAGGAGTCCTGTTATTTATATCAAGTATTCAATTAAAAGTAACCTGGTTGAGTGAATCCACATCAAAGAGGGATCTTTTTTAGCATACTAGAGGATCCTAAGGAACAGCTATTAGAGGCTTTCCCCAGTATGCAGACCATTGAATATCTGGGTAACTAACAGATGCGTGATCATTTTTTGAAGACCGACAGGAGTAGCAGTATTTGCCATAAGAAGAGGAGGGGCTGCTGAAGTTCTGAAATCTATCAGCACAATGATCAGGTTCAACGCATGTGGCACAAGGAGATTCGTAATTAATAATCCAATGAATCAAGTCAAAAGCGTAGCTGCTGCACCATTCCCACTAAAATTTCTCGTCTCCTTGCTCAAGATGTTCATAACAGTTTTCTACAAAAAAATCAGTGCAGGTAGATAATAGTCGCCTCAAAAGAGAAGATGGAAGAGGTGTGGGATTCACGAGATAGAGCTCAGGGAATCTTATTGGATTGTTTATGGAAAGAGAGGAGAAGGATCGAAATGCTCCAATACCAAAAGTTACGAATCTCTTGAGAGATTTGAAATCATGGTTGAGGAGGGTCTCAACAATACATGAGAATGCATCGTGACTATCGGCAGCGACCGGAGGTGGAGAGGGGATAAACGGAGCATTGTTGGGGCTACCCAAGAAGGGGTTCAGGAGGGCTGCAGGAAACGGTAGCTCAGGGGGGAGTTCCAAAACTCTTTGACCAAACTTGATAGGAAGGGGACTAGAGAGGATAAACTAAACTTAAATACTTTTGCATCTTTGATTCATGACCATACAGGCACTTAAATAACTTACAACGATGGCACATGCATAAATAAATCCAACATAAAGAGAAATACCCAAAAATACTAAAAGATAGATATTCAGAACTCCTCAAACACTTTTATGTTGGATTTATTTAACTAGAAATACCGACATCCATGCTCCGCAACAAAAACACATTATTTTCAAATAGCAAAAACTGACGGTCATAACAAATCATCTTAGAACAAGATATCCCAGATGAAAACTTCGATTATTGAATTTACCTTCCAATAACAGAGGGTGAAGTAAAAAAGGCAATGTCTTGAAAATAAATGTCTAGTTATTTAAACACACACAGAGAGATGTATATTAACACACAATAGACTATAGTTGAAATCATAGTAGGTATGCTGCTAACCATAGATTCTTCATCGCCTTCCCCAAATCGAAGAGCAAGATCACACAGTGCTTGCGTAGTGGACTCAACAGTCATTGGTTCACTGTAGGAAAACCTGTGATTCTAACAAAGGGGCAAAAACACCAAAAATAAAATCGGCAAATGGCACATACATTTGCAGGCAAGCTACAGGTGTTCAGTTTTAAATAAAATTTTACCTGCGTTTCAACACGTGCATGTTCAACTAACGTGCGGGCATCAGCTATCAAACCACTCATAGCACATCCTATGTGCTCATCGATCTCCATAATTTTCTCCACACTGCTTGGCTCCTAAACAGGTGAATTGTTCAATTATAAAGATTTTAACAAGCTCAAACAATATGAAAGAAAATAATAATGCCTGACATGCCAAAAACTGAGTTAGTGAAAGACAAGATTGAAAGCAAAAAATAACATTTGACCATTTCACCATAACCAGTACCAAGGCCATACATACTTGTCAAATATGACTGATGCACTGATGCACCATAGAGCAATGGCTCATAGAGCCATAGAACACTAAATACCATTTAAAGAAAACGGGATATCACGTAATATTGTAATAATGAATAATATACAAATAATTCAATACTAAAAATAAATCATGTCTTGATATAACATAAAGAGGTAATAGCATAATCCAAATCAAAAAATAATCTTAGATGTTACAAGCAAGTAAATGACAATTAATTAACCAATTTTAAAAACATCACATAATTTTTAGTTAAAAACATAAGAAAAAGTCTGGTTAAAATCTTATTTTATCAAATAGCAATTCTCTATCCTCGGAATCATCCATCATTGACAAAGGCCTCAATTTCAAGACTTGTGGAACAGTGATGGGTTGCCATGCACGGTATTCAAATGGTAGGAGAGCACTCCAACAGTCCCAGGCGTTCTCCAAGCTTATTGTCCAATAGCGAGAGTACCTTTTGTCTACACATGATTTTCTCCCATTCAAAGATATTTATATTTTATTTTATATGTTCCTACTTTATTTTTTCTCCACTTTCAGAGGGTTTCATTTTATTTTGCTTTATCTATTTTTTACATATCATTAATTTATTTTTCTCTCTACTATTTCCCTACTTTATTGTACTTTTTTTTGTTCTCACATTTAATTTTTTAAGTTTGTTTTTTTTTTAATCTAAACTTATGTGCATATATAAATGTAGATATGGTCCCCTCCCCCTTTTTCATTTCCTCTCTCTCTCTCTCTCTCTTGCTTTCCCTGAAAAGTATGTAAAAAAATATTTAAAAACAAGGGTCAAAAAGGAAGCCCAAGAAAGGTATGATATTTAGCTATTGTGTGCGTATTTTAGAAGTGCTAAGTATATCATTACACTAGATAACATGTTACTATAAATTATCATCTCCCAAATCATAATCTTCTTCGTCACTATCATCAACCTCATGTTCCTCAGTTAGCATGAAGGAAGATTCATTTTCTTTTTCTTTAGATTGATCATGAAGATTATTAGTTTGTTTTCAAAAACATTACTAGCACTCTAAACGGCACTCCATGTCAAGTACTTTTCATAAAACACTAGCTTAATCTTTTCACAAAATTAGATAAAATTTATGTCACTTCTAATTTCTCCATCTTCATTGGCAATATCACATGACTTGCTTGGATCCAGGAGAAAGAACAAAGAAAACTAAAATTTTAAAAAACACTATTTTAAATCAGACATTGAACCAAAATAACTAAGTCATGAACCACGAAAATTCATAAGTAGACCAAGGATATTGGTGTGCCCCATTTGCACTATGCAAGCGCTAACATGTCTTGCATACCTTTCCAAGAAAATAGTGCATCATGTTCGTGCTAACACACACCATTTAGTGCTATTGACAAGTATGACCAAGATATACTGTTCAGGAAAAGAGAAATACCACTCATTACATAGTGTACATAGATTCAGAAAGGTAAAATAGAAATAATGAAATTGAAGTGCAACGGAAATACTTAAGGAACATGAGAAACACTACGGAAACTAAAAGGTCAGCAATGGTCCGATCTATCAACCTAAAAGAGGTAAATAAATTTAGGAAGAATATTTCATCATCATATTAATCAGGCAGGGTAACAATGATTGATCTGAATAATAGAAGTTTCATTTGTGCATCCACAAATGATTATAAAATATAAAGACAATGGTAATATGCATAACAGACTTCAAAAAAATTCAAGTTTTGACTACGCTACTAAAATGGGAGGACTGAATATCAAAAACACTAGAGAACTATTGGATTAAACCTTCTACATCTATGATAGAAAACAACTCCTCAGAACAACCATGCATCCCCCCTATCCATCAATGTAGCCTTAGAACATTTCAATAATTATCTATGTTTCACTTCCACCTATATAAGGGAGTGGTATTGAGTCTTTTAGAAGGATCTTGAATCCTAGCCTTGTTTAGGCTCTCATTGGAGAGACGACTTTTAGAGGGATCCTGCCCTCAAGAGTTGGTATCGAGCATACCTTGATATATTGTATCTCGCATTTTTATATTGTTGGTTGACGATAGCCGGAGCTACCAACCGCTTCGACCTACCTCACTTAGGATTCCCTCCATAACCATAATTAGATCTCCGTCACTGTTACCGAAAGCTAACAGCACTCAATCTCCTCTTCTTCGGATGAACAAGTCTCAAATCTGCGGTCGCACCCTACCTGCTCGGAATCCCGTAAGACATCACCAGCAAATGTCTTGTCTCGCTCACACTCTTACGTGCCCGTCAATCAGGATAATCGATGGTCTTGTCAGCCTCGCATGCATCGACTTTGCGTGTAGGCTTCGCCAGTGTTGTAGATATCGGCCGACATGTCCGACATGTCGGCCGACATAAAGGTTTTTGGTGCAAACCGCAACGAAACCGATTTGTTTGACAAAAATATCGTTTTGTAAAAAAACTGCGATATATCCCGATATATCCCGATATATCGATATATCTCTAATCCGATATTTCAATTATTATATTTAATATATAAAAAAACAAAGTTCACGGGACCCATATTTTTCTACTTCACGAGTCCATTTCACGCATTCATCATTTCTCGCTCTACCCTAAATTTTACGGGAGAGTCACTCTGGCGGAGTGGTCGACACTCGACAGCTCATTCTCCGGTGACGAGGCAACGGATCGGCATCGCAGGCGAGGAGTAGACGACGACGTCGGGCTTTCTACGAATTGGCATCGCAGGCGAGGACGCAAGGAGTCGATGTCGGGCTTTAGGGTTTCTGCTACTTCACTCCACTGTAAGCCCCTTCTTCTTTCTTCTTTTTTCTGCGACAATTGATAGTTTTATTTGGAGTTATTATCTTGATCAAGTCATAAGATCTAAAAGTTTTATTAAACTTGTGGTACTGTAAGATTCTTATTTATGTTATAGTTAGGTTTCTTTCTTGCAATAGCTAAGTTTATAATTTTTCTTGTGTAAATCTACAGTGATTTTTGTTTCTCCTGTGCTAAGATAAACTCCCCTCCAACTTTACATAATTACATGAGCTTCTCATTTATCTTTCAAAATTATTTCAAAGAAAATGTTATAAATACTTATTTGTCTATACATTGTTATAGTTATTTGTCTGTACATTTTTACTTATTTGCAAAAAATATGTTTATAAATAATGTAATCTTTATTTAAATATTAAAATCCAATATTGTAAAATATCCCCGATATATCCCCGCAATCCGACATACGACATTTCAAACCCAAACCGACATGAACCCGACATCCGACATCTACAACCTTGGGCTTCGCACGTTGAGATGTCATCCTTGCACGCCTATCCCGATGGCGGCCCGACGTCCCTTCCTCCACGTACGACCCACCATTCTCAAGCATCAAGCAGTCGTTCTAGTGCATCCAGCCCGCTCACGAGCCAACGTCCCTTCCTCCAGTAGGCCCTAGCCGCCTCCCCGACCCAGCATTGTTGCTCTCTAACAACTGCAGTAGCACTTTTCCTCCTTCCAGAAGCAGGTGCCCCCCTCAAGTTTTGGAGCTCCACCTCGAGCACCCCGTCTTTGGTAGTGACGGCTAGATTATGTTTATCTTCGCCGACTTCGACTTTGCCTCCACCTCCGGCCGCACGGATAAAGTCAAGGAACACTCCCCTCTAAGGATAAGACCCCGAACTCCATCGGATCCTCAACCGAAACTTCAAATCTCGTAAGGAAGTTTGTAACAGAAACTACAAAAATTTATTGATTTTGCACTTACCTTGAACTCATGTCAATCATGATGCTTTGTAATTCTTTTGGGTGTTCTCCAGTTTGATCTCAGGCTTTCTTTTGTATATTAGATTTTATTAATCAAGTATTGGCTCGTTTCCACTTGACACCTTCTTGTTCAACCGAGTTATGAGCATCGTGGGGGAATTCAATGTCGAAAGAACTATCTGGAAGAAATACTAAACACACCTCAAATGGAGCTTTGTGAGCTGAGTTATGGATTGCATGGTTGAATATAAACTAGATACGGGAGACGTAATCATCGCAAGTCCTCGGAAGAATACATGAGTTGAATCCCCTTAATATATGAATCATAATATGATACATCACCTAGTTGGTTGTTAATATACGAGTGGAAAAGCGTACTCTTTTTCTCTATGGTGTCCAATAGTGATGAAAATGTGATGTAGACTAAATTGAAGACCAAGTTGGAAAATATTTTGAAAAGTAAATTAAGAAACTTAACTAATTAATTTAAACTAAAATAAAGTTCGGAGAGACTCATTAGCAAACCCAAATCTTAATCATTTTAATTAAAATACTAGCAAGAGAATAAAAGACAGGTAGCACGCCGTAAGAGTTTCGCAATGCTAAGTTGCACGAGAACAATAAGATGTGAGAAATAACGACAACGGAAGAAGAGCGGATGCAAGCAATTTCAGATATGATCGCTTAAAATTAATTACATGAATTTAAGTTAACTGAGAGTAAGCCAAGATTGTTACCTACAATGATTTCTCAAAATTGAATGGTGTAATTTGGAGCTGTAGGTTTCGTATTACAGGATACAAGGTGGGAGAAAAGAGTTCAAGTAGGTAGTGGGAGAAAAGGAAGGATACAAGGTGGTTCTGCAATGGGGAGAGGAGACACCAGTAAATAGAGAGGAATGAACTCAAAGGCACAGCACCGTCAGATTCGCTGGAAGAAGGATCGGCGACTGGAAGTTTGTGGACGGCGACTGGGGATTCGGCGATCGGCGGACGGGATTCGGCGATCGGCGGCCGAGGATTCGGCGATCGGCGGCGGGGATTCGGCGATCGGCGGGCGGGGATTCGACGATCGGCGGGCGGCGATTCGGCGGGCGGCGATCGGCATTCGGCGGGCGGCGATCCGGCAATCGGCGGGCGGCGATTCGGCAATCGGCGGGCGGCGATTCGGCAATCGGCGGGCGGCGATTCGGCAATCGGCGGGCGGTGATTCGGCAATCGGCGGGCGACAATTTGGTGGGAGGCGGTTCGGCGAAACGGCAGGCGGCGGTTCGACGAGCGGAGATTTGGCGGACGGCGGGCGGCGATTAGCGGGCGGCGGATCCGCGGTCGGCGAACGGCGGACAGCGATTCGGCGGTCGGCGATTCGACGGTCGGCGATTCGGCGGTCGGCGGACGGCGATTTGACGGTCGGCGATTCGTCGGTCGGCGGACGGCGATTCGACGGTCGGCGATTCGTCGGTCGGCGGACGGCGATTCGGCGGTCGGCGGAGGCGATTCGGCGGTCGGCGATTCGGCGGTCGGCGGTCGGCGATGCGGCGGTCGGCGGACTGCGATGCGGCGGTCGGCGGACTGCGATTCGGCGGTCGGCGATTCGGCGGTCGGCGATTCGGCGGTCGGCGATTCGGCGGTCGGCGATTCGGCGGATCGGCGATTCGGCGGACGGCGGACGGCGATTCGGCGATCGGCGATTCGGCGGACGGCGATTCGGCGGTCGAGGATTCGGCGGACGGCGATTCGGCGGCGAGGATTCGGCGGTCGGCGACGGCGGACGGAGATTCGGCGATCGGCGAACGGCGATTCGGCGAACGGCGATTCGGCGATCGGCGAACGGCGATTCCGCGATCGGCGAACGGCGATTCCGCGATCGGCGAACGGCGATTCAGCGATCGGCGATCGGCGATTCGGCGATTCGGCGATCGGCGATTCGGCGATTCGGCGATCGGAGATCGGCGATTCGGCGATCGGAGATCGGCGATCGGCGATTCGGCGAACGGCGATTCGGCGAACGGCGAACGGCGAACGGAGATTCGGCGATCGGCGAACGGCGATTCGGCGAACGGCGATTCGGCGATCGGCGAACGGCGATTCCGCGATCGGCGAACGGCGATTCCGCGATCGGCGAACGGCGATTCAGCGAATGGAGATTCGGCGATCCGCAAATGGAGATTCGGCGAGAAGCGAATGGAGATTCGACGATAGAGGACTGGAGATTTGGTGATCGGTGACTGCAGATTCGACGATCGGTGACTGGAGGTCTGCAATTGATGACTAGGGATTCAGAGATCGGTGAATTGGGATTCAAGGATCGACGAATGGGGTTCCCGAACGACAATTGGAGATCTGCGATCAGTGACCTGGGGGTACGGCTATCGGTAAATAGAGTCAACGATCGACAAATGAAGATTCAGTGATCGACAATTAGAAGTCCCAATTCGGTGGCTATAGCAAGGATCGGGCTCAACAAGTTCTGAGAAGGGAAAACAATCGGGCGCGCTGGAGAGGAACATAGCGAAGAAGAGGGTCTGGTTCGGTTTCTTTTTTCAGGTTGCAAACTCGGAGAGTTTAGGAGGGTTTAAATAGGTACAGTTTTAAAAGTATATTTAAGAAACCCAAGAGACACCATGGGAAATCAAAGAGGTGCGGGCTTTTGAGCTCCCCCAAAAGACTTGATTCTGAAATTAATAATCATAATCTTGATAATTCCAAAATTTTAACTAGGATTGTTTTTTCTTTCATACAATTATGATCTGGTTAGCAGCTGCATGACATATCCTTATGCGCTACCGGACATATCAATTTAAGGTCTTGCTGATCGGTCACGCCAAGTCGCCAACAAGCCAAAATTTAAAATGCGACACAAACATAATAAAATAATAGAGATGTGACAGCATGAAAATGCAGCACGAAAATAAAATAAAATGAACCATAAAATAACGGTTATCAACAGGATACGTCGTTGGATGCATCAATTCGCCTTGGGTTAAAAGGACTCGACCCCAACGAGGAACCACAAAGACCTGCAATAGAAAGATTGAGTTAAAGGTGGCAAACTCCGACGCACTGGTCCATGAACTGTCAAACATACTCCTTTGATGCAGCACGGGTGCTGCATCATCCTTCCTTTCCACGATAAGAGGTAGTGTTAATACATGCACATGCGCATCCGAAATTAACAAACATCTAATACCTGCTCAGTCTTCTCAAATGTGGGTTTAAATGGGGGCAAAGTAAGTTGTGTGGTGTCAGTGGGTAGGAGGGAGGGTGGACCAGGGGCAGTAATTGGAGGTTCACCAAAGAAAGGCACAAGATCGACAATGTTAGAAATATGGGAGGTAACCAAATTCGACTACTAAATTAAGGAGATATGCGTTAGTATCCAGCGTTTTTTAACTTGAAAAAGTCCAAACTATCTGATGTAGGGGTAGGCTAGTGGTGCTCGGAAGCTAGGACTCTACGTGCACGTGTGAGGGGATATGCGAATGCAATGCTACATGCAATGAAACAGTCAGATAGCAACGACAATTAATTTAAGCAATGAGAATTAACAACACCACGCAGCTAATCAAAATAAAGAAGCAATTAAATAATTTTAGCGATTTGACAACGGCTTCCTCCGCGCGGAGGGCCCAAGCAAGCGGCGGCGATTAATTCCATAAACAAATATTAGCGCAAAAGTACAACAACTAGCAAACTATGATCATAGCACAAATATAGATAAACAACCAAGTGCAAATGCCAAATACAAAACACAATACCACGAGATACTCACGATGCAGTGGGCTGATCCGAGGTGGTGGAGAATTTGAGGGACCGGATGCAAAACGGGCGATCGGAGGTGGAACCGGTGGCGAGACGACGGTGACGGTGGCTGCCCTCAGTGGAAAGTGGTGGTAACGGAAGGTAAAACGGCGGATCCGGACACGAATGAGTAGATCCGGGCCGGGGGTGAGTGGATCCAATATTTAGGAGCGGATCCGGGCAAAAATGGAAGGTTTATGCGGTGGAAAAACGGATCGGAGGGTGGTAGCACTAGATCAAAATAGATCTAGGGTTTTCGGGGCGGTGGGAAGTGGATCCACGGAGGGAAGGAGGCTGCGGGATTGGTATAGGGCCGGCGGATGAACAGTGCCGGCGGATGAACAGTGCGGGTGAACAGTAATGACGGATGAACAGTGCCAGTGAACAGTACCCGTGAACAGTTTCGGTGAACAGTGCCCGTGAACAGTGATCATGAACAGTAATTGACGGTGGGGATTGAGATTTGGGGTTGTAGGGGATGCGGATGAGGGTTTCGAGGGGGGAGGGAGAAGACTATGGATGGGTATTACCTTGGGGATGAAGAAAACCACCTAGGAGTCGTCACCTAGGGCTCCACGGCGTCGGCACCGGGGAAGGATCGCAGGAATCCGAAAATGAATTCTCCAAATTCTGCAATGCCCCCAAATCAGCCCCCTAGCATCATATTTATAAGAAAACACAAACTAGGGCATCCCCATCAACGGCTATGATTGGCCGGTGGGTTAGCCCTTAAAATACATCAAAATAAACTCAAAAAATATAAAGTAATATAGCGTTTTGACTCGCGCCGATGCTCCGGACGCAATCGCGGAGTCCGATCGTCGATCCGGGCACGCCATATATGGAAAGTTGCCAACAGCCCTGAACGGGCCCAAAACGTGTCCTCGTCTCTGCTCCGCATCAATCTCCCCGGCTTGAAAGAATTCATCTCCCGATGAATAGGGATCAAAATTCTCTCGCTGCATGCCGGGTAAAACTCGAAGAAGTCCACCTGAGGTCGCCCAAGTGTCGTCGCTGGAAAGTGTCCTCGCCAATCAACTCCCCCTGACCGAAAAGATGTCATCTCCGGTGAATGGAGACGGACGTGCTGAAGTCGAAGTCCATGGGCGAATCGATCAAACTCTGCTGCAAGTACCCAAGAGTCACCAACGTCTGTAGTGGGAATGCACTGGTGGAGTCTGGTCTCCATGAAGCTCTCAACGGTCAACTCACGAGTGGCGGATCCCGGTGCGATCAGTGGTGCCTGCGGTGAAACCAAAGAAGACGAGTCCCCGGGTGGGTGGAGGCCAACAATGGGTGAGGACGTATGAGGATGATATGGTAACGACCGTGGGGGTGGGGGTGGCTGGGCATCTCCACTGCTCGGGTCCACATACTCATGAGGCTCATAGTATGGAGTCAGGTCCTCAACATTAAACACGTGGTGAATTCCCATACTGGCCGGGATGTCAAGCCGGTAGGCGTTGGTCCCAATACGACTAATAATGGAATATGGACCTATTCGCCTCGCGCTTAACTTCTTGGCAGGCCCCGAAGGGAGCCTCTCGGGGCGGACTCGCACCATTACCTTCTCGCCTACGTTAAATATCTGCTCTCGCTTTCGCTTATCTGCATGGGCTTTATAATTATCATTGCTTGTTAATATTCGTCGGCGGACCGACTCATGCAAATCATGCAAATGTTGTGCAAATGACTCAGCAGACTCATGCAGGTAATGCAAATGATGCAAAGACAACATGACAGACACAGTACACTCCTTATAGGAAAATCCAATAATTCCTGAGATGTCTCTCAAATGTGGTGGCCTATCAGGAGGTTCTTTCGGTGGAGTATAGACAAACTCATCCTGTGTGTGACGAGCGCTCAGATGACCGTGAGAGACAACTATACTCAAATACGTGCTCGTAAAGAGCCAAATGTGTCTCGGGAAACGTAGCGTATCAGGGGGGTCCCCAGGAGGTGTGTAAGAAAAGTCATCATGAAGGAGACGACCACCTGAGTGAAAATCGTGTGCACTGACTAGAAGTCGTGACTCTAAAATATGGTGAGCGTCCCAGACAAGAAAGAACTCATCGGGTGGCTCAGCAGGTGGCGTGTCCCAAAACTCATCCAGAGTGTGAGGCATCATAAGATAGGTCCTCCCAATATGAGTATACTCAAGTGGACTCAAGGTAGGCCCTACATATGTCATGCTCCACTCAAGGTCCCTTTTCATTGGCAAGGTCAGAAATGATAATGAAAGAGGCGTCATACCTGAGTGGCTCACCTGAGTCTCAACCTTACCAAGATGTGGCGGATCATCAGGAGGCTCAACAGGGGGCTCGTCACTAAGGTCAAGGTCCTCCATGTGAGTACCATCGTAAGGGGTCGTGTTCCCTTGAATGAGTGGCATAGTCACTGTGAGATCAACATCAAGCTCTGGGCTCTCGGTCGTGATGTGACTCGGGGCAATGACAACGGGAGAGCAACATAGACCTACACTCAAGAATGGGTCTGTGGGTGTAGTGTCAAGAATTGGGTCTACGGTGAGGGTGTTAACTAACCCGGTACATGACAAAAGAAGAGATGTGGGTGAGAGACACAAGTCACACAATACTGCAGACTCAATAGGTCGCTCAGGCTCACTCTCACTCGGGGTCGCGGGAGACGGATCAGAGACAAGAGATAGGTCACTCATGTCGTACCACTCGAAGTAGTGGTCCATGTCCAAGAGCCAATCGCTGAAGGCTTTTGGATCTAGGCGACCATCGAACGAAGGGGCATCGAGGCGGATGCGACGAGTGATGTCAAAGCCACGGTCGCCTCTCCGCGGGTTTGGATAATCATCAGGATCATCGTCACGGTCATAGTCGTGTCGAGCGGGTGGGGGTCCGCGCTCACGTCGACCCGGTGGGTAATACTCGTCGCGACGCTGGTCGTGGCGACCAAGCGGGGATACACGGTTCCTAGGGGCGGGCTGTCGTGGCACACGGTAATCCTCCCACGGGGGTGGGGGTCGGCCACGAGGTGGCTCGGGATTCCGCCACGCTGGCGGGGTGGGGGCTCTCACGGGATCTTCACGGTGGTAGCGGTCCGCAGGTGGCGGATCATCTCTGACCCGCTGCCCACGACGGGGAGAGTCGCCCGGGTCACCCGCCTCATGGTCGTGTAGGGAGGGAGTACTTCTTGCGCGCTCTATCAGATCTAGGCGACGAGTCACCGCGGCGATATCGTGACGCACGTTCTCGAACTGGGCACCCATTGCGTCAAAACGCTCTAGAATAAGGCGTTGAAAGTCTGTGGTAGCGGTGCTCGAATTTGAGCCCGCGGCCCGGTCATTTGTGACGGGTGGATCTACCATGCTTCTAAATGTCCTACCACTACGGAGCATGCAAATGGCCCAACCTCGCTCTGATACCAAATGATGTAGGGGTAGGCTAGTGGTGCTCGGAAGCTAGGACTCTACGTGCACGTGTGAGGGGATATGCGAATGCAATGCTACATGCAATGAAACAGTCAGATAGCAACGACAATTAATTTAAGCAATGAGAATTAACAACACCACGCAGCTAATCAAAATAAAGAAGCAATTAAATAATTTTAGCGATTTGACAACGGCTTCCTCCGCGCGGAGGGCCCAAGCAAGCGGCGGCGATTAATTCCATAAACAAATATTAGCGCAAAAGTACAACAACTAGCAAACTATGATCATAGCACAAATATAGATAAACAACCAAGTGCAAATGCCAAATACAAAACACAATACCACGAGATACTCACGATGCAGTGGGCTGATCCGAGGTGGTGGAGAATTTGAGGGACCGGATGCAAAACGGGCGATCGGAGGTGGAACCGGTGGCGAGACGACGGTGACGGTGGCTGCCCTCAGTGGAAAGTGGTGGTAACGGAAGGTAAAACGGCGGATCCGGACACGAATGAGTAGATCCGGGCCGGGGGTGAGTGGATCCAATATTTAGGAGCGGATCCGGGCAAAAATGGAAGGTTTATGCGGTGGAAAAACGGATCGGAGGGTGGTAGCACTAGATCAAAATAGATCTAGGGTTTTCGGGGCGGTGGGAAGTGGATCCACGGAGGGAAGGAGGCTGCGGGATTGGTATAGGGCCGGCGGATGAACAGTGCCGGCGGATGAACAGTGCGGGTGAACAGTAATGACGGATGAACAGTGCCAGTGAACAGTACCCGTGAACAGTTTCGGTGAACAGTGCCCGTGAACAGTGATCATGAACAGTAATTGACGGTGGGGATTGAGATTTGGGGGTTGTAGGGGATGCGGATGAGGGTTTCGAGGGGGGAGGGAGAAGACTATGGATGGGTATTACCTTGGGGATGAAGAAAACCACCTAGGAGTCGTCACCTAGGGCTCCACGGCGTCGGCACCGGGGAAGGATCGCAGGAATCCGAAAATGAATTCTCCAAATTCTGCAATGCCCCCAAATCAGCCCCCTAGCATCATATTTATAAGAAAACACAAACTAGGGCATCCCCATCAACGGCTATGATTGGCCGGTGGGTTAGCCCTTAAAATACATCAAAATAAACTCAAAAAATATAAAGTAATATAGCGTTTTGACTCGCGCCGATGCTCCGGACGCAATCGCGGAGTCCGATCGTCGATCCGGGCACGCCATATATGGAAAGTTGCCAACAGCCCTGAACGGGCCCAAAACGTGTCCTCGTCTCTGCTCCGCATCACTATCGCTGGCATAGTTTGTGATAAGTGCCTACGAAAAATCTCTCTTTTCTGAAAAAAGTAAAAACTCAATCTCCTTCTAAGAAATATAACTCTCAGTAATATTAATCAATCATAGCTTTATATTTCTCAGAGGTTGCTCGCAAACTGTCAGCAATAAATTAATGCAATGATTTTGAGTGATCAATATAAAAGAGAAAATCAAAAAAGGTTCTTTCAAAAGAAGGAAGAGAATGACGATCAAGTAAGAGGGCTATCTGGTAATCATAGAAGAATTTTGAGATTTGGTGGAGTGATTTTTTGAGCAATTAGCCTATTATATGTGAATTATGCTTGCGGAATGACCAAATCTCATTGTTTTGGGCATTCCCCTGCTGAACATCTTAAGGAAATAGCTTAAATTTTGATCTACCACCACAATTTGCTCATCTGTCTAGGGATGATAGAGAACTAAATTCTAGTTTAGTTCCTAATTTACACACATAACGTTTCCAAAAGTAACTCTTAAAACGAGTGTCTCTATCAAAAGTAAATGTTCTTGGGACCCCGTGTAAGCATACCACCTTACAAAAGAAGGATCAACGACGTTAGTGGCATTCAAAGTTTTTTCACCTTGTATAAATTGTCATTTTTGAAAATCCATCAACTACTGCAAAAATTGAATCCACCCCCCCCCCCCACCTCTTCGTACGTGAGAAACCGACGACAAAATCCATAGATATTTCATCTGATGGCTTATCAGGGATGGGCAAAGAAGTGTACAACCCGGTGTTCTGAGGTTGGCCCTTAAACAATTGACAAAAGGGGCATATTCAAACTAGATTGGTGGCATTCTCTTTTATTTTGGGTCAATATCGGGCGCTGGCGAGGTCAAAAAGTTTGGATTGTCGAAAATGCCCCCCTAAATCAGAGGAGTGAAGTTCACAAAAAAGGGTTCCCCGACGTGGTCCTTCATAAATATAGAAATGGGTCCCCTTAGCTAGAAATCCTTTGCTTAAGATAAATTTTGCAGTGGAGTCAGTTCCATTAGTTTGACTCACAGCCCAAATCTCACTAAAAGTAAAGGTCAGATGAACACAAATCTCTGTGCGGGTCTAAGTACAGAATATGTGGTTGTAATGTGACAGACGTGGCTCGTCCACTAAGTGTATTAGCAATCCACTTCGCATGCTTACATACCTCTTTTTGTGAGTTGTGAGGTCTAAGTGCAACATGATCTATGTTTAAGATGAGCTCACGATGGATCAGGTAATACTGCCAGTGACTGAGAGTCTGAACGATAGCATAAAACTCAAGATTGTATATGGAGTATCGAGTTTTAGCTTTGTTCAGTTTTCATTAAAGAAGGCGATAGAGCGACCTTCCTAAATCAGAACGGCTCCTATGTCAATGATCGAAGCGTCACAGACACCCTCAAAAATCTTCTCGAAATCGGGGAGCACTAGTACAGGGAGTCTAGTCAGTTTGACTTTCACAAGAGTAAAAAACACGCTCTGCCTCATTGGTCCAGATGAAATGACCATTTTAAAAATATCGATTACAGGTGAGATGATGGGGCTAAAGTTTCTAATAAATCGACGATAAAAAGAGAACTTGTGAGAGCCACGAGCTTCAGTTATAGTTTTCAGGCGAGACCATGATTTAACCGCTTGGACAACTTTGAGTCGATTTTAATTTCTTCCGACGAAACAATACCAAAGAAAATCAAGTTATCAGTCAAAAGGGTACATTTTAAGATTCACATAAAATTTTTTTTCCTGTAAGATTTGTCGGACCTAGCGTGGGTGTTCTAAATATTTGTCAGAGTTGGTATTATAAATCTGTATATCATCGAAATAGACTACCACACAAACATCAATTAATGATCGCAGAACCTGGTGCATCAATTGCATAAAGGTACTAGGGCATTACAATGCCCAAAAGGGATAACAAGTAATGTGTATAACCTTTTTTTCATTTTGAAGGCGGTTTTCCACTCATCCCTGTATCAGATTCGGAGTTGACGGTAACAGCTCTTGAGATCTTATTTATGGCTCAATTGTCGACGCACATGAGCCAAGTTTCATATTTCTTAGGAACTAAGAGCGCGGAAACAGCGCGGGGACTCATGCTCTCTCTAATGAGTGTCTTTTGATAGAGCTCATTGACCAATCGATGTAGCTCCTCGTGTTCTTTCAGACTCCTACGATAGTGGGGAAGGTGTGGGAGACTAACACTAGACATGAGTTCATTATAGTGTTCACATGAGGGGAAGTTGATCTGGTGTTCATCAGGCATAATGTCTGAGAACTCAGTTATAAGAGGACGGACTGTACTAGGTATGTTAATAGGGTCGGGTCGGGAGTCCAAGACTGCTAAGATATAAATGACCTCACTACCCTTCATTTCTTCCTAGAACTGAGATCCAGAAAAAGGCATAGAGGCTGACAGTAAAGAGATGGCAGAGATAGGAGGTGAGATGCTACTCTAGGAGGGGGGCTTGAGGGACTCTCAGTTGGTTTGGATACAAGACTCTCAGTTGGTGTGAGAATTCTTCGCACCATCATGAATCACGAGACAATCATATTTACATGGTTTGCCTTACAAAATATGGCAAACCACAATTATAGTGACGTGACACCAAGGAGAATATTGATAATTTCCTCCTATCGAGAATTATATGAAGCGTTGTTGGGTTATAGGTATCGATGGTCAAGGCGCTGGTAACCCAGGATAGATTATAGGGCTTCCCTGGAGGTTGTATTTTTAACTTTAGTAGTTCAATCATTCATTAAGACACAAAATTCTCCATATAACTGAAATCGATAATGATGGAGCGAAATTTACTTTGAAAGCGTGCAGTGATACGAAAGATGTTGTTTCAACCACTAATCCTCAACCAGAATCCTAAGGGGGAGCAAACCATATTGGAGAACATATACTTTCAGCACGCTCTTCCTTGACATCGATTTCTCTATTGTATACCCCGTCAGTCTGGGTCTCATTAAGAAATGTTCCATATTTAGGTTTCTAACCATCCTCAGTCTCTATTTCGATAGGAGTGAATCAAACCCGCTCTGATACAAAGATGATGTAGACTAAATTGGAAAATATTTTCAAAAATAAATTAAAAAACTAAAATAATTAATTTAAATTGCGCTAAACTCCCGAGAGAAAGGGAACATCATTAACAAACCTAGATCTTAAGCTTTTTAATTAAATGGCAAGCATGAGAATAAAACAAGGTTAGCATGTCGCACGAGTTTCGCAATGCTAGGTTGCAAGAGAATAATTAGATGTGAGAAATAACGACAATGGAAAAATGGATGCAAGTAATTTCATATTTGATCACTTAAAATTAATTGCATGAACTTTAAGTTAACTGAAAGTGAGTCGAGATCATCACTTGCAATGATTTCCCGAAGCTAAAAGGTGTAATTTGGAATTATAGGTTTCGGCTTGGAGGAAATAGATGGTGTGGGCTCAGGCAACAAAGGGAAAAAGGGCGTGAAAAGGGTTCAGGTAGGTAGTGGGAGAAAGGGCTTGAATAGAGGATACAAGATGGTTCTGAAATGGGGAGAGGAGATTCGAGCAAATAGGGAGGCGTGAACTCAGTGGCACGGCACAGTCAGTTTCCTTGGGACAAGGATCGGCAAATGGAAGTTTGTGTATGGTAGATGGAGATTTGATTATCGGTGAGTGGAGATTCGATTATCGGCGAGTAAAGATTCAATGATCAGCGACTGAAGGTTTGTCGTCGGATACTAGGGATTCAACGATTGGTGAATAGAGATTCGGTGATTGGAGAACGGAGGTCCCCGGTCAGTGATTCGAGGTATGCGGTCGGCGACTGAGGGGTCCGGCAATCGCCAAAATGGAGGTCTGATCGATGTTTGCGGCAGTGGTTGGGCTCGACGATTTCTGAGGAGGGGAAATAGCGGGGCAAGCTGGAGGGGAACCGAGTGAAGAAGAAGGGGGTCTTGTTTAGTTTCTTTTTCCAAGCTGTGGAGTGAGGGAGTTAAGGAGGGTTTAAATAGGTAAAATTTAAAGAGGTTTAAGAAACCCAAGAAATGTCATGGGAAATCAAATAGGCACGGGATTTTGAGCTCTCCCAAATGGTTTAATTCCAAAATTAAAATTAAATAATCTTGATTATTCTGGAATTAAGTCGACCCTTTACTTTTTTAAAAAAATCATTCAGTTATAATTTGGTTAGCTGCGTGCATACCATACTCTTCTGTGCTACGGGACATATATATTTAAGGTCTTGTTGGTCGGTTGAGCCAACAAACTGAAATTAAAAATGCGACGGGCATTAAAAAAACGGAGATGTGACAGAACAGAAATGCGACACAGACATAAAATAAAATGCATAATAAAGTAACCTTGATCAACTGGATGTGTCGATGCATCAAAAAGTTTTCTAAAAACTACTAAGAAATCGAGAGTTGCGTCTAAGATAATCTAACAATGGAGTCTGAAATGAACCATATTGTTGAAAAACAGTAAGGTGAATTATTTTCATATTATGTAGTCTTCATGTGAGCCAACAAAATACTACCTAGGAGAATATAACTACGGCATACGCACCTCGACGAGTAATTGGTAAGCCTCATGAGAAGTCCATGGTCGATTGGCACTAGTAATGACTTGCAAACAATCACTTCGATTTAGACATCTCAATGTATAGCAAAGTGTGCATTTTTAATGAATTTGATAGAGTATGCTTCTTGCATACAAATCCTTGGTTTCAGGTTGTACATGTGTCACTATAACTCTTGGGAATGCCAATAGAATCCTTAAAGTCATCGACCAATAAGTAAAAGTTGTTATTGAAGCACCCCAAAATGGATAATCTAATTATGCGTCCATCGGAGGCCCAATACAAACATTAGGTTGCGGGTTGTGTTTTTGTTTATGGGAGTATCATAGGCCTCTTTAGCTTGAATAGATCCCAATCCAACCCGAGACAAATAAATTTGGGTTGTTGGGAAGAGTGTGGTTATCGGGATCCTGATCTAATATAAGATTTCAAAATTTGTTGTCTACTCACATTGGGATCTCGGTAGGATCATATTGTGGGGTCAATCCAACCCCAAATTGTGAAATATTTCAGCATAAATGATAGATGTCATCGGGTTCAAATACAATTGGCCTGCAACTTTAGTTCAAACTTTGGTTAAATCACAGGTGCTATATTCATTAGATGTTGATCTTCAGGTCAAGATTAAACACTAGGAAAAGTTGCTGGTATAAGAGGGGTGTTAGTACTCATTTCAAAAGCACAAACTCTCAATCTGCTCTCTTCTTCCAATCTTGGCATCTTCTCCTCTTCGCAATTTCTCGGTCGAAATTGAAGGAATCTGATATGGGCTCGCCGTATAACATCAGTGGGGTTGTTGGAGGATGGTCGGAGGAGGGAATGACAGAGATGGATGATGCTACAGAGCCGAAATTACAATTGCCTATGTGGGGTGTGCTCGAAGAGAGAGCTATCAAAATCTCCCGAAGACAAATGAAATATAACTTGATACTTGGATGTCTCATTTCATACAACTTCTGCCTTTAAATAGGCTTACATGACTCCATAAACGACAACTCCTAACCTCTAACTCCAACCACTACTAAAAGGCAACATAAATAATAAAGGGAAACATTAAAAAGGGCTAGACTTGTAAGCCAAAACAAACTGAACCGCAAAACCGAATCAAACTATACGGTTTGGTTCGGTTTCAGTAGGCCGCGGTTCGGTTACGGTTTTGATTTTAGAAAAACCATACGGTTCGGTTCGGTTTATGGTTTTGTGTTGCAAACCGAACCGAGCCGAACCAAACTGAACCGTTGTATATAAATACATTTAATTTATTAATTAAATTTCATTAAACCATACGGTTAATCATACAGCAGGTATTTCTCTTATATTTTTTAAGTTTTCTGTTTTTTGTTTTGATTAAGCATCTAAGTTGTCATTGATCTTTATTCTAGATATTTCTCTAATCTAAATTTTTGTCCAAACAAACAATGCTGATGAATATTTCATTTTTCATTCATTTGATTTTGGAGTCCTGAAATGGTTAGGTGATAGGAATTGTGTTCAGACGGCACTTTAATGTTAAGTGGTTGAGCATCATTCATTGCACCATCTCTGATCTCTAACTATAAATTTTTAGACTTTATCACATTATTTAAACCACCAAAACCGAACCGAACTGAAACAAACCATTCGGTTTGGTTTGGTTCGGTTCGGTTCCAAATTTTTGGAACCACATAGGGATGGTTCGGTTTGCGATTTTGCTTACAAACCGAACTGTTACAGGCTTACAGCCCTAAAAAGGGGCAACAATAATAAAGACAACACGCGAAGCACGTAACATCACTCCCATCGTTCAATATAAGATTGACCACAAACTCAAGGGAGATCAGAAAAAATGTCAACATCACCATATTCCCCAGTCATCAGAGTCCTCCACGTGCATATAAAAGAGCTTCTTGCATCGATGTACGCCGGTATAATGCTCATCACAATTAAAGCATAACCACTTTGTGGGTCGTTCAGACATTTCCGCATGAGACAGACAACAGATATGTGGGGTTTGGATTACCTTGGGTCGTTCATTCTGAGTCCTTGCGCCTGAAAGCAGATAGGTACCCCGATCCAACTGAAGTCGTTCACACAATCTGGCAAAACTCATAGTGGTCACCAAGTCATGAGGAAACTCAGATTCAACATACAATCGCAGTTGTTCGCGAAATCCAACTGTGAAAACTGCAACTTGCAACTCTGGGGGTATCATAACATGTGTAAGAAGAAGCTGAAATTGCTCCAGATAAGCGTTCATAGACTCTATTTGTCGTAATATTGTGAGTGCGTCGAGGGGATTGTCGTGGATGGGAGGACCGAACCACAGATTGTGGAGCCTCTTGCAGGACTGCCACGTCAGCCCTGGCTAGTTGACATTGAGACAGGCAAACCAAAGCTGAGATGAGTCGAGAAGGAAGAACAATGTCAGACGAATCCGTTTTGTTGTTGGTGGCCAAAGAATTGCATGCACCTGATTAGTTAATCTAATGGATTAATCTTCCCATCATAGGTTGGGAGTTCCAACTTGGTGTTGCATGGCAGAATAATAGCTTCAGGGCGTACGAGGGTCAGTAGTTCATGGTATATAGGTAGAACTGCCTGACTAGTACTGGCTTGATCAGTAGGTTGGGTAGTAATGACTGGAATGGCAACTGTTAGATCATTAAGCTTGTTGGTGAGTGTGGGCATATCTACTTGATGAAATACCTCGGTGCCCTAAAGGCATGCTTCTATGGATGTGATGTTTGCATTATGTACCTTATTCTTTCCATTTGATTAAACGAGTCCCCCGTATTAAGGATGGAGGTAGCACGAGATAAGGAGCAGATGACGGGTGGCTCCACTCCCCAAATCAATTGGAATATTAGTAAGAGCCACAACGCTTCCCTATGATGCCAAAAATCAACAAGAGGAAGAAGATAGAGATTAGGGTTGAAATAAGAGGGAAGGGAAATACCTTGGATAATACTTTCATGCCTCCAAAAGAGAGGGGTCCGGGTATATATAACCCGGGACCCAAGGCCGGCCAACCGAGGGGTCGGCCGGCCCCCATGGGGCTGAACCAAATGTGGTTCAGCCCCCCTGAGCCGATCTTTTAAGAAGAGGGGGCTGAACCCATTGGTCCAGCCCCGTTGTTGTCTTGCACGCGCCGTTGCCGCCGCTGGTAACGTTGCCCAAATAGCCTAGCCTCGTCTGGAGGCTTAACATTCCCTTGCCCATCAAAAGACAGCTTGTCCTCAAGTGGGTAATCGGGGTAAAGCTCCCGGAACTCCAGCAAGTCCACCCAAGTATTGTGCTCCGCGGAGAGATCCTTCCATTTAATTAACAGCTCTGGACAGTACACCGTGCCCCGACGTTTCCACTTGATCAACAGTACATCTGCCGGAATGGGGCGAAGCTCACCTCCAGAAGTAGCCTCTGGCAGCACGGGAAAGACCGGAACAGCCTCACCCAGCTTACGCTTCAGCAAGGAGACATGAAAGGTAGGATGAATCTGTGAGCCCGCGGGCAATGCCAAGGTATACGCAACTGGCCCGACCCGTCGCGTGATCCGAAATGGTCCATAGTAGCGGGGCGCCAGCTTCTGATTTGTCCTCTGCGCCACAGACAACTGCCGGTAAGGGCGAAGTTTGAGGAAAACCTCATCCCCCACCTGGAACTCCCTTTCCGTCCGATGTCGATCTGCCTGTGCTTTCATACGATCCTGCGCCGCCCGAAGATTCTCGCGCAAGGTGGCGAGGGTCCGATCACGATCACGGAGTGCCCGATCAACTGCTGCCACTGCGGTACTGCCTGACTCATAACTGCGCAAGGAGGGAGGTGGCCGACCATAGACGACCTCAAAGGGGGTGAGTTTGCTAGCGGAGTGATACGAAGTGTTGAAGCAGTACTCCGCCCAATGTAACCAACTGGCCCATGTCCTGGGCTCATCCATGATAAAGCAACGAAGGTAAGTTTCCACGCCCCGATTCAGAACTTTCGTCTGTCCATCGGTCTGGGGATGGTGAGCCGTGCTGAAACGTAAGGAAGTCCCCTGCAAGCGAAAGAGTTCCGTCCAAAATCTGCCAACAAAAGTAGGGACCCGATCGGAAATGATCGCCCGGGGAATCTCATGCAATCGAACAATCTCCCGAACAAATAAAGCCGCCACCGACTCCCCTGTGTAAGGGTGGCTCAGAGCAAAGAAGTGTCCATACTTGGACAACTTGTCCACCACCACTAAGATAACTGTGTTACCCTTCGACTTGGGCAGCCCATCAATGAAGTCCATAGAAACCGTATCCCAGATTTGATGTGGAATCTCTAAGGGGGTGAATAGCCCGGCTGGAGAAGTAGTCTCCTATTTCTGCCTTTGGCAGACTTCACATTTCTGAACAAACTCCTGAATGTCACGGCGCATCCCCTTCCAAAATACATTTGCCCGAGCCCGCTGGAGAGTGCGAAAAATACCCGCGTGACTGCCCGTCGGCGACGAATGGAACTCATGCATCATCACGGTCCTCCAAGCTGACTGCCCAGGAATGACCACTCGTCCCTGATAATATAGCCGGTCATTTTGTAAGTGATAACCTGGGGTTACCTCACGAGCCTGCCGCAGGTTCTCCACAATAACCCGTAACTCGGGATCTCGCTGCACCTCCTCCTGAATCTCATCCATCGACTCCAACTGTGGCATAGAAATGTGCGCCAAGGCCCCCTCTGGTAAGCGCGATAGGGCGTCAGCCACCCGATTGTCCTTCCCCGGCCGATACTCGATCTCATAATCATATCCCAACAACTTGGTGACCCACTTCTGTTGAAGGGGGGAAGAAATCCGCTGCTCGAGAAAGTGCTTCAAGCTCTGATGATCTGTCCGTATTTTAAAAAGATGTCCCAGCAGGTATGGCCGTCATAGGGCCACCGCATGAATAACCGCCAGCATCTCCTTTTCATACACCGATAGTCCTAGTGTCCGTGGAGCCAAGGCCTTACTGTAGAAGGCGATCGGTCGTCCCTCCTGCATCAAGACCGCTCCCATTCCCACGCCGGAAGCATCCGTCTCCACCACAAACTCCTTAGTGAAATCTGGAAGTACCAGCACTGGAGTCGTCGTCATCGCCCTCTTCAACGCCTGAAAGGCGGTCTCGGCCTCATCCTGCCACGAGAAAGCATCCTTCTGTAGCAGCTGCGTAAGTGGCCGAGCAATCTTCCCATAATCCCGTACAAAACGCCGGTAGTACCCAGTGAGGCCCAAGAACCCCCTCAGCGCCCGAATGGTCAGAGGTCGTGGCCAAGAAATCATACTCTCGATCTTCCGTGGGTCGGCTTTCACCCCAGCCGCTGAAACTAGATGCCCCAAGTACTCCACCTCCTGTTGTCCAAAAGAACACTTGGACCTCTTAGCATAGAGCTTATGTTGCCGAAGAGTAGAGAAGACCTGAGCCACATGACGTAAATGATCCTCCCAAGTAGCGATGTAGATCAGAATGTCATCAAAGAAGATCAAGACCAAGTGTCGCGGGAATGGGCGAAAAATCTCGTTCATATTGTCCTGAAAAGTAGACGGTCCCCCCGTCAATCCATTCGCCATCACTAAGAACTCATAGTGGTCGTCATGCGTCCTGAAAGCCGTCTTATGCACGTCCTCCTCCTTCATAAGAATCTGATAATAGCCGGATCGCAAATCCAGCTTCGTGAATCTAGTCGCCCCACTCAATTCATCCAACAGCTCCTCAATCACGGGAATCGGAAACTTGTCTTTCACGGTAACACTGTTTAAGGCACGGTAATCTACGCAGAAACGCCAAGATCCGTCCTGTTTAACCAGAATAATCGGTGCTGAGAAGGAACTGGTACTAGGCCGTATAATGCCGGCAACAAGCATTTCCTTCACACTACGCTCGATCTCTGCCTTCTGCATGTGGGGATACCTGTAAGGACGAGTGTTGGGCGGCTCCACCCCAGTCTGTAGCACAATCTGGTGATCACGGAACCGTGACGGTGGAAGCGTCCCCGGCTCCTGGAAAATGTCATCATACTCCTCCACTAATGCCCGCATCTGGTCAGAAACCTCCGTCTGTCTATCCTCGTCAGACCTCACCCCCAACAGGACCGTCATCAGACTACTGGACTCCTTAAGCTGCTGTAGGCTGCGAAGGGAGATCTCTTTGACCGGAGAAGATCTGAGCCCTTTCAAACAGAACTGGCGCTCCCCTTGCGAGAACTCCATCGTCATCTGGTCCCAATCAAAAGTCACCCTCCTCAACTGCTGCAGCCACTGCACTCCAAGCACCATATCTGAGCCTCGGATCGGTAAGAGATAGACATCCGTGCACACCCCATAACCCTGCATCCGAAGCTCCATCGCCTTCAACACTCCCTGGCACTGTAGTTTGCTGCCGTCTGCAACCATAACCTGAAACGCCGCTCCTACGTCAATCACGTGCCCCACCTTTTGTGCCACATCTGGATGAATAAAATTATGAGTACTCCCACTGTCCACCAGAATGGTCATCCTCTCCTGCCGAATCCTCCCCGCCAGCCGCATAGTAAGCGGAGGTGGATTGCACCCTCCATGGCATGTAGGGACACACCCAACTCCGTCAAGTCGAAGTCCCGCCCAGACTCCAAGCTCCTCCGGAAACTCGTCCTCCTCAAGCTGCTCCTCCTGATGCAACATAAAGACCTGGACCTTCTGGCACTTGTGTCCTGGCGTAAATTTCTCATCACAATTAAAGCAAAGGTCTTTCTCCTTCCGTGCTTGTAACTCGTTCCAAGACAACCGTGTCACCGTCGGTCGGCCGGCCACTGGAGTCTCTCTCCTGGCCGCGGCCGGTGTAGTAGTATGCCTTGCCATACTGCGGGCTCGTTGCCTATTTAACTTTTCCTCTTGGATGCGCGCCAAGCTGATCGCGTGGTTCAGACTACGGGGCATGTAGGCATGAACCTCATCGCGTAAGTGATCCTTCAATCCTGATACAAAACATCTGAGGAGTGTCTTTTCTTCCCACTGAACCCTGTTGGCCAACTTCTCAAACTCCGTTCTGTACTCCATCATTGTACCCTTCTGCCGTAGCTTCTGTAAAAGCGCCTCAAAGTCTTCAAACTCCAAAGGCCCAAACCGAGCCGTGAAGCCTTCCACAAATTCCTCCCACGGAACATACTCCCGTCCCCGCAAGAACCACTGTGTCCACTGGAACGCGTCATCCTCCAGATGGAAGGACGCTAGCTGCACCCACTGAGCCTCTGGCACCTCCTGAGAGCTGAAAAACAACTCAGCTTTTTGTACCCACTCCAAAGCGTCGCCCCCACTGTACCGAGGGAAATTCATCCGAGTCAACTTGGGAGCCATGTACGGCCTTTGGCCGCGTTCCCCCGCCATTTGGGCCCCATGACGGAAAGGCCCCCCTTCTCCCCACTGCACCCCTCTTCCAAAGCCTGGTGGTTGCCCTCTTCCTGCCGGTGGGGGTAACAACCCATCCCGACCTTGCCTCCAAGGAGCGTGCTCGGTAAAAGTCCCAGCCCTTCCGTCAACACCATTTGCGAAGCCGCCACCCCTGCCGGCCAATTCCAGGCCTGTCGGCACAAATCCGGCCCTCCCCGTGCTTGCCACGGGGGGTCCAGCCACTCCGAAGCCACCCCCAGCCATGCCGAAGCCACCCGGCCCAAAACCGCCCCCCTGATGGCTCGCCGGTCCCGATCCAAGCCCCACAGGAGCCGCTGATGCCCAGCCGACCCCGCTGGAGCCACCTGCGACGTTTCCCGCCGCTCCGTAGCCCGCCGGGACAAACCCGACCCCCGGCGTGCTCGCCACCCCCGATCCAGCCCAGCCACCGCCAACAACCGCCGATCCGGGCCCCTGCGTGTGCGCTGAAGCCGATCCCGACCAGCCGACGCCGCCCCAGGCCGATCCGGCCCCTCCGTGGTTCGCCGCACCAGATCCAGCCTCCGCCTAGCTCGCAGCAGCAGGTCCGAAGCCAGCCGCCCCCGATCCGGCGCTTCCCGCACCCGATCCACCAAGTCCGGGCATTTCCGGCCTATTCCCTGTAGATCCGCCGGGTTCCTCCTCCGCCACCGCCTTGCCCTTCAAGTTTTGCGCTAATAGCGTCATGATATCGTTCAAGCGGTCGTTGATTCGCTCTTCCAACCGTTGAGTGGACGTTTTGACATTTTCTTCGATGGCGGCTACCGAATCGGTAAGCCCCATCAAATTCTCCTCTAGGGTTTCCAAGAGGCCATTCTCCTCTTGCGAACGTGTAGTCACCATGATGGAGGAAGGAATCCTCTGATACCAAATGTTAAGCACCAACTAGGGAAGAAGAAGAAGAACTAGAGGAAGAAGATAGAGATTAGGGTTGAAATAAGAGGGAAGGGAAATACCTTGGATAATACTTTCATGCCTCCAAAAGAGAGGGGTCCGGGTATATATAAACCGGGACCCAAGGCCGGCCAACCGAGGGGCCGGCCGGCCCCCATGGGGCTGAACCAAATGTGGTTCAGCCCCCCTGAGCCGATCTTTTAAGAAGAGGGGGCTGAACCCATTGGTTCGGCCCCGTTGTTGCCTTGCACGCGCCGTTGCCGCCGCGGGTAACGTTGCCCAAATAGCCTAGCCTCGTCTGGAGGCTTAACACAACTGTTAGATCATTAAGCTTGTTGGTGAGTGGGGGCATATCTACTTGATGAAATACCTCGGTGCCCTAAAGGCATGCTTCTATGGATGTGATGTTTGCATTATGTACCTTATTCTTTCCATTTGATTAAACGAGTCCCCCGTATTAAGGATGGAGGTAGCACGAGATAAGGAGCAGATGACGGGTGGCTCCACTCCCCAAATCAATTGGAATATTAGTAAGAGCCACAACGCTTCCCTATGATGCCAAAAATCAACAATTTTTTTCCTTTTTTGAGGCTACTTTTAAATAAAAAATTAAGCACCCTCTGAGTTAATAATGTGCTACAGGCAACTGGTCAGGGTATAGGACTAGAGAGTTCTGCGTGTGTTTTGATGAGCAGGAAACTTAATAGTTGTCCTCGATGCAAAGACCTACAGCAGGCAGGCGAATCGCGGAAGAAGGGGTGTGTTAGGCTTGATAAGAAGTGTCGTCTTCTCTCGTGGGGCTCAGAACCAGGAGCCTGGAGGAGTGACAGTTGCTTCGCTGTGAGGGCCAGTGATAGAGAACTACAGAGGGAGAGAAGACCAGGGAAGAAGATATAAAGAAATTAGGGTTAGGAGAAGAAGGAGAGAAATACCTGATAATAGTCTTGCTTGTCTTCCAAGAGAGAGTCCCGGGTATAAATATACCCGGGCCCAAGAGGGGCCGCTCGGCCCCTCCCCATACGGGGCTGAACTGGGTGGTTCAGCCCCAAGCCGCCCGCTCTTAATGAGTGGGGGCTGAACTGGTTGGTTAAGCCTCGTTGCCGCTTGTCTTCTCCTTCCGCCTGGGGGCATACTGATGCCCAGAGAACCGTGCCATGTTCGGGGGCGTAACATTCCCCTCTACATCAAGAACGAGTTTGTCCCCAAAATGGTAGTCCGAATAGAGCTCCTTGAACTCCAGCAGATCAACCCAAGTATTGTGTTCTTCTGACAAGTGATTACATTTGACAAGGATATCGGGGCAGTACTGTTTCCATTTGATCATCAGGATTTCATTAGGCATCGGTCGCAGTTCGCCCGTTGTTGTCGCCTCTGGCAGGAATGGGCTAGCCTGAACTGTGTTGTCGATCTTCTGTTTAAGGACACATGAAAGGTAGGATGAATGCGCAACCCTTTAGGTAGAGCCAAGGTGTAAGCCACTGGCCCCACGACGGATATTATGAAAGCGCCCATAGTAACGTGGAGCCAATTTCTGATTTGTCCTGTGGGCAACTGACAACTGCCGGTAAGGTTGGAGCTTGAGGAAGACATCATCACCGACCACGAATTCTCGTTCCTTGCAATATTTGTCTGCTTAGACCTTCATGCGATCTTGCGCGGCTCGGAGGTTCTCACGCAGAGTGGCTAAAGTGCGGTCCCGGTCGCGGAGCACCCGATCAACGACTGGCACGGTCGTGTTGACCGGTTCATAGCTGCCCTGGGATGGAGCGGGGCGGCCGTAAACGACCTCGAACGGGGTCAACTTGCTGGCTGAATGGTAGGAGGTGTTATAGCAAAGTGTTATAGCAATATTCGGCCTAGTGCAACCAGCGGGTCCATGTCCAAGGACCAAGGCTCGTCCATCACAAAACAACGGAGGTATGTTTCAAATCCCCGATTGAGAACCTCCGTCTGGCCATCAATTTGGGGGGTGATTAGTCGTGTTGAGGCGTAAGCAGGTCCCCTGTAGTCGAAAGAGCTCTCGCCAGAAATTACTCACAAACGTCGGATCTCGGTCAGAAATGATGGCGCGCGGAACGCCGTGATGGAGGATAATTTCTCGAGCAAAGAGATCGGCGACTAACTCGTCGGTGTATGGGTGGATCAATGCCAAAAAGTGTCCATACTTGGAGAGCTTATCAACCACGACCAATATAACCGACTTGCCCGGAGACTTGGGCAGTCTGTCGATGAAATTCATAGACATTATATCCCAAATGTGATGCGGAATCTCCAGAGGTGTAAGCAGGCCGACAGGGGTGGTCGTCTCATACTTCTATCGCTGACACATCTCGCACTGTTGCACAAACCGTTGGATGTTGCACTGTAATCCCTTCCAAAAGCATTTGCCTGCGCCCGTTGAAGAGTACGGAGTATTCCCGCATGACCGCCAGTCGGGGATGAGTGGACCTCGTGCATCATGACTGTCTTCCATGCTGAGTTGATAGGAATGACCCCGCGGCTGTGATAATAAAGTCTTCCATTCTGCAGTTGATAGCCTGGTGCAGTAACCTGCCCCTGCAGAAGAGCTTACACGAGGGTTCGTAATGCGGGGTCCCGCATGACCTCTTCATGTATATCATCTAAAGAGTCGAACGGGGGTTCGAAAATTTGGACGAAGGTGCTCTCCAGTAAGCGGGATAAGGCGTCAGCAACCACGTTCTCTTTGCCCTGCCTGAACAGTTTCGTCACCCACTGCTACTAGAGAGGAGAGGAGACCCGTTGTTCCAAGAAGTGCTTTAAGCTCTGCTGGTCATTACGGATTTTGAAGTGTCGTCCCAACAAGCAAGGCAGCCACACTGCCACTGCATGGATGATTGTCAGCATCTCTTTCTCGTACGTGGATAGCCCCAAAGTATGGGGGTCAACGCCTTGTTGTAGAAGGCTAAGGCCGACCCTCCTGCATCAGTATCGTGCCAATGCACACACCCGATGCATCGGTTTCAAGTACAAACTCCTTGTTGAAATCGGGAAGAGCGAGAATCAGTGTGGTCGTCATGGCCCCCTTGAGGGCTTGGAATGCCGCCTTCGCCTCTTCCTGCCAAAGGAAGACGTCCTTCTGTAATAACTGAGTCAACGGTCGTGCAATCTTGCCAGAATTTTTCACAAATCGCTTGTAATATCCCGTAAGTCCCAAGAAGCCCCGTAAGGCCCGGACTGTATGAGGTCGAGGCCACGACAGCATGCTCTCGATCTTCTTTGGGTCGACTTTGACACCGCGAGCGGCGACCAAATGCCCCAGGTACTCGACCTCTTCCAGTCCGAACGAACACTTGGACTGTTTGGCGTAGAGTTGGTGCTGGCAGAGGATAGTGAAAACGTGCTCAACGTGGGTCAGGTGCTCCTCCCAACTGGTATTGTATATGAGGATGTCATCAAAAAATATCAATACAGAGAGGCGGAGAAGAGGGCGAAAGATCTCGTTCATAACGGCCTGGAACGTGGATGGGGCGTTGGTAAGCCCAAAAGGCAT
The DNA here is from genome assembly GCA_039583875.1 of Platanthera guangdongensis. Lineage (NCBI taxonomy): Eukaryota > Viridiplantae > Streptophyta > Magnoliopsida > Asparagales > Orchidaceae > Platanthera > Platanthera guangdongensis. Next base: position 130,501,166 of record CM077165.1, read on the forward strand.
CACGAGGAACTCATAGTGCCCATCATGCGTGCGGAAGGCTATCTTGTGTAAGCCCTCCTTTCGCATTTGAATCTGGTGATAGCCCGACCGGAGGTCGAGCTTGGTGAATAGAAGAGCACCATGCAATTTGTCCAACAGCTCTTCGATCAAAGGAATGGGAAACTTGTCCTTGATAGTTGAGCTATTCAAGCCGCGGTAATCCACACAGAATCGCCACGACCCATCCTTCTTTACTAGGATGATGGGAGAAAAGGAGCTAGTACTGGGACGGATAATTCCGACGACAAGCATTTCTCTGACGCTGCGCTCAATCTCGGTCTTCTGGATGTACGGATAATGGTACGGTCAGATATTGGTTGGTTCGGCCACTGTCTTGAGTTGGATATGATGGTCTCTGAACCTCGGTGGTGGAAGTGTATGAAGTGCATGGAATATATCCACATACCGTACCAGTATCATCTGCATCTGAACCGGTACTTCTGGAGGAGCTGTGGGTGCCGATATAACCTCCATGATCACTGTCATCGTGCTGCCCTGATCCCGTAATCGCTCCAAACTTCAAAGGAAGATCTCCTTCATCGGGGAGGATTTGAGACCCCCCAGACAATATTGCTTCCTGCATTGTGAGAACTTCATCGTCATCTGATCTCAATCAAAGGTCACCCGCCTCAATTGACGCAGCCACTGTACCTCAAGCACCATGTCTGAGCCTCTGATAGGTAGGAGGTAGACGTCAGTGCGACCCGAGTACCCCTGTATCCGTAGCTCCACCCCCTTCATAACTCCCTCGCACTGAAGTTTGCTTTCATCCGCCACCATGACATGGAAGGCCGCTCCCCGATCAATCACATGTCCCACTCGTTGCGCCACATCAGGATGGATGAAGTTGCGGGTGCTCCCACTATCCACCAAAATTGTCACCAGATCCTGGCTAAAGTTCCCCGCAACCCGCATAGTGAGGGGGGCGTTGCATTCCTCCATCGCCTGTAAGGACGTGCCAAACTCGGTCAAATCCAAGTCCTCGTCCGATTCTGGTTCAGGAGTGAGCCTGTCCTCCACATCCTCATGTAACATATAAACTTATATCTTTTGACATTTGTGATTGGGTGTGTACTTGTCATCACAGTTGAGACATAGACTCTTCTCCTTCCTCGCCTGAAGCTCGGCCCATGATAATTGTGTCACAGTTGGTTTGTCAACCGGCGGTGGCTCTCTCCCGGCGATCGTCGGGGTAGTCGGGGTAGTCGAGGTTCTTGTGGTGCGGGTTCGTTTCCTGTTGAAGCGTTCTTCCTGAATGCGGGCCAGACTAATGGCGTGATTTAAACTACGGGGCATATATGATTGAATCTCATCACGCAGAATTTCCTCGAGTCCCGACACGAAACAGCTAAGCTACGTTCTTTCTTCCCAGTGCACTTTATTTGCCAACTATTCCAACTTTGTGTGATACTCCATCACTGTCCCCTTCTGTCGCAATTTCTGAATGAGTGCCTCATAGTCCTCGTACTCCAATGACCCAAATCTAGCAGTGAATCCTTCCACGAAATCAGTCCAGGGCACATAATCTTTGCCCCTCAGAAACCATTGCGCCCACTGAAAGGTGTCATCCTCCAAGTGGAAGGACGCAAGTTGTACCCATTGCCCTCTGGAATCTCCTGATAAATGAAAAAAAGTTCAGCCTTCTGCACCCATTCCAAAGCATCTCCACAGTTGAACTTGGGGAAATTCATGCGTGTCAATTTCGATGGCATTTAGCCTCGCGGAGCGGCCTGACCGTGCCACCCCGGCTCTTGTCCATACCATGTTGGCCTCCTATGTTCTGTAGTCTCGAGAGGAGTGCCCAGATATCCTTGGCAAGGCAGTCCACCCGCCGGTTGTGGTTGGCCGCCCCAAGGAGCGCCGATTCCATAGCCCCCTGGTGGCCCGTAGCGCGGGTGGGGAAGAAGATCATCTGCACCTCCCAACGATTGCACCGGAGGTCCAGGAGTCCGTACGGCCCCTCACAAGTCCTCGCCAACCCGTCTCCACGGCGTGCGCCCAGTGTTTTAAATATCGGATGTCGGCGACATATCGGATTGAGTTTTTAAATGTCGGAAGTCGGAGATATATCGGGGATATTTTAAAATATCGGATATTCATGTCTTATAAATAAAATTTTTATTTTTATATATACTAACTATAATTATATGTTATAAAAATAAAATATATGTATATATAATAAATAGATAAAAATGAGTCATTTATATTACTAAATAAAATCAAACAGTATTTAAGAAAAAATATCATTAACAAATACAAAATAATACATTATAAAATATATTTAATAGTATATAATAATTTTATTTTGATAACAATAAGTTTATTGTAAATAAAGATAATTTAGAAGTTAAAAATCCTTAATTGATTACAAGTCTTTTCAAACTTATAAATTTATATTAAAAACATGTAAACAACCAACTAATAAATTTATTAAATGTTTTCATATTTGTTGTAATATGAAATTAAAAAATTGTGAAATAAATATACAAATTTGGTTGTAAGAATAAACGTTAAAAAATTCGAAACAATAAGTCTAATCAATTTAAACATACATAATATAATATATAAGCAATTTAAACATATGTTGTTAGTCTGCTAATATAACATAAAATAAAATAGCGGACGATATATTTAAAAGTCGTGTCGCCCGATATATCGGAAAAAATCAGACATGTCGGCATATATTTTACAAAATGACAATCTATTTTTTTAAAAAAACATATCGTTTGCCCTAAAAGATGACATGTCGGACATGTCGGAGGACATTTAAAATAATGTGTGCGCCCGAAGCCGGACTCGCCGGCCCCGCCCTGCAGCAAGCCCGCGCCCCGCGCCATCCCGCGGTAGTTTCAGGCTCCCGCCGCGCCCATGGCTCCGAGCGATCCCACCCCGGTGCGGTCGTGTTCCGCCGATCCGGAGGCCTCGCTCACCTGCAGGGAAAATTGATGAGTCTCGTTCGACTCTAGGGTCAAAATTTGTGAGCCGCTGGATTCCTCGTTCGTTGTCGCTTTTCCCCTCAGATTTTGCAATAATAAAGCTTTGATTTCCTTCATGCGAGCGTCAATCCTCTCCTCCAACCGTTGTGTGGAAGCCCTCATCTTTTCCTCGATGGCGGCTACCTAATCCGTCAATCCAACATAGTTTTCTTGTAGGGTTTCCAACCAGTTGCTTTCCTCTTGTGAGCGAGTGGTCACCATGGCCGTAGGAACGATGCTCTGATACCAATTGATAGAGAACTAGAGAGTGAGAGAAGACTAGGGAAGAAGATAGAGAGAAATTAGGGTTAGGGAAAGAAGGAGAGAAATACCTGATAATAGTCTTGCTTGCCTTCCAAGAGAGAGTCTCGGGTATAAATATACCAAGGCCCAAGAGGGGCTGATCGTCCCCTCCTCATATGGGGCTGAACTGCGTGGTTCAGCGCCAAGCCGCCCGCTCTTAATGAGTGGGGGATGAACCGGTTGGTTCATCCCCGTTGTCGCTTGTCTTCTCCTTCCGCCTGCGGGCATACTGATGCTCAGAGAACCGTGCAATAATCAGGGGCGTAATAGTGAGCTAAAAGGAAGGAGGGTGATGCTGCGAGATCATTATCGACAATCTTCTTCTGTTGTGACGGCGATAGGTGGACTTGAGCGTGAGGAAGATGACGAAAACAATCGTCTCTCGTAGACCTTGAGCTAGCGGAACATGGTCGGATTCGACTAATGCATCCAGTAAGGAAGGAGCTTGAGGCGGCTTCTGTGGCTGGCGACGAGGGCGGGGATTCAGTTTCTCCTTCAAGTGGTGGGCGTCCTGAGAAAACTAGGGGGTCGTCTCATGAAAAATCAGAGGACATTCGTTTAGTATTCGATTTCTTCTTGATGTTGGTGGTGGTTTGCGGGTGAAAGATGTATGGGGAAGGGGTGGGGCCTTTTGGTGGCAGCGGGATGTGGAGGACCTCGCTCTGATACCAAGTTGAAACGAGATCACCATATGACGTCAGTGGGGTTGTCGAATGATGACCGGAGGCGGGAATGACGGAGACGGGGGATACTACGGAGTTGGAACCACGGTTTCTTAAGAGGAGTGTGTTCGGAGAGGACAAGCTACCAAGATCTCTTGAAGATAAAGGAAATAGAACTTGATACTTTGATGCCTCATTCCATACAACGCATGCCTTTAAATAGGCTTACATGACTATAAATGACAACTCCTAACCTCTAACCACTACTAACAGACAACATAAAAAATAAAGGACAACAACAATAAAGACAACACATGAAACCCATAACAGAATCTTCAGAAGAAGTTTTTAGCAGCATGTTGACAACACCCTTGCGGTCAAATGAAGGGATGTCAAAGGGTATTTATTGGACGAAAATCATAGGAGGGTCAGAAGGAGACTCTGAGAAGATATAACAACTTCATCATAAATCACTGTCTTCATCATAAATCAAAATAACACTAATATGATCATTACTATCTCCGAAGTCATAACATTTTCATCACCCTCATGTTTTTCTTGCTTAACTATGTGTGTGTCAGACTTAAATGAAGATTCCTTTATTTTCCTTGAGATCAAGAATGCACATGGTGGTACCTTTCATAAACACCACTAATTCACACTCTATCAAATCTTCTTAATCAAACACTCATTAATTATCTTCATGTGACTCATCATTTAATTTCCATGTAATAACTTACTAGCATCATCTAAGTCATTCCAAGAAATTGGTTTAATGATATCTTAATGGTTGTCTCTTCAACGAAGCCCTATGAGTATTCACATAAACCAAATAATTTATACTCAAACTCCGGCACCAAAAAATCTGAAAAAAAAAACAAAATAAAAGGACAATCAAAAAGTCAATTCAAACAAAAATAGTGTGCACTGTGCTGCCATGTGCATTATAGTGAATAGGGCACAAATAGCGTGAATAGTGCATGCTATTTTTCCATTATGCGCCTTGCTATGACAATAACACATGATGTGTGCCTTGCTATGCTGTGAACTATAGCTTCAAGGTGCCACTACTAAAAGTATGCCTCGAGAGGGTAAGAAAACATTAAATACCTCGCAAAAAATACAATTATGAGAGATCATGCACTAGGCAGGCACCACATATCCAACATAAAAGATATACAATGTAGGAAGTGTTGTTTTGCACCCAAAAGAGCATCTCCTTGATGCTGAATGCTAAGGATTCAATATAAAAAAAATATCTTTAACCATCAGAGTAAAATATCACAGTGTAGGCATATAAGATATCACGCACTAAGCATGCATCTTCAAACTTGTAGAAATCCAATGTAGATTGTGTTGTCTTGCACACGAGAAAGCATCTTCTTCGCATTAATGCTAAGAATTCAACTACAAAGCTTTTCTTTAACCTTCCGAGTAAAATATTGCCTTTTCCAAAAAATATGAAGAATGAAAGTGTAGACCCTATGACTGATAGAATTTCTTTTTTAAAAAGATTAAGCAAACCATAGACAGGATATTTTAACTAACATGGATCAGCATGTAAAATAGTAGCAGGGCAAATCCACATTAATCATGTGGTTCTCTTCTAAGGAAATCAGCCAATTTATTATGCACAGCAAGAATGTTTTTTTAACACTGTGTTGAGTTGCAAAGAACAAACATGTAAAATAGTAGTAGGGCAAATTCACATTAATCGTGTGGTTCTCTTCTAAGGAAATCAGCCAATTTATCGTGCACAGCAAGAATGTTTTATTAACACTGTGTTGAGTTGCAAAGAACTAAAAAACATCAATCCAAAAATTAGATGCACAATAGATATCAGCCAATTCGATAAATTAACTGATTCTAATTTGGGCGTGACAGAAGAAGGTGAAATTTCACCAAAGAAACAAGCTCAATTAAACAAAAAATAGATGGATACCAGCAGAGGTGAAGTCACCCGCTTCTCAACAGCGAGCACGACCCCCTCCTTCGTCTTCAATCCGATTGCTGTCGAACCAAGCTGATATAGACCGTGCTTCAATGTCTCACATCAAACGCCTTCAACACAGTTTTGTGATACTAGGGCTTGTGGAAATAGATCCTACCTTTATAGCTTCTATGGCATATTCAACCTGAAACAGCCGCCCTTCCGGCGAGAAGGTGTTGACCCCTCGATCATACTCCGTTCTTGAAACAAACCCAGATTATCATAAACTGAGTAAACACGGGAAATAGAAGATAAGGAAAATGAGATCTTAGAAAAATCACCTTGTGAGAAACATCTCCGAGATCCCAAAAACCCAGACTCCGCTAGTAAAGACCCTAGTAAACGAGGAAGGGGGAAGAGCGGTGAAGGCGCGAACAAGCTCTCGGAGAAGATGGCCGGCGTGAGGACGGGAATGCGAGAGGGAGAGGAAGATCACAGCGACAGAGCTCGGCAAATAACTCGGAGCCGGTGTCTACTAGCGAATCTCTCTCTTCTCTCTTCCTTCGGGCGAGGAAGGGGGGAAGAAATAGCGGTGATGAGGTGCGATATCACAGCGACTCCAAATAGCGGAGAAGATGGCCGGCGTTGAGGACGGGAATGCGAGAGGGAGAGGAAGATCACAGCGACTCCACGAACGGCTACTGTATTTCAGGTATATTGTAGGGCATATAGTGTGAAATAACAGGTGTAATATCTGTATTTGCATATAGTGAAGCCTTTTAGTAGTAGGTATTTTATGTTCAATATCTGTATGTATACTGGTTCAACGAACCTCATTTGTGTACTCCCCTTCTCTCTCTCAAAGGGATGTTCTGCAGGCAAGAAAGCACGGAAAACCCTCTTCCTTGAAGGCGACGAGGCCAAGCTGGCGGGGGAAGAGTAGGCGGAGGAGATATATCGGAAGAAGAAAAAACCTAGCACCAAAGCGGAAAGAAGAAGAGATATATAGCGGGAAAGTAAAGGTGGGGTCCGCATAATATTATTTAAAGGCGTTCCTAGAGGAAGGAATATAAAAAGCAAATAATTTTTACGGGTCTCGTTCCCATAGAAACGGGGTACATAAATCCAACTGCAGTTGTAAGACTAAATTAATACAGTTGGATAATCAGTTGTATATTTCTGATATACAACTGAAACAGTTGGATTTATGATCAAAGGTTCTGTTTGGCGGAGCCGTAAATGGGCGGTGGCAGCCTTGCCACAGCCTGCCCTTTTTTGTTTGGCGGAGCAGCACAAAAATCGTGCTGCCAAACAGAAAAAAATTATATTATATAAATTTTTAAATAAATTATATTAATTTATATTATATAAATTTATATTATATAAACTTATATTAATAACATAATTAATTAATATTAAATAAATTATATTTACATTTAATTTTTTGATAATTAATTAAAACGCTAATATAATTGTTGCGGTCCGTTCGGGGCCTTCGGCAGATCGAGCTATTTGACCGCCTTAGCCCGCGAGCGTCTGACCGTGCAAACAGATAAGGGTCTCCCGATGGCACGTTCCACGTGCGTCTTCCTCCGTACCACCGCGGGCCTTCGAGTCGGGGAGTGGTATCAGACACGAGGAAACAACCATGTTCGCCACATAATCAGTCAGGGAGTTGGCCCTCCGGTCAATTTGAGAGATAGCCAATTTCGAAAAAAAAAATTTAAAACAGCATGTTATCATGGTTTTGACCTCTCCATCGTAGATTCCTGAGAGCATGCGGTTGTGAAAGTCTTTATTTTCAAGGATAGCTAAATCACCTAGAGTGGGTGAATATGTTTTTTAGTCCTTATTGACTATCTTTTGTTTTCTTTTGTTTGGATGATTTATTGGTTGATTATATTCTGCTTTCAAGACATGCAACCTGTAATAAAATCAACACAGAGAAAACACACAAGATTTATAGTGGTTCCCCTAACAAGGGTACATCTACTTTTCCTTCCACCTATTCAACTATCTTGTTGGACTAGGTACTTCTCCAAAACTCTGCACCAAAGAGCTTACACCTCAGATCCTTCAGGATCTCTCAGTCTCCTCCAAGACTTACAGCTCAGGCACAAACGGCCTACAACTCAGTGGTTAGCTGACCACCTACCTCAAGTCAAAGGCCCTACACTTAGGCTGGGAGGACAGCCATACCTCAGATTCACTAGGGATCCTACACTTAGAGAGTATTTGATGAGTACAATTATGATAGGCTTTTTAATATCATAATTGTAATCATGTCCACTATTTTCTACCTATCTATGTAGTAATTTTGCGAAAATAGTTATGAATTTGCTTTATCATGAGTAGAAGAGCACAGATTAGGAGTTTCTATTATTTCATGTATTAAGCTGTCTATTTATTTTTTTATTTTTCTAATGCAGGTATTCCTAACCAGTGGAGCTAGAAGTCTTGGAGCAAACTGAGGAGTTCACGAATTCGACATGGCTGATGGCAGGACAAGAATGGGGCGCACACGGGTAGGCACACGCCCGTGTTGCCTACCCATGTCCTATCCGGGATGGAGCAGAAGAACTGGAGGAAGAAGACAGAGCACCACACGGGTGGGAACACGCCATACCCGTGTCCTTTTCTGCATAAATCCAACTTTGGTTGTCAACCAACCCGTGTGCGAAGAACACGAAGAACAACACGGTCGTGTCCATACCCGTGTCATCTGACACGGCCCACTACCAGACATGCATGTTCATGTGGAACCGCCCTTGAACCGTCAACACGGCCCGTGATACGGCCGTGTTGGAACCCGTGTCCGACCCTGTTTGCTAGGAGACTATAAAATACCTGGAGAAAAATTAGAAGAAGACTTTTGGATCATTTTCATTGGGAGAACTTCTGGAGCACGAAGGTGGGGCATCCAAGAGAAGGAGGATTTGAAGGATATTTTTGTATGCGTTTAATCTTTCATGTATCTCTCTTAATTTTTCTTTTCTCTTGGTGATTCAACTTTATTTATCTTTTATTTCGCATGAAACTTAAATTTGAACAATTTGGTAATCATGTATCGTATTGTTTTCATCAAATTTGTGTTATTTTATTCATATGTAGATCTTCAAACAAAGAGAATTATCCTAGTTATGAATTTATTATTTGCATTACATGAATTTCAACTTTTTAGATTGAGAAATTGGAAAGCTGTGATGATGTTCATATGTTCATATTTAGGTGCTATTTCTCTTTACATTTCAATTTACATGACCGAGAGATATGTCGATTGGATAATTGTAGTACGGGTAAATGAATTCATGGTATTTTAGAGTTAAGATTTCATGAATTTATGTATTAGATATGGTATTTACTTTAATGCAAATTTGAGGGTTGTAAATTGTTCGAGAGAAAATTTACTAACTTAGGTTTAGATTTTGAATTGCTCGAGAGAGAATTTGATAAATGTTTAACCCTTACAATACACGAATTTAATAATCTTATTATTATCTGATTACTTAGAATTGAATTAATGAGTGGTTATATTCATGTGAATGCTCTTAGACTTTTGGCTTTTTATCACCTTTAATCTTCCAATGTTTATTTATCCAAGTAGTCATAGTTATTTTAATTTAGGTTAAAAATCAGTTTTAATTATAGGTATGATAATAGAGTGAGAGTGAGTACGAGTACTTGAAAGGACCCTGTGGAATACGACACGAGATGTAGATTTCTCTTATACTATGATTGATAGGTGCACTTGCCTGAAAGTTAAATCAATCTAGCTTATGTCCATCTACATAGTTCATACTAGAGTGTAGAATAAATCCGCATCAAGTTATTACTTGTTAAAAAGAATAATCATCAAGTTTTTAGCGCCGTTGTCGGAGATCGTTTTCAATATTTTGAAAGCCTAATTTTTATTAATCTACCAATTTTTGTTTATTCATACATAGCTATAAATTAGTTTATGGAATAATTATATCACTCAATCTTTTTTTTGTAGTCTGTTAGTCTATGACCAGGGGCAGAAATTCTGGGCTAGTACCATTTCATCCTAACCCAGAGCGAATTATTCATAACACTAACCAAAGGGATGTGGGAATTAATACCACAGACATTTCAAACGGACTATCAGAAGAGGAGACAGTGAACCAATGAGAGCATCATCCAGAAAATTTAGATACCATGGCAAACCAAAATGAGCAAACCATGTCTAACTTTGCTAGACCTAATCTCCAAGGAACTGGGTCAAGCATCGTTAGACCACCAATTGTTACCAATAACTTCGAATTGAAACCTAGTGTTATACAGATGGTTCAACAGTATGTCCAGGATGGCTTGCAAGATGAAGATCCTAACGCACACTTAGCGGGATTCTTGGAGATATGTGACACATTCAAGATCAATGGGGTTTCCAATGATGCCATTCGATTGAGATTGTTCCCATTTTCACTAAGGCATAAGGCAAAGCAGTGGCTCAACTCATTACCTAGAGGGTCGATTACTACTTGGGATATGATGGTTGAGAAGTTTTTAATGAAGTATTTCCCACCGGCGAAGACTGCAAAGCTAAGGAATGACATCTCTACGTATGTTCAATTGGAGTCTGAATCGTTGTACGACATCTGGGAGCGATTCAAGGAGCTTTTAAGGAGATGTCCCCACCATGCTCTACCTTCATGGCTTCAAATTCAGACTTTTTACAATGGTCTCAATCCAGCCACTAAAAAGATGATCGATGCGGCTAGTGGAGGCACCTTAAACAACAAGACACCTGAGGCGGCTCAGCAGTTGATAGAAGATATGACTATGAACAACTACCAATGGACTACCGTAAGATAAAAGTCTAGTAAGCTCCCAGGAATGTATGAAGTGGATGTTGTTACTGCCTTAGCCATTCAAGTGGAGAAGCTTCACCAAAAGATGGATAACATTTCCTTAGCATCACCCTCCATGGTACCTCAACAATGGGACCCTTCATTTAGTGGAATGTCGGGTTGTGAATCTCAAGTGCAAGAGCATGTTGACTATATGGGGTAACAACATCAGACCTCCTTTCAACCAAGCAAATAACCCATATAGTTCTACATACAATCCTGGATGGAGGAACCACCCCAATTTCTCTTGGGGAGGACAAAGAAATTAAGGAAAGCAACCTGTGTTTGGACAACCACAACAACCAGAACCAAGGAAGCCAACATTGGAAGATGTACTTACCAAGTTCATGCAAACTATCGATGTAGCCTTCCGAAATCAAGAGGGTTTAATTCGTAATTTGGAGAATCAGATTGGTTAGCTCGCAAGGATGGTATCTGAAAGGCAACAAGGAACACTTTCGGGAAATACTGAGACAAATCTGAGGGAGCGTGCAAAAGCCATTCAATTGAGGAGAAGAAATGAGTTACAAGACCAAAGGCCTACGAAGGAAGCACCCCAAGTGGAGTCTAGCGGCGAAGGACCGAACGAGATGAACGTGCAACCAATGGAGTATCAACCAGCAGTACCATATCCAACAAAGCTTAACAAAGAGCGCATGGATGCACAATATGGTAAATTTTTATCTTTGTTTAAACAATTACATGTCAATTTACCTTTTTCTGAAATCATTTAAATGCCTAAGTATGCTAAATTTCTTAAAGATTTAATTTCAAATAAAAGGAAAATAGAGGAATTATCTTTAGTAACACTTAGTGAGGAATGTTCCGCTATTTTACAAAACAAACTACCACAAAAACTTAAGGATTCCGGTTCATTTTCAATTCCATGTTTAATCAGTGATTTACAAGTAAATAAAGCTTTAGCGGATTTAGGAGCTAGTATAAATTTAATGCCTTACAAACTATATTTGAAACTAGGTCTAGGAGAACTTAGCCTAACTAGAATGAGTATTCAACTAGCAGATCGATCGGTTAAGTACCATAGAGGCATATTAGAGGGTGTATTGGTTAAGGTAGATAAGTTTATATTTCCTACTGATTTTGTCATTCTAGATATGAACGAAAATATCGAAGTACCACTTATACTAGGTCGTCCATTCTTAGCTACATCTAGAGCTCTTATTGATGTTTTTGATGGTAAGTTAGTTTTGCGAGTAGGTGAAGATGAAGTCACTTTTCAAATAGGCAATACAATGAAACAATCCTTAGATAATGATGATTATTGCTATTTTTCTCATGGTGTTGATAATTTTATGACTTCTATGTATTCCAATTTATATTATAAAGATCCTTTAGAAATTTGCATCACTAACTGTTATCTAGAAGATGAAAAAAAGGAAGACATTGTTGAACATTTATTTTTTTCTAGATAATTGTGTTACGATGAATAGAACGATTGAATATAGTTTGATTACACAAGGAGATCGTGAAGCTCTTAAGAATAATACTAAGGATCCAATGATAGTAGAACTAAAAAAATTACCGGATCATCTTGAGTATGCATTCTTAGGAACTAATTCTTCTTACCCAGTTATTATCTCTTCCAAACTTTCTAATACTAAAAAGCTAAATTAATAACTGTGCTAAAGAAATGTAAAGGTGCAATAGCATTGCAAATATCTGATATAAAAGGTATTAATCCTAGTTTTTGCACTCACAAGATTCTTTTGGAAGAAAACTATAAACCTTCTATTCAACCGCAACGTAGGCTAAACCCGAATATGAAAGAGGTAGTTAAGGCGGAGATTATTAAGTTATTAGATGTTGGTATGATATATCCTTTTTCAGATAGTTTATGGGTTAGTCCTGTCCAAGTCGTTCCTAAGAAGGGTGGTCTAACAGTGGTAGCTAACGATAAGAATGAGTTAATTCCAACGCGAACGGTAACAGGTTGGCGTGTCTGTATTGACTATAGGAAGTTAAATGATGCCACTAAGAAGGATCATTTCCCTCTTTCTTTCATTGACCAAATATTAGAACGTTTGTCAGGACATTCTTATTATTGTTTTCTGGATGGACTTTCTAGATATTTCCAAATTCATATAGCACCAGAAGACCAGGAGAAAACAACATTCACCTGCCCATTTGGTACCTTTGCCTATAGACGTATGCCTTTTGGGTTATATAATGCACCCGTCACTTTTCAAAGGTGCATCTTTAACGAATATGTTGAAGATATCATGGAAGTATTTATGGATGATTTTTCTGTATTTGGTGATTCGTTTGAGTTGTGTTTGAATAATGTAGAAAAAGTTCTTAGGAGGTGTGAGCAGACAAACCTAGTGTTTAGTTGGGAGAAGTGTCATTTCATGGTACAAGAAGGGTTAGTACTTGGCCATAAAATCTCAAGCCAAAGAATTCAAGTAGATATAGCGAAAATTGAAAACATAGAAAAGTTACCACCACCAACCTCCATTAAGGCAGTGAGAAGTTTCTTAGGACACGGTGGATTTTACCGTCGGTTTATTAAGGACTTCTCTAAAAATACTAAACCACTTACTAGGCTGTTGGATCCCTAGTTGGATTTGGGCTAGGTTCACTAAACTAGGATGTTTGACCCAACCTGTATAGCCAGGGTCATGTTTGTGTCATAGAGTATAAGCCATGTCCATAGAGTCAACACTACATGGAACAGCCATCAACAGACTGCAAAAGACTCAAGATTTAGAGAAATTTCAAAGACTCAGGAAAATGAGTTCGACGTTCATCGAACTCAGCTCGATGAAAAGTGTGCTCAGCTCGATGAACTCAGAGACAATTCTCTGAGTCGAGCTCGACGAACTTAGTTCTCAGGTCGATGATTTCTGGATGCTCTACTTCAACATTCCAAGTCCAGAATCATTTCTCTGAACTCCAGTCGACGAATTCATGTTCTCAGCTCGACGAACTTAGACCACAGTCTTGACAAGTTTTATCAAGTAGCAGTTAGTAGTTCTCAGGTCGACGAACAACAATTATCTAGTCAATGAACGACAATTATCTGGCCGACAAACATAACTTCTTAGCTCGACGAACTTTGCACCCAGGTCGACGAATTCTGTTCTTTGCTCGACGATTTCTGTGCAGTTCCAGACATGGACTTTTCCCTCCTTCTGTCCTTATTTTATTGCAGTAATTCCTGAGTAATCAATGCTTAATATTCTCTGAATGTTACCGTTAGAAGCATCATTGATTATGACAGTCGTCGGGATTATTACTTGCTGCTTTTCAATGGGACAGTTGGGGAAATCAATTAATGCAGACATTCTCAAGGCCGTCAGCAATCAATGTAGGAAGGAATTCAAAAATTCAAAGGAAAATTTCATAAAAAATATAAAAGGGATTTATTCCTCCTTCTCGACAAGGCACGACACTGTAAGAGGTAATACAAGAAGCAATAATACAGTAACAAAAGCAACCCAGACCAAAAAAACAACACAGGATACAAAAGAAGAAGAAGAACACACATTCAAATCAAGAGTCTTCTTCACTCTTCACTCCAGAATTCTTCAAGGACAACAAAACTTAATCAGTTAGAAGTTCCTGGAGATCTTTTGGTCAAAGCTAAAGATTGAAGACCTACTCACCCTGAAGCAAAGCTCAATCTTCCTGAACAACTTAATAAGTCAGGGGGAGCTTTGTTAACATCAAAGATCCACTAAGTCTTCTCAGTTGTTTTAAGAAAGAGAAGACACCATCACTCTCTCATCCCCTCATTGTACAAAAAGTTCTTTAACTCCATTCAAAAGTTATTCCTTGGTTGCAAGTCACCTGATCAAAAGACTTGGATTAGTTTTTGAGCACCTGATCAAAAGCTCAATTATAGCAGTCACCTGATCAAAACTTATTAGTAGATTCCTACCAGGATGGTAGAAGAGTGGATGTACCCAGGTTGGGGAACCACTATAAAATTCTTGTGTTGTTTGGTTGCCCTCTTTCTTTTGTTCTTGATGTGCCTGTGCTAGTTAGGTTTGTTGTGCATATGATAGTTAGTTTAATTTTTGCCGTGCCTGTGGTAGATTAATTTATCTTAGGATTGTTTTTTACTCTCAGCCAAATTCTGGTATCAAATAGCTTCCCAACTATGTAGTTTTTATTAATTAGCAAAAAGCTTTAAAGTTTCAAGATACTCTATTCACCCCCTCTAGAGTATTTCAGGTCTAACCCTCACTTTCAATTGGTATCAGAACAGTGTTCCTTTGGTTGTACAAGTTAGCCCTTGAACCAAAAGATACTGTGTTAGATCTGAACTTTTTTTTCTCTTAGGACTATATTCACAGCATGACACAGAATAAGGACTATGCAAGCACCAGACCTCCAGTGTGCAACCAAAGGACTGATGCTCAGAAGAAAGTAAAAGTTGTTGATGCTAAAGCCATGAACATTTTGGCCCAAACAATGTCTGATGACATATTCCAGAAAGTGGCTGAATGCACTTCAACTAAGGCCATTTGGGACTCTCTCAACCAAATGGTGTCTGACTCTGCTGATGAGAGAAAAGATAAAAGATCAAATCTCATATCCCAGTATGAGAACTTCAAGAAGGATGAGACGGAATCTGTTGTAGACATGTATAATAGACTGAGCTCAATAATAAATGAGCTGATGACTTTAGATAAGGACATTACCCTTACTGAAGTAAATGATAAAATCCTCATGTGCTTCCCAAGCTCATGGGATTCAAGGATCTGGCCAATCAAGGAGGCCAGGAGCTTAAATGAGATTTCCACAGAATCTCTACTTGGAAAGCTTAAATCCTATGAGCAGCTGATAAAGTCTAGAGAAGCAGCTGAATAATGAACTCCCCCACCATCAAGAAAGGAGCACAACTTGGCATTCAAGGCTGCTGAAGAGACTCAAGCTTCAATAGTAAATGAAGAATTGATTAGTCTCATTGCCAAGAGATTTTACAAAATGGCAAGAAAGAACTTCAGAAGAAAATCATCCAAGCAAGATGATAAGCCAAGGTATGACAAAACTCCTACTAAATAAGTAGTATGTTTTGGTTGCAGGAAACCTGAACAATTTATCTAAGAGTGTCTAGAGAATCAAAAGAAAGAAAGAAGAAGAGAGGACTCTAGAAGACAGCAAAGCTCAAGGTCCTCCTCCAGCAAATACAAAAAGAAGGAGAAGGGTTTTGTAGCTGAAAACTGGAGTGACACTGAAAATGAATCCACATCTTCCAGTTCCAGTGAAGAGGAAGAAGAGGCAAGGACCCATGAAGTCTGCCTCATGGCCATCAATGCCTCCAGAAGTCAATCAGATGATGAAGATGCATCTGACAATTAAGGAGCTTCAGAATCAGAAGTTGATCAGGTACTTTCATCTTTTGACTATAATTCTGATAGTTTCAAAATTGAATTTAAAACTATGTGCATTGATTTAATAAACTCTGAAAAGGAAATCAAAACACTTAGGGAAAAACTATCTAATCAAGAAAACCTGATTTCTGAAAACAATAAGTTAAAATAAGAACTAACTCTAGCTAATAAACAAATCAATTCTTTAAAAACAGAGCTATGTGAGGCCAAACAACTTGAGAAATCTCTTAATGGGAGAAGCCTTAAGCTGATGGACATCACAAGCACAGTCAATGCCAAACAGAATGACAAACTTGGCTTGGGTGCATCATCAAGTTTACCTCTCATACTCAAGAAAAACATATTATCAACCCCCATTAGATTTGTTTTAGCTATGGGTAAAGAGGTAATGAACAACAAACAAATCACAGAAGAATTACCTAACTTTAAAAATCACAATAACAGAAACCAGAAAACCTTAAATAAAAACAAAGTTCAGCAGATTTCGTCGAACTCAGGTCGATGAAATGTGGCTAGTTCGTCGAACTCCGATCGACGATCTATGAACGCCAAAATTAGCTATAATAATTCGTCTTACTGCGATCGACGAACTATGTATGGTTCGTCGAGCAGAGATCGACGAACTTAGAGCACAGAAAAAGGATATGTTCATTCTCTGAGCAGAGATCAACGATCTCATCCCACTTCGTCGAACTCTGGTCGATGAACTTATAATTTTTCGTCGAACCCAGACAGACTTAATAAAAATCATAATCTTGACAGAAACCCTAATCAACCTAGAAAACACTTTAATTCACTTGCTGACTGGATAATTCCTCCCAGAAGATATCACCCCTTAGGATACAAAAGCCAACCTGAATGCTCTTACATTTCAAGCTTTTCTTATTAGCAAAATGAAGGACCCAAGGTAACCTGTGTCAAGAATAACTAATTGTTTTCTCTGCAGGTAAAGAGTTGTCCAGCTGTTAATCAAAAATGGTATCTGGACAGTGGATGCTCCAAACATATGACTGACAACAAGGACAACTTAAATAACTACAAGTCCAAGCTGAGACCAAATGTGATCTTTGGTGATTCAAATTGGGGCCAGTTAGAGGGCTTTGGAGAAGTAAAAATTGGAGCAGTCACTTTCAAAAAGGTGACATATGTGAGTGAACTCAAGCATAACCTCATCTCCATAAGTCAACTATGTGATGAAGGTTATCAGGTACATTTTAACTCAAAGTCCTGTATTATTTCTAATAAAGAAAAACAAACTGTTTTAATTGGAAATAGACAAGGTAACATATACATAGTATATTTTCATTCTGCAACCATAGATATCTGTTTACTTAATGTTGTTTACAATCAAAATGATCTTTGGCATAAAAGGCTAGGACATGTTAATATGAAAAACATTGTTAGGCTATCTAAAGACAATCTTGTAAGAGGTTTGCCTTCTGGTCCCTACAAGAAAGAAGGCCTCTGCAGGGCTTGTCAACTAGGCAAGCAAACTAAATCTAGTTTTAAATCAGTTAATAAGAGTGATTCACCTAGGATTTTGTACATGCTACATATGGATCTTTTTGGACCCATTGCTGTATAAAGCCTATGAGGGAAATCTTATACCCTAGTTATTATAGATGACTTCTTAAGATTCACTTGGGTGTTCTTTCTGAGATCTAAGTCAGATACATTCAAAGTTCTTACAGATTTTCTCAGGACCATACAGATTGAGTACTCTACTCATGTTGCATTGATCAGAAGTGATCATAGTACAGAGTTTGAGTCTCTTCTTATGCATGAGTTCTGTGAGAAGGAAGGTATCAGACATTGCTTCTCAGCTCCTAGAACTCCTCAACAAAATAGGGTACTGAAAGGAAGAATAGAACCTTAATTGAAGCTGCATGCACATTACTTGTAGATGCTTACATGCCCTTATCCTTTTGGGCAGAGGTTGTAAGCACATCAAACTATGTACTGAATAGGAGTTTAATACACAAACTTAAGAATAAGACTCCCTATGAATTGCTCAAAGGGAAGAAACCTAAAATCACTTATTTTAAAGTATTTGGTTGCCTATGTTATATTCATAATAATAACAAGAAGTATATTAGAAAGTTTGAAGTTAAGGATGAAGAGAGAATTTTTCTAGGATATTCCCAAGTCAGCAAAGTCTATAGGGTATTCAATAAATTATCTTTAAAAATTGAGGAATCAATTCATGTAACTTTTGATGAGGCTAACATGTCTTATAAGGAGAAAGAAATTTCTACCAATAGCACTTTGCAGGTACCTCACTTGTGTGAGAAATTGGGTGAGTTGAACCTTCCATAAGAGGCTATATCACCTCCAACTCCACAAGATGATGAAGACGGTCAAGAAGAACTTATGGAAGAAGTTGAAATTCCTTCAACAACAAACATTATTCCACAAGAGGAATTAAGTCCACATGCTGTTGCTGAACCAACTCCACCTACTGATCTTGTCACACTAAGGGATCACCCTAGATCTCAAGTGATTGGACACATGTCAGTAGGTGTACAGACAAGGCATCAACTCAACCAAGATGTGATGCATGCCTGTTTTCTCTCTCAAATTGAGCCTCAATACATAAAAGATGCTGAGCAAGATCCCCACTGGATCATTGCAATGCAAGAGGAACTCAATTAATTTGAGAGATGCAGAGTTTGAGATTTAGTTCCAAGATCCAAAGACTACCCAGTCATTGGAACTAAATGGGTATATAGAAACAAGCTAGATGTCCAAGGTGTAATTATGAGAAACAAAGCTAAATTTGTTGCTCAAGGTTATAGGCAAGAAGAAGGAATAGAGTATGACCAACTTTTTGCATTAGTTGCAAGGTTAAAAGCAATCAGAATTTTCCTTGCTTATGCTGCCTACAAGAAGTTCAAAGTCTATCAGATGGATGTCAAGAGTGTCTTTCTAAATGGAGTACTTAAAGAAGAGGTTTATGTTGAGCAACCTCCAGGTTTTATCTCTCCAACCCATCCTTTATATGTCTTTAAATTGCATAAAGCCCTTTATGGTTTATAGCAAGCTCCAAGAGCTTGGTATGAGACCCTAGCTAGCTTCCTGATAGAGTATAAATTCACTAGAGGCATTATAGATAAAACATTATTCACTAGGTACCATAAGGATCAAACTTTGTTAGTACAAATTTATGTAGATGACATTATATTTGGGTCTACTGATTCCAAACAATGCAAGAGTTTTCTGACCTTATGCATTCTAAGTTTGAAATGAGTAGCATGAGTGAGCTCTCCTACTTCCTTGGTCTCCATGTGAAGCAGCTACCTGATGACATTTTCATATCCCAGGCTAAGTATGCTAAGGAGCTTACTAAAAAGTTTGGAATGGCTGATGCCTCAGCAAAGAAAACACCCATGGCCACTAATGCTGTAATAGATTCGGATGCACATGAGAAACCTGTTGAACAAAAAATATATAGGGGCATTGTTGGGTCCCTACTATACCTTACAACAAGTAAACCTGACATAATGTTTGTCACATGTCTTCGTGCTAGGTTCCAAGTGAATCATAAAAAATCTCATCTAGTTTTCCTAAAAAGAATTTTGAGATATATAAAGAGTTGTCCTAGTCTAGGACTCTGGTATCCTACCGAGTCAGAATTTGATTTAACTGGATATTCAGATGCTGACTTTGCTGGACGCAGGGTAGATAGGAAAAGTACCTCAGGGACTTACCCGTTCCTTGGTATGAGACTATTGTCTTGGTTCTGTAAGAAACAGTCATCTGTATCTACATTAACTGCTGAAGCAGAATATATAACAACTGACAGTTGTTGTTCCCAGATGCTGTGGATTCAAAACCAACTCCTAGACTATGGGTTCAACTTAAATAATTCAACTCTCTTATGTGATAACACAAGTACTATATCCATAGCACAAAATCCAGCCCATCATAGTAGGACTAAGCATATAGACATTAGACATCATTTCATTAGAGAGTGTGTAGACAAAAACAAAATTAAACTTTTCTATATCTACACTGATTTACAAAGAGCAGATATTTTCACCAAACCCCTCGATGAAAGAAATCACTTGTTCTTTTTAAATCAGCTCGGAATGATAAATGAAGAAGCTTTAATTTAATTTCTGTCTATGCTCGACGAATTTTTCAAAGTTCGTCGAATGAAGATCGGCGAATAGAAGAAAAGTTCTAGAGATATTCGTCGAACGAAGATCGATGAACTCTCTGTGAGTGAAGTTGTTTTCATCGAACGGAGATCGACGAATCTGCTTCAGAAAAGTTTCGTCGAACAGAGCTCGATGAAATGTTTTCAAATCTTCAGACTAAGCTCGACGAATTATTTAACTACAAAATATTTCGTCGACCTCAGATCGAAGAATTCTTTTATTTTCGCTGAACGAAGTTTGTCGATTCATATTCTGAAAAACCATATATCTAGGTTTTTCTTCGACCTCCGTCCCGCGCTTTCAGTTCCATAGCACTTGATCTCTGTTTCTCTCTTGCAGGTGCACTATGACGATTCCAGCGGGCAGTCTTGCAGCAATGAAATTTGATACTGGATTTGATGTAGACTTCGACTCATTTCAAAACTCAGATCCAATCTTCCTGGACATCCTGAAACTGCTTGAAGATCAGCAGTTGAAGAATCTGATGTCCACCAGAATCAAGCTAGCCAGTGCAGAGATCAGGGAATGGGTCTACACTTCCTCCACAACAGATGAAGACACCATGACTGACACGATATCGGGTAATGTAGTATCTTTTACCCCCGCAGTTTTAACAGAGATTTTTGGTTTAGTTAATGGTGAAGAAGAGTTGGAGATTGATAGTGAGGAATTTGATGAAATGTTAAATAAAATGGGTTATTCTAGAGCAACCCCCAACAAGCTGCTAAAGAAACACTTATCTGCTGAGTACAAATTTCTAGCAGATGTAGTGGGGAAAGTGCTGCTGGGTAAGCACACTGCTTATGATTACATCACCAGGCATAAATTTCTGGTGATGTGTGCTGTGGTAAATATGAAGCCTGTAAATTGGGCTAAAATTATGTTTGAGCTGATCAGGAAAAAGAACACCAAAAAGGAGGTGTGTTTTGGAAGAATTCTGGGAATTTTCCTTCAGGAAAAGGCTGCTGAATCCCTGGTCACCCCGACCATATTCATTAATGCCTCCAAGAGGCTCACCTGTGCCCTCTTTGGCAGGCGGGAGAGGACCATCACCAAGCCCTCCAAGGCTTCATCCTCTTCCTCCAGGCCTTCTGAGAGTACAAGAACTGTTCTAGCCTCTCTCCATCTTGCTGATGATGTCCCCACTCCACCTCCACCACCTCCAGTCATCCAAAGCCATCCTCAGATGGTACACCAACTCCCCTCACCAGCTCATTCCCCAGTCCATACCACACTCCACATTCCTCCACCTCCATCCCCCCATGGTACACCAACTCCATCATCTCTAGTACCTCCATCACAAAGTCATATTCACTTTCATACATCCACTCAATCCCCAGATGGTATACCAATTTCATCACCACCCTCATCTCCACTACCACCACATTTGGCTTATATTCCCCTTTCCAACCTGTCATCCCTACCATCATTCAATCTACTTTCATTCCCCCTTCATACTCCTTCTTCCCCAGATGAACCTATGCAAGACTCTCTACCTCCTCCTCCACCATCATCTTCCATCCACCTTTCTGTCCCCACTGAAACACCTCCTGCATTCCTGCCACTGGACCCTTCCATCATTCCACCTCTTATAGCACTTCTCACTCCCCTCCTCAAAACCCTCATAGCAGAGGCTATTTCACCTCTTGCTTCCTCCATCTCTTTTATCACTGATAAAATCTCCGCTCTCTCCGCTCCTCCCTCTTCAGTCAGGGGCCTGACTCCAGTACCCACTGTTAACCCAGAAATCGGCGATCCTTCCCAAGGTGGACAGCTGGCTAATCGCGACCCTTAGATTCTCTCTCTTTGATCGCGATAAGTCCCAGCGTAGGCGGACAGTTTTCCCTATCCGCCTAGGTCTCCTAGCAATCGCATGCCCTACGGGACGGCGGGCTATTCCCATGGCTCACCCTCGCGGGACATGCGGTTGGGTCCGCTAATCATGCAATACTTTTCCTTGCAGGAGTCCGCCAACAGCATTGCCAGGAGCGGCCTCCTATTTCGCCCAAGGGGCGGTGGTCTCCAGCCACCGTCCGCTGAGGCCGCCCACCAGGGGCGACCTCCCTGCTGCCCGAGGGGAGGCGGCCTCCTGCCGCCGTCCGCCGAGGCCGCCCACCCAGTGCGGCCTCTGCCCGCCAGCCGGGCGGACTCCCCCCGGAGTCCGCCCAGGCCGCCCGCAAAGGGGCGGCCAGGCCAGCCGGGCGGACTCCCCCTGGAGTCCGCCCAGGCCGCCCGCTAGGGGGCGGCCTCTGCCCGCCTGCCGGGCGGACTCCCCCTGGAGTCCTCCCAGGCCGCCCGCTAGGGGGCAGCCCCGGCTCTCTGCCGGGCGGACTCCCCCTGGAGTCCGCCCAGGCCGCCCGCTAGGGGGCGGCCCCGGCTCTCTGCCGGGCGGACTCCCCCTGGAGTCCGCCCAGGCCGCCCGCTAGGGGGCGGCCCCGGCTCTCTGCCGGGCGGACTCCCCCTGGAGTCCGCCCAGGCCGCCCGCTAGGGGGCGGCCCCGGCTCTCTGCCGGGCGGACTCCCCCTGGAGTCCGCCCAGGCCGCCCGCTAGGGGGCGGCCTCTGCCCGCCTGCCGGGCGGACTCCCCCTGGAGTCCGCCCAGGCCGCCCGCTAGGGGGCGGCCCCGGCTCTCTGCCGGGCGGACTCCCCCTAGAGTCCGCCCAGGCCGCCCGCTAGGGGGCGGCCCCGGCTCTCTGCCGGGCGGACTCCCCCTGGAGTCCGCCCAGGCCGCCCGCTAGGGGGCGGCCCCGGCTCTCTACCGGGAGGACTCCCCCTGGAGTCCGCCCAGGCCGCCCGCTAGGGGGCGGCCCCGGCTCTCTGCCGGGCGGACTCCCCCTGGAGTCCGCCCAGGCCGCCCGCTAGGGGGCGGCCCCGGCTCGCTGCCGGGCGGACTCCCCCAGGAGTCCGCCCAGGCCGCCCGCTAGGGGGCGGCCCCGGCGCCCTGCCGGGCGGACTCCGCCCCGGAGTCCGCCCAGGCCGCCCGCTAGGGGGCGGCCTCCGGCCTGCGGGCGGACTCCTCCCGGAGTCCGCCCAGGTCGCCCGCTAGGGGGCGACCTCCAGTTCTCTGCAGGTGGGTCCTTCCGATCGCTCCATTGCTCGACAGTGGCGGACGCAAAATCTCTGTCCGCGGAGTCCGCGCAGGTCGTCATGCTGATGTCACTGGGCCCCGCTTCTAGAAGAACTCCCCTGGGCCTATAAATAGCCCATGGTGCCTCTCATTCTGCACGCTTCCTGGATCCTGCAAGTCTTGCCAGCAGCCCCTGCGGACTCCGTTTTCCAGTCCGCGCAGTCCGTCGTCACCTTCTCCAACAAGCTCTGCGGACTCAGTTTCCTGTCCGCGCAGCTCTCCAGCAGCTCTTCAGCAGACTCTGCAGACTCAGTTTCCCAGTCCTCCAGCAGCTGGCAGACCATTTTACTTGGTCTCTGGCAGCTTCTCCTCTGCTTTCTGGCACTTTCTTCTCTCTTAGCCGCCAGCTTCTCCTTGTACCCTTTAAGTGATTTTTGTTGTAAAGGCGTACTTGTAAGCTTGTAATCTCTAGCTATTAATAAAAGGAAAGCCCGTCGCAGGAGTGGCATTTAGGCCGCGGCGGGCGAAGTGTGTTGTTGCCGCTGCTAGCGGCCCCCTCTTCTTCTTCTCAGCTCAGCTCTCCTCGGCTTCCAACCTGCAAGCACAACCGTCCCCTTAGCCGTCTGCTCGACAGCTCCTGATCAACCTCCTTCTCCTCTCTTGATCAACCTGCTCTATTGATCAAGCTTCTCTCCTCTATCCCCGCAACCCTCTTTGACAAGCTGTTTGCTCCACTCTCGAGCACTCAGAGGCTTCCTTCCTTCCCTCCTCTCCTCCTCTCTTAGCTTGTGAGATCGAACACCCCCTCTGTGTTAGCTAGCTGGTGCCCCACGACGTTTCCGCGCATCAACAGTTAACACGCGACCTTCAGATCCGGTCAGACGGTGAACAGCGACAGTTAGCCATGTCAGATCAATCAGCCGAGAACTTTGCTCCAAGTCCCAGTGAAGATCCTCTCTGGGAAGCTTTTGAGCAGTCGCGCCGTGAGAATGCTCAACAGTTCCAAGCCATCAACCAAGTCCTTGCTGCGATCACGCAGCGGTTAGATTCTCATCCAGCAGCTGCCCCAGCTGCTCCAGTCAACCCAACGCCAACATCAGAGCATAAGCAAGCTTATTCTCAAGCTTGTCCGCCGTTCTATCCGCCTTATACCCCGACCTTCCCGCAAGGTCCTGCTGCTCCTTTGCGAACTCAAGATGAAGAGTTCGCTGCTCGCCATAACTTCTTCCGGCAAGCAGCCCGGGGAAGTCCTGCTAGACTTTTCAACTTTCAAGGAAGTCATCCTTGCCCCCCAGCTCCTGCCTCTGCTCCTCCTGCAGCAACCTTTCCTTTCTACCCCCTGCTTCTTTTGCAGCTGCAGCCTATGCTCCGTTTGATCCCTATGCTGTGGGAGAGCAGGAAGAGCCGTCGCCCTTTATTGAGAGTGTTCGCCTTGAACCTACTCCAGCAAATTTCAGGGAGCCTCGCCTGCCAATCTATACAGGAGAGACTGATCCGGTCAAGCATCTTCAAGCCTTCGAATCAGCCGTTGCTCTCAAGACTCTGTCAGATGCAACCAAGTGCAAGCTTCTTGTTACCTCCTTTGATGGGCAAGTGAGGGACTGGTTCTATGGCCTCCGTCCTCACTCCATCTCTTCCTTCCTTGATCTTCGTAGAGAATTTCTTCTCAGATTCTCTACCTCCTCCAAGATAAAGGGCGGTACTGAAGCCCTCTTTGAGATCAGACAGCGCAGTGATGAAACTTGGTCTCAATTTGTTGATCAATTCCAGAGAGAGATTCTGGACATCGAAATCGTTGATCAAGAAATGTACCGAGTGGCTCTTATCCACGGTCTTTGCGAAGGGCCTCTCAAGTTTGAAGCTAATGTCCGTTCTCCAAGGACATACCAAGAGCTGATCGCTCTAGTCAATTCATACATCCGAGGCGAGAAGAGCAATCCAGGCTTCGTCTCCAAGCTCGTATCAGAGAAAGATCCGTTTCGCAAGCAACCTCCAAGGTCTCCTTACAATCGTTTCCCAGCTCACTCAAGGAAGGAGAGAAGGCTTCATCGCCAGCGATACTCCTTCCCGAGCCGTGATGCTCAAGATCCTTTGCTCCCGCTAGCTCCTTCTCAAACAGCAGCTGTCCAACAGCAGCAAGACGATGACTTGCACGAGTCTGATCTCGACGACGTCGTGCAAGAAGTGATCCAGATCATGAAAGACAGGGCAAGTTACAAGAAGCCCTACCGGCCAGCCGATCAGAGGTCTAGAGATTCAGAGCCTTATTGTGAATTCCACAAAGAGCCAGGCCATCGAACAGAAAACTGCCGAGCATTCCGCCAGCTTGTGCAAAGGATGCTCCGGCAGGGCAAGATGCATGACTTGCTCCCTAAAGAAGATCGCCCTGACCCATCAACGTCAAAGGGCAAAGAGGTTTCAGATGTTCCTTGCTCCTCAAGGGGAGTGAATCACGTCGAAGAGCCTCCTCTCCTTATTGTCAACCAAGAAGTCGAATGCTTCGACGCCGACGATGAAGGTGTGCTGGGAAGGCTATTCTGAACTAGCAAGGACTTCACAGTCCTCCGGAGCTCCTTACAACCTTCAGGGGTTATCTCAACCCTTACTCTCTCCCTCTTTCATACATTCTTTACAACACTTCTCAGTGTTTTCTTCTTGCTTTTCTGCAAAAGCTTTTATTCAGAGATCCTGTACTGACACAGTTCCCTTTTTGTTGTCTCTCTCTCTCTCTCTCTCTCTCTCTGGATCAATACGCCAATGAGATTTCGCCGAGTCTGAAACGTTCCCTCCATAGTTTGTTCTCGCACTACCGCTTCGACCACATATGGTGGGAGTTTACCCATATGTGTAGTGGGAGCAGTTCATCTACGATTATGGGCTTCAGGCTTAGGATCCTAGCCAGCATCTGACACAGAGTGTGTGCTAGGGGAGCCCCATGTGTTAGCTCTGCTGTGCGTCTTATAGGAAACACTACGGTTAGGATGATCTTCGCTAGACAAGCAATGGCGATCAAGCGTAGCCTTGTCTCTTAGATCAGCCTTCAACTGTGGTGGCCGAATAACTCTCTCCGGTATCCTCGATCCATGCCCCTCGGGTTCTCACAACTCCACTGATCAATACACAGACAATATAGGCCTCTTGGCGCAACCTGTCTCCTTGATTAGTGATGCTTGTGCCCAGGGCAAGAGAGTAGAGTTTCTAGCGATCCTTCTCAGGATCTTCCTTGCTTCCAGCGGTCCTTCTCAGGACCTTCCCTTGCTTTGTGCCCTCCTTGAGGATGCGCGGCCAGCCCGCTTTGAGCAGGACCATACTCGGAATGACTTTCTCAGGCCAGTGATGCATAAGGCCCACGGGGAACACCTGTGGCAGCATTCAACCTTCTTTAGTCATTCCGAACATGGACCTCTTTTTCCTTTCCCGCTTTGAGCAGGACCATACTCGGAATGATTTTTTCGGGCAAGTGATGCATAAGGCCCACGGGGAACACCTGTGGCAGCATTCAACCCTCTGTAGTCATTCCGAACATGGGCCTCTTTTTTCCTTTTCCCCCTCCTTGAGGATGCGCGGCCAGCCCGCTTTGAGTAGGACTATACTCGGGATGATCTTTCGGGCAAGTGATGCATAAGGCCCACGGGGAACACCTGTAGCAGCATTCAACCCACTTTAATCATTCCGGGTGCAGCCCTCCTTTTCTCTCTTCCCTCCTTTCACAGGTGAACAGGTTAATTCCACCTACCAAAAGGATTCTGGCATTCACTTTGATCATATCCCTCCAGTCATGTCAGCAGCTAGCGCTCGATTCATTAATCTGGACTTCGTGATAATGATCATCAGGCATTTATCTTGCTACTTGGTCATATCGACCCCGTCTCATCAACCTTCATGGGTTATCTCAGAAGGATTTCCAGCAATCACTTTGCTCGTGCTCATCCTATATGAATTGCTTATTCAAAGCTCTATCGGATGATGACTCGCACTCTACCTATATAAGTTTTATTGCTCTCATCTTCTATATATTGTTTGCTCAAGCGTTATCAGCCATGCTATCGCAATCCAGTCATATCTGTCAACAGTTAACAGTCAACAGTTAACACTTGCAAGCCTTCTCTTCACAGGTACTTGCAAGTTATCTTCATATCTTATTTGCTCCTAACTCATCTTCTTGCAGAGATTAGCAAACACCTGCAAGCCTCATCCAGGTACTTGCAGCTTATTTTTATACAATACCTGCCCCTAACTCTCTTTTTGCAGAGATCAGCAAACCCTTGCAAGTTTCTTCGCAGGTACTTGCAAGTTACTCTCATATATCGTGCATACTCCTAACTCTTCCTTTGCAGAAACCAGCAAAGACTTGCAGGTCCCTTCCAGGTACTTGCGAGTTGTTATACCTTTCTGTTTTCCCTCACTTTTGTTTTGCAGAACGTTTTCAGAAGACATGCCTTCTTCGTTTTGCAAAAAGCAAGTTCAGGTACACACTCGATGTGCCACCCATACATGCTTACCCTAACTTTCCTCTTGCAGGAAAATAGACAGGAAGCACCAAGTTTGTAAGGAGAGTATTCAGGTTCTGTCTCTCCTTGCTCCTCTTCTTCCGTTGGGGTGGATCACGATTTTCGTGGGTCTCCAACTTTTTCGAAGTTCTTTGCAGAACTTAAAAAAGTGCGGGGATTATGTTAACCCAGAAATCGGCGATCCTTCCCAAGGTGGACAGCTGGTTAATCGCGACCCTTAGATTCTCTCTCTTTGATCGCGATAAGTCCCAGCGTAGGCGGACAGTTTTCCCTATCCGCCTAGGTCTCCTAGCAATCGCATGCCCTACGGGACGGCGGGCTATTCCCATGGCTCACCCTCACGGGACATGCGGTTGGGTCCGCTAATCATGCAATACTTTTCCTTGCAGGAGTCCGCCAAAAGGATTGCCAGGAGCGGCCTCCTATTTCGCCCAAGGGGCGGTGGTCTCCAGCCACCGTCCGCTGAGGCCGCCCACCAGAGGCGACCTCCCTGCTGCCCGAGGGGCGGCGGCCTCCTGCCGCCGTCCGCCGAGGCCGCCCACCCAGGGCGGCCTCTGCCCGCCAGCCGGGCGGACTCCCCCCGGAGTCCGCCCAGGCCGCCCGCAAAGGGGCGGCCAGGCCAGCCGGGCGGACTCCCCCTGGAGTCCGCCCAGGCCGCCCGCTAGGGGGCGGCCTCTGCCCGCCTGCCGGGCGGACTCCCCCTGGAGTCCGCCCAGGCCGCCGCTAGGGGGCGGCCCCGGCTCTCTGCCGGGCGGACTCCCCCTGGAGTCCGCCCAGGCCGCCCGCTAGGG
Organism: Platanthera guangdongensis; assembly: GCA_039583875.1. NCBI lineage: Eukaryota > Viridiplantae > Streptophyta > Magnoliopsida > Asparagales > Orchidaceae > Platanthera > Platanthera guangdongensis. The sequence continues at coordinate 130,529,831 of CM077165.1, forward strand.
GGCGGCCCCGGCTCTCTGCCGGGCGGACTCCCCCTGGAGTCCGCCCAGGCCGCCCGCTAGGGGGCGCCCCGGCTCTCTGCCGGGCGGACTCCCCCTGGAGTCCGCCCAGGCCGCCCGCTAGGGGGCGACCTCTGCCCGCCTGCCGGGCGGACTCCCCCTGGAGTCCGCCCAGGCCGCCCGCTAGGGGGAGGCCCCGGCTCTCTACCGGGCGGACTCCCCCTGGAGTCCGCCCAGGCCGCCCGCTAGGGGGCGGCCCCGGCTCTCTGCCGGGCGGACTCCCCCTGGAGTCCGCCCAGGCCGCCCGCTGGGGGGCGGCCCCGGCTCTCTGCCGGGCGGACTCCCCCTGGAGTCCGCCCAGGCCGCCCGCTAGGGGGCGGCCCCGGCTCTCTGCCGGGCGGACTCCCCCTGGAGTCCGCCCAGGCCGCCCGCTAGGGGGCGGCCCCGGATCGCTGCCGGGCGGACTCCCCCAGGAGTCCGCCCAGGCCGCCCGCTAGGGGGCGGCCCCGGCGCCCTGCCGAGCGGACTCCGCCCCGGAGTCCGCCCAGGCCGCCCGCTAGGGGGCGGCCTCCGGCCTGCGGGCGGACTCCTCCCGGAGTCCGCCCAGGTCGCCCGCTAGGGGCGACCTCCAGTTCTCTGCAGGTGGGTCCTTCCGATCGCTCCATTGCTCGACAGTGGCGGACGCAAAATCTCTGTCCGCGGAGTCCGCGCAGGTCGTCATGCTGATGTCACTGGGCCCCGCTTCTAGAAGAACTCCCCTGGGCCTATAAATAGCCCATGGTGTCTCTCATTCTGCACGCTTCCTGGATCCTGCAAGTCTTGCCAGCAGCCCCTGCGGACTCCGTTTTCCAGTCCGCGCAGTCCGTCGTCACCTTCTCCAGCAAGCTCTGCGGACTCAGTTTCCTGTCCGCGCAGCTCTCCAGCAGCTCTTCAGCAGACTCTGCAGACTCAGTTTCCCAGTCCTCCAGCAGCTGGCAGACCATTTTACTTGGTCTCTGGCAGCTTCTCCTCTGCTTTCTGGCACTTTCTTCTCTCTTAGCCGCCAGCTTCTCCTTGTACCCTTTAAGTGATTTTTGTTGTAAAGGCGTACTTGTAAGCTTGTAATCTCTAGCTATTAATAAAAGGAAAGCCCGTCGCAGGAGTGGCATTTAGGCCGCGGCGGGCGAAGTGTGTTGTTGCCGCTGCTAGCGGCCCCCTCTTCTTCTTCTCAGCTCAGCTCTCCTCAGCTTCCAACCTGCAAGCACAACCGTCCCCTTAGCCGTCTGCTCGACAGCTCCTGATCAACCTCCTTCTCCTCTCTTGATCAACCTGCTCTGTTGATCAAGCTTCTCTCCTCTATCCCCGCAACCCTCTTTGACAAGTCGTTTGCTCCACTCTCGAGCACTCAGAGGCTTACTTCCTTCCCTCCTCTCCTCCTCTCTTAGCTTGTGAGATCGAACACCCCCTCTGTGTTAGCTAGCTGGTGCCCCACGACGTTTCCGCGCATCAACATCCACTGAAACCAGGTAGGGGGAGATATTCTGTGAAGATGTAATAACAGCAGTAGTAGTAGCAGAAGAAGAAGCAGCAGCAGTAGTAGAAGCAGTAGAAGAAGCAGCACCAGATGCAGATGCTGACGATGACTTATTTGATTTCATTAATTTTATTGAATCTGATATGGATGTGGATGAGACAGTCTCAGAGAAAATAAAAACTACTGGTGATTATATTATAAATCCCACAATAGATCTGTTGAATTTGTTGAATGCTTTTGATAAAGTTTATTTGAATGAACTTCCATAGTACAGCATAAAGCCATCTTTAGCTATAGTCCCATATACCTCCCCAATAAGCCCCAAGGTTGCCATGCAACTCAAGGCTAGTTTTTCCATTACAGAGGTCCCTATTCTTCCATCTCCACCAAAAGCTGCTTCCCTCATTACTTCATCCCCTCCCAGAGTCATTTTTTGCTCCAACTTTTGTTATGAATGACTCTCCAATGCCAGATCTTGATGAATTGATCATGACTGATATAGAAGAAGAGAATAAATCAGTTGCTGAAAGCACTGATGCGTTCAGTTCTCCAGCTCCAGCTCCTTCTCCAGCTCCTCCCCAGGCAGAAAAACCCTTGATATATGCAGAGGCTCTAAAAGAAATAAATGCATTATATGATACTCCTCAAGACTCTTCTGATGATGAAGATGAGGAAGAAGATTCTGATGATGAGCCCAAGGCCAAAAAGAAATTCTCTAAGAAGAGGGAAGCTCCTCCACCTCCTGCTCCAAAACCCAACCCAACACATGATACTCCCTATTACATTCTTCAGAACATCATACCATATAAGGGCATGGCAGCATGGATGTGGCTGTCCAAGAACTAGCAAAAAGATAGAAAGAAGGGCAGGAGGTATTCATCTCCTCCTCAGAGATTCAAGAAAGACCCTCCTCCTCCTCCACCTGCTATTGGTACTTCATATCCTTTATCTCAGAGGACTACCCAATATCAAACATATCAGAGACATCAGGGTAGGTCCTCCACCTCTTCTGGAAGCAGCCAACACAGATACTATTCTTCAGGCAGGCAACAATAACATCAACATCAACAACAATAAGCTACTGAACATCAGAAAGCTCAAAGCCCAAAGAGACCTGCATCTCCTCCTGTACCTTTTGAGGACCCAGAAACAGCTACAACATCAAGGATGTCCAGGTTCCAAGAATTGGTTGGCCTATCTTTGATCAACAAAGCAAAAGCTGAAGGAAAGGATCCCTCTGAATATACAATAATGTCCAAATACAAGAAGGAAGTACTCAACAGGTTTGCCAAAGCTAATAATTTTTTTAATGTTGATGATTATATGAAGTTACATCCAGAAGCTGTGGTGTCAAGAGCTACTTCCCTCAATATTATTGGAGCTGCTGATATGACAATGACCAAGACTCAAGCAGCCAATCAAAATAGGGAAATCAAGTTTACTCAGCCTGGTGAAAAAGCTAAAGAGGAGAAGCATAAGGAGCAAAAGAAGAAGAAATGAATCTTGACTGTCTAAATCTTTTTGTTATCCTAAAATTGCTTATCTATTTCTTGATACAAAGCTCTCTGTACATATATATTTGCTGCACATTTTAAATATTTCCTACCAGATATTTTTTTTTTCTTGCTTTGTAAATATTGTGTGTCTCTATTTAGTGACCTCACCCAAATAGGGGGAGATTGTTGGATCCCTAGTTGGATTTAGGCTAGGTTCACTAAACTAGGATGTTTGACCCAACCTGTATAGCCAGGGTCATGTTTGTGTCCTACAGTATAGGCCATGTCCTTAGAGTCAACACTGTATGGACCAGCCATCAACAGACTGCAGAAGACTCAAGACTTAGAGAAATTTCAAAGACTCAGGAAAATGAGTTCGACGTTCGTCGAACTCAGCTCGACGAAAAGTGTGCTCAGCTCGACGAACTCAGAGATAATTCTCTGAGTTGAGCTCGACGAACTTAGTTCTCAGGTCGACGATTTCTGGATGCTCTACTTCAACATTTCAAGTCCAAAATCATTTCTCTGAACTCCAGTTGACGAATTCATGTTCTCAGCTCGACGAACTTAGACCACAGTCTTGACAAGTTTTATCAAGTAGCAGTTAGCAGTTCTCAGGTCGACGAACAACAAATATCTAGTCAACGAACAATAATTATCTGGTCGAAGAACATAACTTCTTAGCTCAACGAACTTTGGACCCAGGTCGACAAATACTGTTCTTTGCTCGACGATTTTTGTGCAGTTCCAGACATGGACTTTTCTCTCCTTCTGTCCTTATTTTATTACAGTAATTCCTGAGTAATCAATGCTTAATATTCTCTGAATATTACTGTTAGAAGCAGCATTGATAACGACATTCATCAGGATTATTACTTGCCGCTTTTCAATGGGACAGTTGGGGAAATCAATTAATGCAGACATTCTCAAGGCCGTCAGCAATCAATGCAGGAAGGAATTCAAAAATTCAAAGGAAAATTTCATAGAAAATATAAAAGGGATTTCTTCCTCCTTCTCGACAAGGCACGACACTGTAAGAGGCAATACAAAAAGCAATAATATAGTAACAAAAGCAACACAGACCAAAAAAAATAACACGGGATACAAAAGAAGAAGAAGAACACACATTCAAATCAAGAGTTTTCTTTACTCTTCACTCCAGGATTCTTCAAGGACAACAAAATTTTATCAGTCAAGAAGTTCCTGGAGATATTCTGGTCAAAGCTAAAGATTGAAGACCTACTCACCCTAATGCAAAGCTCAATCTTCCTGAACAACTTAAAAACTCAGGGGGAACTTTGTTAACATCAAAGATCCACTAAGTCTTCTCAGTTGTTTTTGAGAAAGAGAAGACACCATCACTCTCTCATCCTCTCACTGTACAAAGGATTCTTTAACTCCCTTCAAAAGTTATTCCTTGGTTGCAAGTCACCTGATCAAAAGACTTGGATTGATTTTTGAGCACCTGATCAAAAGCTCATTGGTGGTAGTCACCTGATCAAAACCTATTAGTGGATTCCTACCAGGGTGGTAGAAGAGTGGATGTAGCCAGGTTGGGGAACCACTATAAAATTCTTGTGTTGTCTGGTTGCCCTTTTTCTTTTATTCTTGTTGTGCCTATGCTAGTTAGGTTTGCTGTGCATGTGATAGTTAGTTTAATTTCTATTGTGCATGTGGTAGATTAATTTATCTTAGGACTGCTTTTTACTCTCAGCCAAATTCTGGTATCAAATAGCTTCCCAACTATGTAGTTTTTATTAATTAGCAAAAAGCTTTAAAGTTTCAAGATACTCTATTCACCCCCCTTGTAGAGTATTTCAGGTTTAACCCTCACTTTCATAGGCTGTTAGAAAAAGACACACCTTTCATTTTTGAACAAGAGTGTCTACATGCCTTTGAGTTCTTAAAAGAAAGATTAATTAATTCTCCTATTATGATCCCGCCTGATTTTAGTCAACCGTTCCAGATCATGTGTGACGCTAGTAGTTTTGCAGTAGGAGCTGTTCTAGGACAACGCCGAAACAAACACTTTCACCCTATTTATTATGCTAGCAAAACACTTAATAATGCGCAGGAGATTTACGGGCTTGAAAGGGTCGTAAATCTCCTGCAAGCATCGTTACTACCGCTAGTGGAGTTCAACGTAATTTTTGCTATGGATAGGCTCTCAGAGCAGCATGCATACCTTGATTGCAATCGCAAGGAGGTCAAGTTGGGAGCTGGTCATGAGACGACTTTTACGGGCTTGAAAGGGTCGAGCAAAACTTTGATGTCTGCTCTTCAGGTGGTGAAGGCAATTCGTGTTGGTGTAGAGCTGTTCTTCACACTAGTGGAGGTTGCAAAGCTTAAGCCTACATTGGACAGTATTTCAGTGGTTTTTGAGTACCCTGATGTGTTCCCTGACGATCTTCATGGAGCCCCACCTCAACGGGAGATTGATTTCACCATTGAGCTAGTGCCTGGTGCGAAACCTGTGTCACGCTCACCGTATCAGCTAGCTCCTAAGGAGATGGCGGAGCTGAAGGTGCAACTTCATGAGTTGTTGGAGCAGGGGTATGCGCGTCCAAGTTCGTCGTCTTGGAGCGCACCGGTCCTTTTTGTTAAGAAGAAGGACGAAAGCTTGAGACTTTGTATCGATTACTGAGAACTGAATAAGCTAACGGAGAAGAACAAGTACCCAATCCCAAGGATTGATGATCTCTTTAATCAGTTAGTCGGGTCAACAGTGTACTCAAAATTGGATCTCAAGTCCGGTTATTATCAGCTGAGGATAAGGGAGAGTTATATCCCCAAGACAGTTTTTAGTACGAGATACAGGCATTACGAGTTTACGGTCATGCCATTTGGGCTGACTAATGCCCCATCAGTGTTCATGGATCTAATGAACAGGACCTTCAGGGAGTACCTAGACCACTTTGTGATCGTCTTCATCGATGATATATTGGTGTACTTGCAGAGTGAGGAGGATCACTTTAAGCATCTATATTTGGTGCTGAGGATGCTGAGGAGGAATCCATTATACGCCAAGTTCTCCAAATACGAGTTTTGGTTGTCCTCAGTAGCGTTCCTTGGTCACATAGTCAGTGGAGAGGGAATTGCAGTGGATCCGGCGAAGATTGTTACGATATGAGAGTGGCCTGTGTTGTCCACGGTAGCGGAAGTCCGGAGTTTTTTGGGGCTTGCCGGCTATTACAGGCGCTTCATGGAGAACTTCTCGCGGATAGCGTTACCCCTCATGACTCTGACGAGGAAAGAGCAGAAGTTTGTCTGGATGCTGGAGTGTGCGCGAGCTTTTGAGGAGCTGAAGAGTCGGTTGACCACGGTGTCTATGCTGAGTTTGCCAAGTGTGACCGAAGGCTTTGAGATTTACAACGATGCTTCGGGCAGTGGATTGGGTTGTGTCCTACTGCAGCACGGAAGTGTAATAACGTTTGGCTCGCGATAGTTGAAAGTATATGAGATGAATTATCCGGTCCATAACTTGGAGTTAGCCGCCGTGACTTTTGCCTTGAAGCTGTGGAGGCACTACTTATACGGGGTGAAGGTTGATATCTATACCGACCACAAGAGCCTGAAATAACTGTTGGATCAGAGAGATCTGAACATGCGACATTGGAGATGGATGGAGCTCCTGGGGGACTACACGTTCAAAATTCATTATGTGCCTGGGAAAGACAATGCAGTTGCGGATGCGTTGAGTCCCAGGGCCCCAACTCAAGCCAATTGGCTATCGGTACATGACGAGCAGTTGATTCGAGAGTTGTAGGCGTTGGAGATCTCTTGTGTAGACAAGCAGACAAGTGCCGAAGCGCTCTTGAATTGGACGAAAGTTCAGTGTGACCTGGCTGATCGGATTCGGCAGGCTCTGGATATGGATGGCCGCATGAAGCAGCTTATGGTTGATGCTTTGGATGGGTCAAATTCCCAATTTGGGGTTGTTGATGGATTGATTTGGAAAGACGGTCGTTTGTGTGTCCCGAATGTGGGTAATTTGCAGGTGGAATTGTTGTACGAGGCTCATCATACCAAGTACTCGATTCACCCAGGGAGCATGAAGATGTACCGAGACATGAAGAAATTGTTCTGGTGGCCAGGACTTAAGAAGGATGTGGCACTGTACGTGGCGAAGTGTCAAACATGCGCCTTAGTGAAGGCGGAGTGCCAAAAGCCTGGGGGATTCTTGAAGTCCTTGCCTATTCCGGAGTGGAAGTTAGATGACATTACTATGGACTTTGTGCATGGTTTGCCAAGGTCGCAGAATGGAAACGACGCCATCTGGTTGGTCGTAGATCGTTTGACTAAAGTGTCACACTTCATTCCGCATAGGAAGGATGATTCCGTGGAGAAATTGGCAAAGTTATATGTGGATAATATTATACGGCTTCACGGTGTGCCCCGCAGCATCGTGAGTGACCGAGATGGGCGGTTCACATCCAATGATTGGAGGTTGGTACAGTAGATATTGGGAACAAAGCTGAGTTTCAGCACAACCTTTCATCTGCAGACGGATGGTTAGACCGAGAGGGTCAACAGGACAATGGTAGACATGCTTTGCATGTGCGTTCTGGACTTTGGGAAGCAGTGGGAAGATCACCTATACTTGGTGGAATTCACATACAACAATAGCTACCAGACGAGCATAAAAATGGCTCCCTTTGAGTCCCTTTATGGTAGAAGATGTCGCACGCCGTTGTCTTGGTTGGAGACGGGTGAGTCAAAGTTGCACAAGCACCAAGAGGTGGAAGATGCAACATCGTTGGTTCGAACGATTCAAGAGAGATTGCTAATCGCTCAGGACCTCCAAGCTAAGTACTATAACACCAAGCATAGGAAGGTGGAGTTCGCTGTCGGCGACTGGGTGTACTTGAAGATCAAGTCGTTCACGGGTATCTCACGGTTGCGGCTCTTGAAGAAGCTAAGCCCGAGATACCTTGGACCGTTTGAGGTTCTGGAGCGGATTGGCGAAGCAGCTTATCGATTGAGACTATCAGTGGAGATAATTGGTCTACACGATGTATTCCACATATCAGTGCTGCGGAAGGTGGTGCAAGAGCCTTCGTAAGTGATTGTGGTCGATCAAGTGCCAGTCGATAATGGGTTGATGACGAAGGTCAAGCCCATACGCATTGAGGACTCGGAAGTCAAGCGGCTACACAACAAAGAGATCAGGATGGTCAAGATCCGTTGGGACAATTGCGGTCGGGAGGAGCTCTCGTGGGAGTGAGAGCAGAGTATGCTTGAGGAGTACCCAGAGTTATTCCACTCTGGTACCGTTTAAGTTTTGTGTTTATCTTTCCTTTATGTAATTTCGAGACGAAATTCTTTTAAGATGGAGAGAGTTGTAACGCCCCGAAACTCAAAGAGCGACGGGAGGCGTTTTGAGCCAAGTTTGGAATTTAGCAGGGGGCACACGACCTGGGACACGGGCGTGTCCCAGGGGTGTGTCGTGCTCGGGTTCGATGATGGTCGTGAGGTCGACGAATTTCAGTCGACGATCTTCGATCAACGAACACAGCCTGAGACACGGGCGTGTCCCAGGCCGTGTCCTTCTCGGGTGGTTGGCCGAGTTAAGTCAGGGGTGAAACACGGCCTGGATCCCAGGCGTGTTCGGGTGTGACACGAGCGTGTCATTTGGGACATGGGTGTGTCTAATACCCGTATCCTTCATAGGTTGGTGTTGGTCCTGTGTCGTTGGAGGAACACGGCACGCTACACGGCCGTGTACTGGATGACACGAGCGTGTCAAGTCGGACACGGGCATGTCAAGAGCCCGTGTACTTTTCGGGACACGTCGGTTTTGACGGCGAATGAGGCACACGGCCTTGGACATGGGCGTGTCGCAAGCCGTGTTCGGCCCAGTTCTTGGATTTTAATCCCAAATCGTGGCCGTCCGTTTCCTTATTTTGGGATCTAACGGCTTGGGACTGTTCTTGCTGGGGTATACCCAGGAATATGCCTTTGAAACCCACATTCTTTCGGGTTATTCTCTTTCTAAGTTCTAGATAGAGGGGAGAGCAAGGAGGAAGAAGGGAGATAGATACGGCCGCCGGCGGAGCTTCGAAGCCCCAAATTGCAAGCCGACTTCGGATCTACGGAGGCGAGGACATTGCGGTGCTTTTCATCCGCATAGATTTCCATGGCGCCAAAGAGGAATGCTAGGGTAACGATTCTCATCCTAGGACATGTGAAGTCCTCTTTTCCTTTGCATAGGAAGCCCGCTCTCGTGAGTTTGCGGTGAGTGTGAGGCGTTCCTTCGGGTAGACATGAATAGTCCCCGTTGTTTTGCATGTAGAGTCCGTAATCGAAAAACGGACATAGGCATGTTGTGTGAAGCCTGCCAGGACAAGTTGGTCTGGATCGGTGATGTTGCATTGCATGAATGGCCGGAGAAGACTCTATGCGGATGATTGTTTTTCAGGTTTTCTACGCGGTAGATTGCAACAAGGAGACTTGGGGACTAACTCTAAGGTGCACCCGAAAAACTGGGCAGATGCGTGATTCTGCCATCTTGGTGGCATGGGAGCCAACTTGCACATAACCGGGTTATGTGAAGTGTATGATCGGTTTGGGACTCGGGGAAGTTTGACCCACGCCCATGTCTTAAGATGACATGGCGGTGTGAGCAACGAGTTAGGCGGACTGTACCTGCTCTATGTCGTTCGGTAAAGAGACCTAACGGTACATGACACTTGTCATTGGAATAGATGGAGGGTCTTAGGCAGTGGCCAGAAAGACCAAATGCTCACGAGATATTGCCGCTTATGGGGTGGTGGTGAGTCAGCGTACTTTGACCGTGTTCACCGAGAATGTGCCCTGAGAGCACGGGGTGTGTGGCCGTGCGTGCCTACGCCTGTGATGAAGTGTTTTTACACTATACTGCTTGGTTATGCTAACAAAGTGTAGGGAAGGAGCATCACCGCCCCGAGTTTGTGGGCGGGATCGTTATAATTTGGTTAGCATAGCTAACCGTTGCTTTTGTTTGCCACCGTGTGGTGGATTGTTCCTTGCAGGTGCTGCGGAGCCAAGTGGTAAATAGCGGGCAAAATCCCTTGTTATTGAGCTGGCCCACGAAGGCCTAATTTGAATGTTTACTTATATTATTCATGTGTGACCGACCTACGTGCCGAGGTTTGGAAGACACATTTTATTTAAGTAAACTATTATATTGCCATAAGGCCGTGTACTTGTGTATTGTACAGTCATTCCTTCTGGTTTTATTGTAGTCGACATTAATGCTTATGGCTGGGTTCTTTAATTGCAACCTTTAAATTGCTTCCGCTAGAATGCACTCTGTGTAGGACGTTGATTCTTAGTTGGATTGTTTCCATTGAGTGACCTTCCGGTCTGTCTGCGGTATATGACATCGAGCCCCGACCGGACCTACTACTATATGCTATACGACGGATATGGGGTGTTACAGTCCGCCCGATCAACAATGGACTCTGCGGACACCATGGACTTATCACAGAAAATGACCAAGTCCAGTAGCCCAGCAAGCAACAGGCGCGACCACGGCAGACACAGAAGACCCAGACCGCCAATCAGCACGACTGTCCGCCACAAGGATGTGAAACATCCATCGCAACATGGATTGCTCGGCAAGAACAAAAGCCCATTTCCAAAGCATCCTCAAATGCAGACTCCGCGGACGCAATAAACAAGTCTGCCAACAAACCGTGGATACAACATCAATTCGCCCGGTTACAATAAGAGCTGGCGAACTGCAGGACCGCATATCAAGCTCAGCACCGCCAACAGACCACCAACAAAGTCCGCTCAGGCCTCTCCACTCGATGCTCAAGTTGCAAGACAACCTTGGACATACATCATCCATGCCGCACACCAGTCCGCCCAAGGCCGCTCACCAGGACGCACAGACCGCTCCTCAAGAACAACCAAGCCACCAAGACCAAGCCAGGCCAGGTCACCTAGGCCGCAATCAGCAGTCCGCCCAGGCTGCAAACTCAGACCTCTCAGGCCGCTCAGTCCTCCCAGCCTGCCCTATCACCCTCTTTCACGCCACAAATTTCAACACTCCGCCTTGAAGTGAGAAGTGGTGTTCAAGCCCAGCAACCTTGGTAACTATTGAAATGGACCCTTCGACAGCGGCTTCGTGAAGATGTCAGCAAGATTATCTTCACTCTGAACATGCCCGACCACAAGAGATCCCTCCAAAACCTTCTCCCTTATGAAGTGGTGCTCGATCTCAATATGCTTGGTCCTTGCGTGACACACTGGATTGTTCACCAGTTTGAGAGCACGCTCATTGTCACCTTGGAGCAAAGTAGGCCCTTGCACTTCCTCATGAACATCCTATACAAGCCTCCTCAACCAGATGTCTTCCCGAGCAGCCAAGGCCGAAGCCTTATACTCTGCTTCCGTAGTAGATACAGACATTGAGTCCTGTTTCTTGCTACACCACGAAATGCAAGCTGATCCACAAGTGAACACATAACCCAAAGTTGATCTTCGATCATCCAAGTCACCACCATAATCAGCATCCGTATATCCAAGAAAAGAAAACACCGTGTCCCTTCTATAGAGGCGTCCCATATCAGAAGTCGCCTTGATATACTTCAAGATGTTCTTTGCCGTTACCAGATGAGACTTCCTTGGTTCAGCCATAAACTGACTTACTCGGCCAACAACATAAGCAATGGCTGGCCTTGTAATCGTTAAGTAGATCAAGCTCCCCACTAGAGCTTTGAACACCAAGGGATCAGGAAGAATCCTTCCTTCATCTCGTCGAAGATTCATACTAAGATCCAGAGGAGTAGAGCAACTCTTCCCTTTGACCATACCAAATCGATTCACAATGCGTTCCGCATATCTTTTCTGGCAAATGAGTATCCCACACTCCTTCCTCTCCACTTCAAGACCAAGAAAGTGATGAAGCTATCCCAAGTCTTTCATCTCAAAGCGAATAGCAAGCTCAGCCCTGAGCCTAGATACCTCCTCTTTTGAATTCCCCGTGATGATCATATCATCACATACAGCATGACCAAGACATGAAGCCCCCCTTCTTCTTGATGAACAAGCTTGAATCCGAGTTGGAAGAAAGATATCCGTAGAATTGAAGATACTCTGCTATCTTCCCATACCAAGCTCTTGGAGCTTGCTTCAACCTGTAGAGAGCCTTCCTGAGCTTGCAGACATATTCCGGATGAACTTCAGAAACAAAACCAAGCGGCTGATCCATGAAGATGTCTTTATCAATCTCACCGTAAAGAAAAGCGTTCTTCACATCAAGCTGCCACATCCTCCATCCCTGGCAAGCAGCCAAGGTGATCACCACCCGAACCGAAGTCATCTTTGCAACTGGACTAAATGTCTCCTCATAGTCTTCTCCATATTATTGTGAGAAATTCGAGCAACCAGGCGAGCTTTGTATCTATCAATGCTCCCATCAGCCTTCTTCTTCAACTTGTACACCCACTTGCAAGTCACTGGAGTAATGCCATCAACCTTGGGCACAAGGTCGCATGTTTCATTCTTCTTGAGAGCAGCAATCTCCTCCTTCATGGCATCTTCCCACTCCTTGACTCCAGTGGCCTCATTGAAGTTTGCAGGCTCTCGCTCACCAGAGGACCTGCAAAGAAGCAGGAGACAAGACTCACTGTATTCCCATCACAATATCGAGCTGGTGGCTTAACAACCCTCTTTGATCTCTGAAGGGTCTGCTCCTTGCTCAACACCTCAGTTGCTTCTTCAGGCTCAGCTCCACTCCCGGGCAGACTTTGAGCAATGCTCCCCCTGCTTCCTGAACTAGAAGCCTCTGCCTCAGAGCTTGAAGTAGCAGGAGCTGCTGGTGATACATCAAGCTCCTCTTCTAGAACTTCAACAACCACCTTCTGCTCCTCATCAACCTTGCTCTCTGGTAGATCAACCGACCTACCTCCATATGACGTCAGTTCGTCAGAGGCCACATATCTTGATACAACAAACTTCTTCATCACAGGATCCATGCATTTTCATCCCTTCTTCCGCTCATCATAGCCAACAAAGACAAGCTTCCTTTTTTTCATTGCTTTGTCCTTGAAGCATCCGAAATGCACATAGCAAGTTGATCCAAACAACCGAAGGTGTTCCACGCTTGGCTTCTCCTTCAGCAACATCTCAAAGGGAGACTTCATGTTGATCAGACTGAGCAGCATCTGATTGATGACATAAGAAGCACAAAACATCCCCTCTGCCCAGAAGGACCTAAGAATGTCTTTCACATGAAGCCAAAACTTGCAGGTTTCTGTCAGATGACGAATATTCCGCCCCGCTACTCCGTTTTGTTGTGGAGTGTGAGCACAAGTAAGCTCTCTCTGGATCCCGTGCTTCCTGCAGAAGTTAGAAAACTCGGAGGAGACAAACTCACCACCGTTGTATGTTCTAAACTTCTTGATCCGCAAGCTAAGCCGGCCCTCCACGAGCACCTTGAACTCCACAAACACCTGGAATGCTTCTGACTTCTCCTTTAAGAAATAAACCCAAGTGTATCTTGAGTAGTCATCAATCAACACAAGCATGTATCTGCTCCCACCATGGCTAGCAGTGACGGTTGGTCCCATCAAGTCACCATGAATACACTCCAATGGTCTCTTGCTCCTTGTTTGTGACTTATCAAACGGAAGGCGATGAGCCTTGCCGTATTGACATCCCGCGCAAACGTGACCATCGCCAAAGGAAGATAGCTTAGGCAAGCCTCTTACGAGACTCCTGTTTGTCATAGCTTTCAACTTATCCATTCCTACATGCCCCAGCCACTCGTGCCATATAGCAACGCTATCGTTTGACCTCATCCGAACAACATAAGAGTTTGTTGCAAGAACAAACAAGTTCTTAACTCTCCTCCCAACGTGAGCAACATCAGCCTTTACCACTGATACGTTGCGAAGGAACTTCACTTCTGTTGGCCCAAATAGAACATGATAACCCGCGTCTACCGCATTGTTCACAAAGAAGAGGTTCTTCTTCATACCCGGTATGTGATACACACTCCTTAACGTGAGTGGCCCCTTATCACTACCCAAAGACACAACTCCCTCCTTCTCTACTGCATAAATAGTATTATCAGTAGTTATGATAGCTTCGTTACCTGAGTAAGCTTGCAGAGAAGAGAACTTCGACTTGTCTCCGTGAGGTGATGACCACACCCGGATTCCACGATCCACTCGTCATTGAAGTCGACAGCGGACAAAGCACGAACACAAGTGCCCGTCATGAAAGCTCCACCCCATCCAGCTTCTTTAGTGCTCAAGCAAGCTTCCTCATTGCCTGCAGCATGCCCAGGCTGCAGTTTGACCTTGCAGTCACGCTTGAAGTGTCCTCGCTGATGACACTTATAGCACTTCAAGTTCTTCTTCCAATCCTTCTTAGGAGCAGTGCTCCTCTCTGGCTGATAAGAAGTTAAGGCTCATTTTCAGCAGCGGTGTTCTTCTTCTTCCCTTCTCATCTCTTCTTCTTCTTGCCTGTGAACATCGCTTCACTACCTCCTTCAGATATAGTCACTCCTGCCATCTGTCTGGCCAAACTATCCTGCGAAGCAAGCAGGTTCTCAAGCTCCAGCAGAGATGGCTGAGTAGACCAGCCTTACACTGAGGTTACAAAATCAACATACTCCTTCGGCAAGCCGCGGATAATGTGCCTCTTCAACTTGGCCTCAGATATGGGCTCATCAGGATCAAGCACTGATATATCTACATATAGGCTCTTCATCTTCAAGAAGAACTTAGAGATAGTCAGGTCTCCTTGAGTTATCCTAGGCAACTCATTCTCCAGGAACTGTAGCCTCGCCACATTCTTCCTGTTGAACAACCCATCAATAGTTGTCCATATATCAGCAACCGACTCACATCCTATGATGTGATCAAACAACTCCGGTGAAACAGCCCTGTTGAGAGTAAACTCTGCCTTTGTGTTAGTCTTCCTCCAGACTCTCACCTGCTCAGCAGTCCCAAAAGCATTAACTTCCTACCTGTCATCACCACCGACGACCTCCCATAGCTCCTCGCCAAGAAGAAAACTCTTCATACACGACTTCCACTTCTTGAAGTAAGTCGTGGTCAAGAGTTCAATACCCTGACCTCTTGCATAGTTCCCTTCCATTGGAGCAAACTTTGGTTAAACCTTCAGAAGCACAGAGCAACAACACCAGTTGATCACCGCTCAAGCAACTGAACCTTGCTTTGATATCATGTTGAATTTTCTCAAGGTGGTCAACAAGATAGCCTAATGCCAAATTAATATCATCAGAACTATTAAGATCACACCTTGATCTTGCGGAAACCAGGAAGGCAAGCTCAATCAACCAAAAGCATCACAGGGCAATCAGGGCAAGCATATATATTCTTTTATTTCTTCTTTACAAAGCGAGGTATACATGGCGAGACATGATTTTGCCAGTACACAGGAATACAGGGAAAAATCACAAGTCAAACAATTCGAGCGGACAAAACTGGAGACCGCTGAGACCGCCCAGTCTGCCAAGTCGTCGAGGCCGCCCGAACTACTGCTGCTGCTAGAAGACGAATAGAACACGGAGTCCGTCGAGACCGCGAGATCACGCAGACACACCGTTATTCGTTGACTGCTACAAGCCGCTGCTGAACTGAGGAATAGACCGCCTAGATCACGGAGTTCGGCGGACACGTTTATTGAACTGGGAAAAAGCTGAAGCAGAGAAACTGACAAGCCGTAGATAAGCGACCTGCTGAAAACCGCTGATTGAAACCGCAAACTTCACTGAGCTGACCGCAGTCAAAGCTAAACTTCAGGCTCCTCATTGTTAGCCGCGCAACCTCCAAACAACAAACAGTTAATTCTGCTCAACCGCCCTCGCGGGCAGCAAAAACCAGACCGCAACAATAAACCAAGCCCTCACTTACTATTCACTCAGTTACTGTAGATGTGTTGGGGGGTCTATTTATAGGAGAGGTGAGGAGTGTGGTCACCACCCTAGTGAATAGAGTCACCACCCCAGTTTACGCTCTAACACAACCCAGTCCGCTAAGTCCGCAAGGACTTGGCCAGACTTCAATCCTCCAGGCGCCAGGTCAAAGTCAGTCCACCAACATGCAGACACAATGCCATCCACACAACACAAGCATAGCGCCTGTCCGCCCACACAAGCATAGCGCCATACTGATGAGTATAATTATGATAGGCTTTTGACTATCATAATTGTAATCATGTCCACTATTTTTTACCTCCTTATGCAGTAATTTCACGAGAATAGTTATGAATTTGTTATATCATGAGTAGAAGAGCACAGATTAGAAGCTTCTAGTATTTCATGTATTAAGATGTCTATTTATTCTTTTATTTTTCGAATACAGGTATTGCTAACTAGTGGAGCTAGAAGTCTTGGAGCAAACAGAGGAGTTCACAGATTCGACAAGGCTGATGATAGGACCAGAATGGGCGCACACGGGTAGGCACACGCCGTGTGTTGCCTACCGTGTCCTAACCAGGTGGAATAGAAGAATGGAAGGAATAAGACAGAGCACCACACAGTTAGGAACACGCCCATGTGCCAACCCGTGTCCTTTTCGGCATAAATCCAACCTCGGCTGCCAACTAACCCGTATGTGAAGAACACGAAGAACAACACGACCATGTCCATACCCGTGTTATCTGACACGACCCACTACTAGACACACCTGTTTGTGTGGAACCGCCTTGGAACCATCAACACGGTCTGTAACACGGCCGTATTGGAACCTGTGTCCGACCCTGTTTGCTAGGAGACTATAAAAACCTGTAGAAAAATTTGAGAGGACTTTTGGATCATTTTCATTAGGGAGAACTCTGGAGCACGAAGTGGAACATCCAAGGGAAGGAGGAATTGAAGGAGATTATTTGTATGCTTTTAATCTTTCTTATATCTCTTTTAATCTTCCCTATCTCTTGGTGATTCAACTTTAATTATCTTTTATTTTGCATGAACTTTAATTTGAATAATTTGTTAATCATGTATCGTATTGTTTTCATCGAATTTGTGGTATTTTATTCGTATGTAGGCTTACAAACAAAGATTTTTATCCTAATTATGAATTGCTTATTTGTTTTACATGAATTGCAAATCTCTAGATTGAGAATTAGATGTTTGTGATGATATTTTTACATGTTCATATTTTGGTGTTAGATCTCTTTGTAATTCAAATTCCATGATCAAGAGATATGTTGTTTGGATAATTGGAATACGAAAAAATGGATTCATGGTATTTTAGAGATATGATTTCATGAATTTATGTAGTAGATAGGGTGCTTCCATTAATGCAAATTTGAGTGTTGTAAATTGTTCGAGAGAAAATTTACTAACTTAGTTTAAGATTTTGAATTGCTCGAGAGAGAATTCGATAGATGTTTACCCTTTACAATACAACAAATTTGATAGTCTTATTATTTCATTATTACATAGAATTGAGTTAATGAATGAGTATTTTCATGTAATTGCTCGTAAGCTTTCGGCTTTTTATCATCTTTAATCCTTCAATATTTATTTATCCAAGTAGTCATAGTTAGGTTAATTTAGATTAAAAATCAATTTTAATTATAGGTATGATAATAGAGTGGGGGTGAGTACGAGTATTTGAAATGGCCCTGTGGAATACGACACGAGATGTAGATTTCTCCTATACTATGATTGATAGGTGCACTTGCCTGAAAGTTAATTCAATCTAGCTTATGCCCATCTACATAGTTTATACTAGAGTGTAGAATGAATCTGCATCAAGTCATTACTTGTTAGCAAACTAATTCATCAAGTTTTTGGCGTCGTTGCCGGGGAGTTGATTTCAATATTTTGAAAGCCTAAACTTTATTAATCTACCAATTTTTGTTTATTAATATATAATTGTAAATTAGTTTATGGAATAATTATATCACTTAATGTTTGTTTTGTAGTTTGTTAGTCTATGACCAGGGGCAGAAATTCTGGGCTAGCACCATTTCATCCTGACCCTGAGCGAATTATTCATAACACTAACCAAAGGGACGTGGGAGTTAATACCACAGACATTTCAAACGAACTATTAGAAGAAGAAACAGTGAACCAAGGAGAGAATCATCCGGAAAATTTGGACACCATGACCAACCAGAACGAGCAAACCATGTCTGACTTTGCTAGACCTAATCTCCAAGGAATTGGGTATAGCATCGTTAGCCCGACAATAGTTACCAATAACTTCGAATTGAAGCATGGTGTTATACAGATGGTTCAACAGTATGTCCAGTATGATGGCCTACAAGATGAATATCCTAACACCCACTTGGCCGGATTCCTGGAGATATGTGACACATTCAAGATCAATGGTGTTTCCAACGATGCCATTCGATTGAGATTGTTTCCATTCTCGTTAAGGCATAAGGCGAAGCAGTGGTTGAACTCATTACCTAGAGGGTCGATTACTACTTGGGATATGATGGTTGAGAAGTTTTTGATAGAGTATTTCCCACCATCAAAGATTGCAAATCTAAGGAATGACATCTCTACATTTATGCAAATGGAATCTGAATCGTTGTACGACACATGGGAACGATTCAAGGATATTTTGAGGAGATGTCCCCACCATGCTCTACCTTCATGGCTTCAGATTTAGACTTTCTACAATGGTCTCAATCCGGCCACTAACAGATGATTGATGCGGCTAGTGGAGGCACTTTGAATAACAAGACACCTGAAGCGGCTCAGCAGTTGATAGAAGATATGGCTATGAACAACTATTGATGGACTACTGTAAGACAAAAGCCTAACAAGCCTGTAGGAATTTATGAAGTGGATGCCATCACCGCCTTAGCCATTCAAGTGGAGAAGCTTCACCAAAAGATGGATAACCTTGCCTTAGCATCACCCTCCATGGCACCTCAACAATGGGACCCTTCATGTAATGGAATGCCTGGTTGTGAACCTCAAGTACAAGAGCATGTTGACTAAATGGGCAATAATATTAGACCTCCTTTCAACCAAGCAAACATCCCATATAGTTCTACATACAATCCTGGATGGAGGAACCACCCCAATTTCTCTTGGGGAGGACAAGGTAATCAAGGAAAGCAACCTATATTTGGACAACCACCACAACCGGAACCAAGGAAGCCTACATTGGAAGATGTACTTACCAAGTTCATGCAAACTACCGATGTAGCCTTCCGAAATCAAGAGGGTTCAATTCGTAATTTGGAGAATCAGATTGGACAGCTTGCAAGGATGGTTTCTGAAAGGCAACAAGGAACACTTCGGGGAAATACTGAGACAAATCCTAGGGAGCATGCAAAAGCCATTCAATTGAGGAGTAGAAAGGAGTTACAAGACCCAAGGCCTACGAAGGAAGCATCCAAATGGAGTCTAGTGGCGAAGGACCAAGCGAGATGAACGTGCAACCGACGGAGTATCAACCAACAGTACCATACCCAGCAAAGCTTAACAAGGAGCGCATGGATGCGCAGTATGGTAAATTTTTATCTATGTTTAAGCAATTACATGTCAATTTACCTTTTTCTGAAATTATTCAAATGCCCAAGTATGCTAAATTTCTTTAGGATTTAATTTCAAATAAAAAGAAAATAGAGGAATTATCTTTAGTAACACTTAGTAAAGAATGTTCCACCATTTTGCAAAACAAATTACCACAAAAACTTAAGGATCCCGGTTCATTTTCAATTCCATGTTTAATCGGAGATTTACAAGTAAATAAATCATTAGCGGATTTAGGAGCTAGTATAAATTTAATGCCTTATAAACTATATTTGAAACTAGGTCTAGGAGAACTTAGCCCAACTAGAATGAGTATTCAACTAGCAGATCAATCGGTTAAATATCCTAGAGGAATAGTGGAGGATGTATTGGTTAAGGTAGATAAGTTTATATTTCCTGCTGATTTGTTATTCTAGATATGGATGAAAATATCGAATACCACTCATACTAGGTCGTCCATTTTTAGCTATATCTAGAGCACTTATTGATGTTTTTGATAGTAAATTAGTCTTGCGAGTAGGGGAAGATGAAGTCACTTTTCAAATTGGCAATATTATGAAACAATCCTTAGATAATGATGATTATTGTTATTTTTCTCATGGTGTTGATGATTTTCTGACTTCTATAAATTCTAATTTTTATTATAGAAATCCTTTAGAAATTTGCATTACTAACTGTTATCTAGAAGAAGAAAAAAAAATAAAGATATTGTTGAACATTTTTTTTTCTTGATAATTGTGTTTCGATGAATAGAACGACTGAATATAGTTTGATTACTAAAGGAGATCATGAAGCTCTTAAGAATAATACTAAGGATCCACCAATAGTAGAACTAAAAAATTACCGGATCCTCTTGAGTATGCATTCTTAGGAACTAATTTTTCTTACCCAGTTATAATCCCTTCTACTCTTTCTAATACTGAAAAAGCTAAATTAATAACTGTGCTAAAGAAATGTAAAGGTGCAATAGCATGATAAATATCTGATATAAAAGGTATTAATCCTAGTTTTTGCTCTCACAAAATCCTTTTGGAAGAAAACTATAAATCTTCTATTCAACCGCAACTTAGGCTAAACCCGAATATTAAAGAGGTAGTTAAGGCTGAGATTGTTAAGTTGTTAGATGCTGGTATGATATATCGTATTTCGGATAGTCCATGGGTTAGTCATGTTCAAGTCGTTCCTAAGAAGGGTGGTCTAACAATGGTTGCTAACTGTAAGAATGAGTTAATTCCAACGCGAACAGTAACAGGTTGGTGTGTCTGTATTGACTATATGAAGTTAAACGATGCCACTAGGAAAGACCATTTCCCTCTTCCTTTCATTGACCAAATATTAGAATGCTTATCTGGACATTCTTATTATTGTTTTCTAGATGGACTTTCTGGATATTTTCAAATCCCTATAGCACCAGAAGACCAGGATAAAACAACATTCACTTCCCCATTCGGTACTTTTTCCTATAGACGTATGCCTTTCGGGTTATGTAATGCGCCCTCCACTTTTCAAAGGTGCATGTTAGCCATCTTTAACGAATATGTTGAAGATATCATGGAAGTGTTTATGGATGATTTTTTTTTGTTTTTGGCGACTCGTTTGATCTATGTTTGAATAATTTAGAGAAAGTCCTTAGGAAGTGTGAGGAGACTAACCTAGTTCTTAGTTGGGATAAGTGTCATTTCATGGTACAATAAGGGTTAGTACTTGGCCATAAAATCTGAAGCCAAGGAATCCAAGTAGATAGAGCGAAATTTGAAACCATAGAAAAATTACCACCACCAACCTCCGTTAAGGCAGTGAGAAGTTTCTTAGGACATGCTGGATTTTACCGCCGGTTTATTAAGGACTTCTCTAAAATAGCTAAACCACTTACCAGGTTGTTAGAAATAGACTCACCTTTCATTTTTGAACAAGAGTGTCTACATGCCTTTGAGTTCTTAAAAGAAAGATTAATTAATTCTCCTATTATGATCGCACCCGATTTTAGTCAACCGTTCGAGATCATGTGTGACGCTAACGGTTTTGCAGTAGGAGCTGTTTTAGGACAACGCCGAAACAAACACTTTCACCCTATTTATTATGTTAGCAAAACACTTAATAATACACAGGAGAATTATACGACTACAGAGAAAGAACTACTAGCATTGGTATTTACCTTTGATAAATTTAGATCATATTTAGCATTATTCAAAGTGGTAGTATACACAGATCACTCTGCCCTTAAATATTTGCTAGCCAAAGCGAAAGCAAAGCCTCGTTTAATCCGTTGGGTTCTTTATTGCAAGAATTTGATTTGGAAATTAGGGATAAACGAGGAGCGGAAAATTTAGCGGCAGACCATCTTTCAAGTTTAGAAAATCCACTACGATCAATGTTAGATGAATCTGAAATTTCTGATACATTTCCTGAGGAATCTCTATTTGCTGTATCTACAAATATACATCTTGATTATCCATGGTTTGCCGATTATGCAAACTATCTTGTAGCTAAGGTCCTTCCAAAAGAATTTTCATATCAGCAGAAAAAGAAATTTTTCTCTAACTTGAAATATTGCTTTTGGGACGACCCATTTCATTTTCGGATATGCGCAGATTCTGTTAAACGAAAGTGTGTATCAGCGGAGGAAGGTCGGAAAATTCTGGAGCAGTGTCATTCAGGCCCTGCTGGTGGTCACTATGGAGCAAATCGCTCGGCAAAAAAGGTTCTTGATTCCGTTTTTTTGGCCCCTTCTATTCAGAGATGCCCAAAGGTATGTGTTTTCACGTGATTCTTGTCAGAAAGCAGGTAATATTTCTAAATTACATGAAATGCCACAAAAATTTATTCTTGAATGTGAAGTATTCAATGTGTGGGGGATTGATTTTATGGGACCATTTCCAGTTTCTTTTGCGAATAAATATATTTTAGTAGTTGTAGATTATGTATCGAAGTGGGTTGAAGCTCAAGGTTTGCCTAATAATGATAGTAGGGTAGTGATCCGATTTTTAAAATCCTTATTTGCACGATTTGGCGCACCACGTGCACTTATTAGCGATAGGGGTTCACATTTCTGTAATTTGCAGCTAGATAAAGTATTGGAAAAATATAGAGTTACATATAGGATAGCCACTCCTTATAATCCACAAACTAGTGGTCAAGTTAAAGTTTCCAATAGAGAGCTTAAGAGGATCCTAGAAAAATCTATAGAAGGGAATAGGAAGCAATGGTCTAGAAAACTTAACAATTATTTGTGGGCATATAGGACCGCCTTCAAAATACCTATAGGGACCACTCCCTTTAAATTAGTCTATGGTAAATCCTGTCACCTGACTATAGAATTAGAACACAAGTCGTATTGGGCAATACACTCTTTGAATTTTGACACTAAATTCTATAGTGGAGAAACGTACACCTTCAACTATAACGAGTTAGATAAGTGAACCATGGCGTATGAAAACTCCAGGATATATAAGGGGAAGACTACATTATTTCATAATCATCACTTGCGCAAACCTAAGACATTCTAGAAAGGTGACCAAGTCTTCCTTTTCAATTCCCGTATTCGTTTATTCCCAGCGAAGTTAAGGTCTAAGTGGTCCGGACCCTTCAAGGTTAAAGAAGTCTTTCCCTACAGCACCGTCAACTTACACACCCTGAGAAAGGAGATTTTAAAGTTAACGGACACCGACTAAAGCCTTATTATGGTAAGCTTCCCAAAGACTTCGCTCGTCAATAATCTTGCCTCCGCTAGGCTAGGATTTAGAGTTATGTAGAATTTTTTGTAGTTTATAAAATTCTAGTTAAGTATTAGTATAGAAGAAAAAAAGAAATCACTTAGGACGAAGTCTCCCAATCAGAGGAGGACACGGTTCAACACACAGTCATGTGCTCTGCCATGTGCCTAACACATTTCTCTCTCACCCAACCGTGTTCTGTAGCCAGAAAGAAAAAGCAACTTTCATCTAGAGAACAACATGGGTTCACACACACCCGTGTGCTTAGTTGTGTCATTTGCCATTATTTTTGTGATCAGCGCCAGAGCAGGACACGGCGGGACACCCGACCGTGTTTTGTGCCGTGTCAATATTTAAAGAAATGTTGACAGAGAAGGATAGGGCGGGACACCTGGGCGTGTTCGGTGCCGTGTCGCTGTTCGACTATTTCTGTCCCGAGAAGGACATGGCTGCGGACCCAGCCATGTTGTAAAGCCGTGTGTGTTTTGCGCTCGACGAAGCAGCGCCCGAGCAGGACACGGTCAACGAACACGCCCATGTTGTTGACCATGTCCGCCTGGCACGCTGTTTTCCGTCAGTTTGACCGCATGACTCCCCACAACCCGTGTTTCATGAGGTTGAGATTACGCAACACGGGTACGCACACGACCGTGTGCTTACCCGTGTTCGCCTACTATATAAGGGGTCGTGTCACCTTCTTCCTCCCCACCTCCTGGTTTCAGCCATTCCTCCCGTTTCCTCCAAGACCAGAGCTCGGGTTTGAGTTTTCTTTGCCTCCAAAATTTGCGGATTCGCCTCCTCTACTCAATCTTTCCTCCTTGGTAATAATTTTTTGATTTACGAGTTTACTGAACTTCTTCATCCTCTCCACTCTCTTCTCCAAGTTTTTGCTCTCCCAGTTTTATTTTCATATCCTTCTTCCTCATATTTTTTTTAAAAAAATAAAACAAAAAAATCTTTGTATTGTTCCACAGATAATGACTTCCGGAAGAGCCCAAGGCGGTCGACGTCGTCGCCCGGAGCTCCAGGCTTTGTCAACGGAGAGGCGCGACACCTTTATGCCGCTGTAGTTCATCGATCCCGCGCACGTCGCCCGCTACAATTGCTTGCAGTCAAAGAAATTTCAAGACATCCGAACAATTGACTGGAGTGTATTCGAAGAGATAAATTTAGCTGGAGATGTCTGCCAATTAAGATCGGTAATGGGATGGGAGCAGTTCTTTGCTATTGAGGAATTAGGTTTTAAGGAACTCACACTCGAGTTCATGTCCTCATTTTATTTAAACCTTAGACCAAATCTCACCGAGCAAGCGCTCGCGCACGAGGGGGTCATTTCATTTCGAGTAGGGGGCACTTTTTATACA
Source organism: Platanthera guangdongensis (assembly GCA_039583875.1). NCBI lineage: Eukaryota > Viridiplantae > Streptophyta > Magnoliopsida > Asparagales > Orchidaceae > Platanthera > Platanthera guangdongensis. The sequence goes on from CM077165.1 coordinate 130,554,379, forward strand.
CTCACCCTTGTCTAGTTCACCCAATATTTAGGGTGTATGAAGATTCATTCCTCTTTAGTGCCGCCTACACCGATCTTCATTTTGACCTCCCCTCTCGCGACCTCGCAGGCAACATCAGGTCCCGGCTCTCTTTTGACCTTAGTCCATATGAGGCCAAGAGGTCAAAGGCCTCCCAGTTGCATTCTCCCCCGCCTCCACTACATTCACCACCTCCTGAGCCATACTTTGAGCGCGGGGCGAAAGCTCTGGCGTTGTTAGTAGGTAGGATGTGCTATACCTCTATAACATGTCGTCTCGTTATCCCCTCCACCTAGGTTTCCTGCTCGCCCAGTTTATCCTCCACCAGGCCGACAAGTCCTGCATAGGGTCTATTTGTGTAGCACCCTACATCACCCGCCTGGTGAAGAATATGAACATATTCTCAGCTCTTCCCCCGATGACAGTGGTCACGAAGATCGTGCCCATCACGATGGCCAGCCTTCGGTCCCTCTGCCTCGTCATCACCCGTCAGAGCCGGAGGTGGCATTACATATTCTCTTGTGAGGCGTGGACCGTATGCGCAGGACACCGATGACGATGAGGTGGACCTTGACCTCAATGAGCCTCTGGTGCCTCCAGCCCGTTCTACTTATGCTCAGGGCGAGTCTTTTACTGCTCCTCCTCCACCTCGTTCGCAGTATTCGCGGGAGTTCCGACACTTCTTCGACACCGAGCTTTCACCACCCTTACAGCGTCTTGAAGCGACGCAGACGCGAACAGAGGACATCCTCATTCAGATCCGGGATCACCTGGGATTGCTCCTCGCATATCGACAGCTCTTAGCCAGCCACACTTCCCCGACGACCAGACCGACCAGCCGCCTTACTTTTGACCTGTATCTGTGTCTTGTAGCATTTCTTTGTATCTGTGTATTGTAATATTTTTTTATATCAGTGAATTTCAGATATTCTATATGATTTCATGTCAGCTCCTGTTTCATTCATGTGATCTTTTATTTTCATGATAGCAGTTCTTTATTTATTTTGTGAAATTACTCTATCAGCTCTTTACCTTGCAATGAGGACATTGCTAATTTTAAGTCTGGGGGTGGATGTTCTTCAATTTTATAATTGCTATGATAGACATGGTTACAATTGATTCTAATTTTGCTATCATAAGACTCAAGTTTGTTATACCCCCCTCAAAAAAACAAGAGAGAAAAAAGTGATTGTTTTTGTTACTCCTTTAAACTCTCATTATTCATTCATTTGGGATTATAACTATCTAATTTAACTTCGCACGCTGATTAAAAATGAATTGATGTAGACTAATTGAGTGTTCAACTTTGTTGATTTGTAATTAAGTATAAAAATTCATTAGCCTAATTTTCTTTATATAATTTTTATTAAGATTAATCCGCTATATTATTAACTATCAATCACTCTATTTTAGAAAATATACTTATCTATAATAAAGCGAGTCGATGAGTCTAACATTTTTATAATTTGGTATTAGGGATTTAAAATGAAAAAATACTCTCTATTGATGTCTAAAACTTACCCTCTAACGATCCTCAAAACTTTTGCATTGTTAATTATTGAGGGCGGAAATGACTTAGGCCTCATTTTGGATAGCTTGAGCCTTGCAACCAAAACCTTAAACATTATACCCTTGCACACCCAATTTGGACTTAATCCCTATCCTTTTGATACTCTACTATTAAAATTCACCAATGCCAAATCCTTACATATTAGCACACCTATCATTGAGACCTTCTTGGAATGAGTTTATTCATAGTTATATGTGGCCTGAGTGCGTATACTTGCACCCATTCAGAATGATACCTACTATGAACCCAAAAAAACATAGTGATATGTGGCTTGAGTGCGTGTATACTTGCACCCATTTGTAATGATCCGTACTATGTCCCCTTGGTTAAGAAAAAAAAATATAGAGTATCCTTCAAACATGTGGGAAGTATAATCATTGTAAAGTATGGGGGTGCTTTTATAACATTGATGTATGTTAAGGTATTTACAAAAACAAAAGGCTCAATTGTGATTTAGGTGTGAAAAAAAAGAAAAAAAATCCATCAAATTTATCTTTGATTACCCCACCTATAATCACCTATCCTAAGCCAAAAAGGTTACACCATAATACAAGTCCTAAGGATCCGACCTCACTAATTCTAACTAGTGCCGTGGAGAGGATGTGAACAAGTAAGCTCATAACTATCAATATTGGTACTTATAAGTTTTGAAATACTAATACATATCTTATTGAGATTGTTATTTTCTCCTCACAATTGCTATGGATGACTATATTTATATTTATAAAAACGAGTGAAAGATAGTTAACAGATATATTGGAGGAATTTTAAGATAAATTGATATTTAGAAAAGTCTGCTATATTATTTCCTATACGATTACATCATCAAAGTTCTCTATAAATTCATAGCAACCAGTGTGCGGAAGAAAAATTATTTATTAGTAACTCAAATATTTGAATTAGTTTGCTTAGGGACAAGCAAAAATCTAAGTCTGGTGGGGGTATTTGATAAGTACAATTATGATAGGCTTTTGACTATCATAATTGTAATCATGTCCACTATTTTCTACCTCCTTATGCAGTAATTTCGCGATAATAGTTATGAATTTGTTCTATCATGAGAAGAAGAGCACAGATTAGAAGTTTCTAGTATTTCATGTATTAAGATGTCTATTTATTCTTTTATTTTTCGAATAGAGGTATTGTTAACCAGTGGAGCTAAAAGTCTTGGAGCAAACAGAGGAGTTCACGGATTTGACATGGCTGATGACAGAACCAGAATGGGCGCACACGGGTAGGCACACGCCCGTGTTGCCTACCCATGTCATAACCGGTGGAGTAGAAGAAATGGAAGGAACAAGACAGAGCACCACACGGGTAGGAACACGCCCGTATGCCTACCCGTGTCCTCTTCGGCATAAATCCAACCTCGGCTGCCAACCAACCAGTGTGCAAAGAACACGAAGAACAACACAGCCGTGTCCATACCCGTGTCATCTGACACGGCCCACTACCAGACACGCCTGTTCGTGCGGAACCGCCCTAGAACCGTCAACACGGCCTGTGACATGGCCGTGTTGGAACCCGTATCCGACCCTGTTTGCTAGGAGACTATAAAAAACCCGTAGAAAAATTTGAGAGGACTTTTGGATCATTTTCATTGGGGAGAACTTCTGGAGCATGACGTGGAGCATCCAAGGGAAGGAGGAATTGAAGGAGATTATTTGTATGCTTTTAATCTTTCTTATATCTCTTTTAATCTTCCCTATCTCTTGGTGATTCAACTTTAATTATCTTTTATTTTGCATGAACTTTAATTTGAACAATTTGTTAATCATGTATCATATTGTTTTTATCGAATTTTGGTATTTTATTCGTATGTAGGCTTACAAACAAAGAGTTTTATCATAATTTTGAATTGCTTATTTGTTTTACATGAATTGCAAATCTCTAGATTGAGAAATTGGATGTTTTTGATGATATTTACATGTTCATATTTTGGTGTTAGAGCTCTTTGTAATTCAAATTCCATGATCGAGAGATATGTTGTTTGGATAATTGGAATACGAATAAATGGATTCATGGTATTTTAGAGATATGATTTCATGAATTTATGTAGTAGATAGGGTGCTTCCATTAATGCAAATTTGAGTGTTATAAATTGTTCGAGAGAAAATTTACTAACTTAAGTTTAGATTTTGAATTGCTCGAGAGAGAATTCGATAGATATTTACCCTTTACAATACAACAAATTTGATAGTCTTATTATTTCATGATTACATAGAATTGAGTTAATGAATTAGTATTTTCATGTAATTGCTCATAAGCTTTCGGCTTTTTATCATCTTTAATCTTTCAATGTTTATTTATCCAAGTAGTCATAGTTAGGTTAATTTAGATTAGAAATCAATTTTAATTATAGGTATGAAATAGAGTGAGGGTGTGTACGAGTACTTGAAATGGCCCTGTGGAATACGACACGAGATGTAGATTTCTCCTATACTATGATTATAGGTGCACTTGCCTGAAAGTTAATTCAATCTAGCTTATGCTCATCTACATAGTTTATACAAGAGTGTAGAATGAATCCACATCAAGTTATTACTTGTTAGCAAAATAATTCATCACAGACCGCCACTTAAAGCAGCACGCGGACACAATCGTACCTCATGCTGCACCAGTCCGCAATTCAACACAGCACGCAGACTGTTGGATCCCTAGTTGATTTGGGCTAGGTTCACTAACTTAGGATGTGACCCAACATGTATAGCCAGGGTCAAATTTGTGTCCTAGAGTCTAGGCCACATCCTTAGAGTCAACATCAGATGGACCAGCTATCAACAAGACCATCAGAGACTCAAGACTTAGAAGATTTCAAGACTAAGTAAAAATGAGTTCGACGTTTGTCGAACTCAGGTCGACGAAAGGTGTTCTCAGCTCGACGATCTTGAGATATTTCTCTGAGCTGAGCTCGACGATCTTCATTCTCTAGTCGATGAAAACTGGGATACTTCAACAAACTAAAGTCAGGGTAACTCCAGATTATTCTAAGTCCCACTTCAGGCTTTGGTCGACGAACAAGATTCAGCTCGACGAATTTGGAACTCGAGTTCACAACAACCTTCTATTAGAAGATCTCAGGACGACGAAGTCAACTTCTTAGGCCGACGAATTCTCAGGTTGATGAACTGTGTTCTTTGGTCGACGAATTCTGGAACCAGAAGTTTTCATGTCAACACACAGAATATCAGTCAACACAAAATATTTGACTAAGTCCAGAATTGTTGCTGAACTCCAGTCGACGAATGCAATTGTTAGCTCGACGAACTTCAGACAGAAAAAGCAAAGTTTTGAAACATGCAAGTTCTGTTATCAACTCGACGAACTTGGAACTCAGTTCGACGAACTAGTAACTCAGCTCGACGAATTCTGTTATTCGTTCGACGATTCCAGACTTAGCCATTTCTGGCATTCAATCGTCACTCAATGTAATAATTCCTGACAGATTAATGACTCAAACATTCTCTGAATGTAGCCGTTAGAGGAAGCATTAATTGCAATCTTCTTCAGGAATATTACTTGTTGATTTTCCACGGGACAGTTGAGGAAATGAGTAAATGCCGATTATTCTCAATGCGTCAGCATTTATTATAGAGGATTCAAATTTTTGAATAAGACACAGAAAAACGAGATCGACAATCTGCAGAAACAATCAGAGAACAAGAATATACTCAGTCAAAAAGACAGACTGACTGCAAGATTACATACAGCACCAGAAAAGCTTCACACAAAACTCATACTGAAGCTTACAGTGATAGGCAGTGATATTCATTCATTCAGAAGAAGAACAATCATAATATATCAAGAGTCTTCTTCTTCAACATTCTCTCCAGGACTTCCCCAAGGACAATAGATTTCAAATCAGTCAAGAAGATCCTGTATCACTGCTTGTCAAGAAATCTGATTGAAGACCTATCACCCTACAACAAAGCTCCAGATCTTCCCTGAACCATTCTACATCTCAGGGGGAGCTATTTGCTAACATCATTCCACATAAGTCTTCTCTCTAATTGTTGACAGAGAAGACAAAATCACTCACTCACCCCCTCATATACAAAGGGTTGTCATCTCCCTTCAAAAGTGATTCCTGGTTGCAAGTCTCCTTACCAAAAGACTTGAGTTGGTTTTTGGGGACCTGATCAAAACCCATTGGTGTCAGGCACCTGATCAAAAATCTGAGTGGGTTCCTACCAAGGGTGGTAGAAGAGTGGATGTACCCAGTTGAGGGGGAACCACTATAAATTTCTTATGTCGTCTAGTTGCTCATCTTTTTCTCTTTGTTCTTGCTGTGTGGCTGTGATTTGGTTTAATATTATCTGTATTTTAGTTTTCTATTTACTACACTTCTTCAGTTTACAGCAAAAACTGTAACAGCACTTTTTGTTTTGGGACCTAACAATTTTTTAAATATACTCTATTCACCCCCTCTAGAGTATTGTAGATCTAACCCTCACTTTCAATTGGTATCAGTGCAAGGTTCCTTTGGTTACACAAGTTAATCCTTGAACCAAAGATCCTGTGTTAGATCTACATATCACTTTGTTCATATTTTGATGTAGAACCACAGCCATGGCACAAAACAAAGATTATGCAAGCACCAGACCTCCCGTTTGTAACTTGCAAAAGTTTGGAATCTGGAAGGAAAGAATCAAATTGTATATGAATTCTATTGATGAAGATATCTTTGCTTCCATCTTAACAGGAGTACCTCAACCACCTGCAGCTCCTCCAAGCACTTCCACAAATATGACTGCAGTACCTCCTCCAGATTATAATGATGCTTATAGGAAAGCCAAGATGGCTGATGCAAAAGCCATGAACATATTGGCACAGACAATGTCTGAAGATATTTTCCAGAAGGTTGCTGAGTGCACATCAACAAAGGCCATTTGGGATTCCCTAAACCAAATGGTTGATGGCTCAACTGATGAAAGGAAGGATAGGAGATCAAATCTTATATCCCAATATGAGAATTTTAAGAAGCAGGAAGCTGAAACAGTCTCAGAGATGTATAGTAGACTAAGCTCAATCATTAATGAGCTAAAAACTCTGGACAAGGTCATCACTCTCACTGAAGTGAATGAAAAAATTCTGATGTGCTTCCTAAGCTCATGGGACATAAGAATCTGGCCTATCAAGGAGGCTAGATGCCTGAATGAGATTTCAACTGAATCACTATTGGGCAAACTGAAATCTTATGAGCAGTTAATTAAGACAAGGGAGGCTGCTGAACAAAGAACACCTCCTGCAGTTAGAAGAGATCAGAACATAACATTCAAGGCCTCAGAAGAATCAGAATCCACTGTATCAAATGAAGAGCTCATGAGTCTCTTTGTAAAGAGATTCTTCAAAATGGCTAGAAAGGACTTCAGGAGGAAGTCAGCAAGAAAGGATGACAGGCCAAAGTATGACAAGACACCAACAAAGGAAGTGGTGTGTTATGGATGCAGAAAGCCTGGGCACTTTCTCTCTGAGTGTCCAGAGAATCAGAAGAAAGAGAAGAAAAGAGAAAGGGAAAATGATTCCAGAAAGCAGTTCACCAGCAAACCCTCTTCCAGTAAACACAAGAGGAAGGAAAAGGGGTTTGTAGCTGAGTCCTGGAGTGAGACTGAAGAGGAGTCAACTTCTTCAAGCTCCAGTGAAGATGAAGAAGAAGACGAGCAAAAGAGGTTTGGCTCATGACAATTGATGCCTCAAGAAGCAACTCAGAAGAAGGAGAGTCAGACAATGAGGAAGCTTCTGAATCAGAAGCTGATCAGGTATTATCATTATTTGATTATAATTCAGAATCTTTTAAATCAGACTTTAAAATCATGTGTTTAGACTTAATCAACTCTGAGAAGGAAATAAAACTTCTCAGAGATAAGCAAGTTAACTATGATAGTTTAGTATTAAAAAATATTATATTAAAAAAATGAAATAGATATGTTTAGTGAACAAATCATCTTTCTAAAAGATGAATTAAATAAGGCAAAACAGCTACAAGAATCACTAAATGGAAGAAGTAAACAACTAGCAGAAATCACTAACACATCTAATGTTAGGTTTAATGGAAGTAGGTTAGGATTAGGTGCATCATCTAGTGAACCACCTGTTCTTCAGAAAAAACATCTATCACAACCCATCAATTTTATTTCTGAGAAAGGAAAGAAGAATACTGATCAAGTAAATAAAGTAAATAAAATTCTTGAACAAATTAAAACTAAGGACAAAATGGAAAAACAAAAAACACCAAATAAAAACAAAGTTCAGCAATTTTCGTCGACCTCAGATCGACGAAAAGGGGCCAGTTCGTCGAACCCAGATCGACGAACTCTGAACACCAACTATAGTCATAATTAGTCGTCTAACTGCGATCGATAAACTTTGTATGGTTCGTCGAGCAGAGATCGACGAATGTGGGGCGCAGAGAATAAACATGTTTATTCTCTGGGCAGAGATCGACGATCTCAACCCAATTCATAGAACTCTGGTCGACGATCTTACATAAATTCGTCGAACCCAGGAAGACTTAACCAAAACTTTAACTTTAACAGAAACTTAAATACTTCTAGGAAATTATTTAATCCCCTAGCTGACTGGACCATTCCACCTAGGAGATACCACCCCCTAGGATATAAGTCCCAGCCAGAATTTTCTGTTATTTCTAGTTTCTCCTATCAGCCATACAAAGGGCCCAAGGTAACCTGGGTTAGAAATCACTAACTGTTTATATTGTAGGTGAAAAAGTGTCCAGGGGTAAATGAAACTTGGTACCTGGACAGTGGCTGCTCCAAGCATATGACTGGTAGCAAGGACATCCTGTTTAACTACAAGTCCAAGTTGGGGCCAAAGGTTATCTTTGGTGACTCAAAATGTGGTCAGTCAGAAGGAGTTGGAGAAGTAAAAATAGGAGCTGTAACATTCAAAAAAGTGAGATATGTAAGCGGACTAAAGCATAACCTCATCTCCATAAGTCAATTATGTGATGATGGTTATCAAGTATACTTTAACCCTACTACTTGCTCTATTATTGATAAAAATAACCAAACTGTTTTAACTGGAAGTAGACAAGGCAACATTTATCTAGTAAATTTTTCTTCTGCCACTACTGATATCTGCTTACTGAATTTAACTAGTAATCAGAATGATTTATGACACAAAAGATTAGGACATGTAAATCTGAAAAATATTATTAGGTTATCTAAGCACAACATTGTTAGAGGTCTACCTTCTACTCCCTACAAGAAGGAAGGTCTCTGCAGGGCTTGTTAATTAGTTAAGCAAACTAAAACTAGCTTCAAGTCAATTAATAAGAGTGATTCACCTAGGATCTTGTACTTACTACACTTGGATCTATTTGGACCCATTGCAGTACAAAGCCTAGGAGGGAAATCCTACACCTTGGTTATTGTGGATGACTTCTCTAGGTTCTGTTGGGTTTTCTTTCTGAGAACAAAGTCAGATACATTCAAGGTTCTTACAGATTTTCTCAGAACCATACAGATTGAGTTCTCTACTCATGTTGCATTGATCAGAAGTGATCATGACACAGAGTTTGAGTCTCTTCTTATGCATGAGTTCTGTGAGAAGAAAGGTATCAGGCATTGCTTATCAGCTCCTAGAACTCCCCAACAAAATGGGGTTGCTGAAAGGAAAAATAGAACACTCATTGAAGCTGTAGGTACATTACTTGCTGATGCATACATGCCACTAACCTTTTGGGCAGAGGCTGTAGGCACAACAAACTATGTCCTGAATAGGAGTTTAATTCACAAACTAAAGAATAGGACTCCCTATGAATTGCTCAAAGGGAAGATACCTAAAATTAACTATTTTAAAGTATTTGGTTGTACATGCTATATATATAATAACAACAAGAAATACATTAGAAAGTTTGAAGCTAAGGCTGAAGTGGGAGTTTTTCTAGGATACTCCCAAGTAAGCAAGGCTTATAGGGTATTTAATAAATCAACCTTAAAAGTTGAAGAGTCTATTCATATGTCATTTAATGAGACTAACATGTACTGCAAGGAGAAAGAAGTTTCTACCATTAGCAACTTGCAGGTACCCCACTTGTGTGAGACATTGGATGGACTAAACCTCACCCAAGAGGCTCCCACTCATCCCTCTCCACAAGCCATTGAAGATAGTGAAGAAGATGAAGCTAAAGAACATGAGCCTCAACCAACAGCAAATATAATTCCACAAGAGGAATTTATTCAAAATGCTGTTGCACAACCAACTCCACCCACTGATTTTATCACACTTAGGGATCACCCCAGATCTCAAGTAATTGGAGACATTTCAGCAGGTGTACATACAAGGCATCAACTCAACCAAGACTTGATGCATGCCTGTTTTCTCTCTCAGGTTGAACCTCTAACCATTCATGATGCTGAGCAAGATCCCCACTGGATCCTTGCAATACAAGAGGAATTAAACCAATTTGAGAGATGTGGAGTTTGGGATTTGGTTCCAAGACCCCAAAACTATCCAGTTATTGGAACCAAATGGGTTTTTAGGAATAAGCTTGATGCCCAAGGAGTCATTATGAGGAACAAGGCTAGGCTTGTTGCTCAAGGATATATGCAAGAGGAAGGAATTGACTATGATCAGATCTTTGCACCAGTTGCAAGGTTGGAAGATATAAGGATTTTCCTTGCCTATGCAGCATTCAAAAGGTTCAAAGTTTTTCAAATGGATGTGAAGAGTGCCATCTTAAATGGAGTGCTACAAGAAGAGGTTTATGTAGAACAACCTCCAGGTTTTGTTTCTCCAACTTATCCCTCTTATGTTTTTAGATTAAATAAGGCTCTTTATGGTCTAAAGCAAGCTCCAAAAGCTTGGTATGAGACATTGACTAGTTTTTTATTAGAGCATATATTTACAAGAGGAATTGTAGATAAAACCCTTTTCACTAGACATCATAAGGACCAAATTTTGTTAGTACAAATCTATGTAGATGACATCATATTTGACTCTACAGATTCAAAATTGTGCAAGAGGTTTTCTAACCTCATGCATTCTAAATTTGAAATGAGTAGCATGGGAGAGCTTTCATATTTCCTTGGTCTCCAAGTGAAACAACTCCATGATGGCATCTTCATCTCATAAGCCAAATATGCTAAAGAACTTCTAAAGAAGTTTAGGATGGCTGATGCCTCAACAAAGAAAACTCCCATGACCACAAATGATGTTGTGGATTCTGATATACCAGGAAAACCTATAGATCAAAAACTTTATAGGGGCATTGTTGGGTCCCTATTATACCTCACAACAAGTAGGACATATATTATGTTTGCTACATGCCTTTGTGCTAGGTTTCAAGTGAACCCTAAAGAATCTCATCTAATTTTCTTAAAAAGGATTTTAAGATATATAAAGAGTTATCCTGATCTAGGCCTATGGTATCCTGCTGAATCAGAATTTGAGTTAACTGGATACTCTGATGCTTATTTTGCTGGATGCAGGGTAGATAAAAAAAGTACTTCAGGAACTTGTTAGTTCCTGGGTATGAGACTAGTATCTTGATTTTGTAAGAAGCAAACATCAGTGTCAACATCCACTGCTGAAGCAGAATATATTGCAGCAGGAAGCTGTTGTTCACAGATGCTGTGGATACAAAATCAACTTCTAGATTATGGGTTCAACTTAAATAATTCAACCATATTCTGTGATAATACTAGTGTTATAACCATAACACAAAATCCAGTTCACCATAGTAGGATGAAGCATATTGATATAAGACATCATTTCATTAGGGAGTGTGTAGATAAAAATAAGATTAAGCTTGTCTATATCTACACTGATTTACAGAAAGCTGATATATTCACCAAACCTCTGGATGAGAAAAATCATGCCTTCTTTCTAAATCAGCTGGGAATGATCAATGGAGAAGACTTAGCTTAAGTTCTGTCTGCATTCGACGAATTTTCCAAAGTTCGTCGAACGGAGTTCGACGAACCGGGGAAGGTTTGAGAGATATTCGTCGAACGGAGTTCGCCGAATTCTCTGTGTGAAACAATGTTCGTCGACCGGAGCTCAACGAACTTTGCTTCAGAAGATATTCGTCGACCGGAGTTCGACGAATTATCTTCAAGTCTTCTGAATGAGATCGACGAATTATTTATTATTAACTTAATTCGTCAACCTCAGTTCGAAGAATTAATTTCATTTTCGTGGAACAGATTTTGTCAATTCATATTCAGGAAAACCTTATATCTAGGTTTTCTTCGACCTCCATCCCGCGCTTTCTGTTCCCTTGCACTTGATCGCCATTTTCTCTGTCTTTCTTGCAGGTGATCTCAATGACGATTCCAGCAGGAGCTCTAGCCGCTATGAAGTTTGACACTGACTTTGATGTCGACTTCGAATCATTCCAGCACTTAGAACCCATTTTTCTATATATTCTGGAACTTCTGGAAGAACAGAATCTGAAGAATCTGATGACCACCAGGATAAAGCTAGCAGAAACAGAAATCAGAGAATGGGTCTATACTTCAACCACTTCTGAAGATAATATTATGACAGGATCAATCGCCGGTAACACTGTCTCCTTAACCCCCGCGGTTTTAACTGAAATATTTGGTTTGACAAATGGCAAAGAGGATTTAGAAATTGATTCAGAAGAATTTAATATGATGCTAAATCTGATGGGTTATGCTGGTGTCAACCCAAATAAATTGTTGAAGAGGCATTTGTCTGCAGCATACAAGTTCCTGACAGACATTGTTGGGAAGGTCCTACTTGGCAAGCATACTGCCCATGACTACATCACACGACATCAGTTCTTGGTCATGTGTGCAGTAATAAATAAGAAGCAAGTGGACTGGGCTCAGATCTTTTTTGATCTGACAAAGAAGAAAAATAACAAGAAAGAAGTGCGTTTTGGAAGGATCCTAGGGATCTTCCTCAAGGAAAAGGCTGCTGAATCACTGTTCTCCCAGACCATATTCATTAATGCCAGTAAAAGGCTCACATGTGCCTTATTTGGCAGGTGGGAGAGGACAATCACCAAGCCCACTAAGGCTTCTACCTCTTCCACCCCAGCCTCTGAAGGCACCAGGGCTGTTAAAGTCACTCTCACACCTGCTGAGGAGATTCATCCCACTCCACCATCTCTTCCAGCACCCCCTCCAGCAAAATAACTCACTTCTTCTCCCATGATTTCTTCAACACCCCAATCACAACAACATACTCATGTTCCTACTCCACCTCCATCTCTACCACTTGACATCACTAACATTCCATCTACCCCTCTTCAAGAAAATCCACAACCAACACCTCCTAAATCACCTCAAGACACCTATATTCCTACACCACCACAGTCTCCACTTCCCCCACACTTATCTTCCATACCATCTTACATCCTACCCACAGATACCATGATACAATATGCCACCCCTCCATCCTCATCACCATCAAAACTCAACATACCTGATGTTCCACCCTCCATTCCATCACTGGTTGCCACCTCTTCCACACCAATTGCAACATCATCTCCAACTCTCTCTCTGGACCCCTCTACCATATCCTCTATCATCACCATCATCACTCCCATTCTTAAATCCCTCATAGCAGAGGCCATTACACCTCTTGCTACTACCATTACCTCTTTATCTGCCCAAATCTCAGCTCTTACTGCTGCCCCCTCCTCAGTTAGGGGCCTGGCCTCTGTCCCCACTGAAACCAGGCAGGGGGAGATGCCTGATGAAGCAGCAGCAGCAACAGCTTCAGATAATTCAGCAGCAACAGCTTCAGATAATTCAGCAGCAACAGCTTCAGATACTTCAGCATCAGCACCAGCAGAGACTTCAGCCCCAGCAACATATACAGATTATATAAATACAGATTTAATTGATTTTATTGATACTGATATGGACATTGATGAAACTATTGGTGATTTTATCCTCAATCCCACAGTTAATTTACAAGAATTGCTGAAAAGTTTTGACACTGTACATATGCAATATCTTCCAGAAGACTTTACTAAGCCACAGTTGGATATTATTCCTTATACTTCTCCTATCAGTCCAGCAGTTGCTAAGCAACTCTGTGATAGTTTTGAAATTCTAGTTTCTGCACCAACCCCTGCAGTCATTACATCCTCTCCAGAAGCTATCTCAGCACCAATCTTTGTGATGGATGACTCTCCTATGCCAGATCTAGATGAGTTGATCTTGGCTGATATTGAAGAAGAAAATAAGGTAGCAGCTGAAAGCTCTGTCCCAATTACTTCTGATTCCTGTATAGTCTCTTCTTCACCTACTGTTGAAGCTCCAGTTTTTGAAACTTCTGCTCCTGATCCAGAAAAGACTGCCACTTATGATAAAGCCTTGAAAGCATTGGATGCTCTATATGATAACCCTCAGGGTTCTGGCAGTGAAGATGATGAAGATGATGACGAAGAAGATTCAGATGAAGAAACTGCTAAGAAGAAGAAGAAAATGCTGTCAAAGAAAAGGAAAGCCCCTCCTCCTCCTACTGCTAAGCCAAGCTCAAAGAATGACACTCCATTTTACATCCTTCAAAATATTACTCCTTATAAAGGAATGCCAACATGGATGTGGTTGTCTAAGAATCAGCAAAAGGAGAGGAAACGAAGTAGAAAATAATCTCCACCACCAGTTCAGAGATACAGAAGAGATCCACCTCCTCCATCTCCTCCAGCAGCTGGTGCCACTGGCTCTAGCTCTCAGAGATCTGCCCTTATGTAAACTTATCAGAGACATCAAGGGAGATCCTCTGGAAGCAGTCAGTAAGGGCATCATTCTTCAGGAAATCAACAATAGCAACATCAACAACATCAACAGCATCAGCAGCGACAACCAACTCTCTTTGCAGAACAGAAAACTAAGAGTCCTGAAAAACTAGATTCACTTCCTGTTCCTTTTGAAGATCCTGAAATAACAAATACTGCTAAAATGGCCAGGTTCCAGGAACTCATTGGTCTTTCCTTCATTAATAAAGCAAAAGCTGAAGGTAAATACATATCAGGATATACAACTATGTCAAAATACAGGAAGGAAGAACTAAAAAGATTTGATAAAGCAAACAAACTATTTAATGTTGACGATTACATGAAACTCCATCCTGAAGTAGTTGTCCCTAGAACTACATCTCTTAAGATTATTGGGGCGGCTGATATGACAATGACACAGGTACAGGCTTTAAATCCAAATAGAAAAATCATCTTTACAAAGCTAGGAGAGAAGACAAAGGAAGACAAGTCCATGGAGAAGAAGCAGAAGAAGTAATCTTTACTTTGTTTTAATTTCTTTCTGCATTTGCTTTCAAACCATGTTATCTGATCAAACAAAGCTTATGTACATATATATCTGCTGCATGTGTTGGTAATTCTCTGCCAGATATATCTTTTTCTTGCTTTGTTTATCTTTATGTTTATGTTTTGAGTCTATTAGTGACCTCACCAAAATAGGAGGAGATTGTTGGATCCCCAGTTGATTTGAGCTAGGTTCACTAACTTAGGATGTGACCCAACATGTATAGCCAAGGTCAAATTTGTGTCCCAGAGTCTAGGCCACATCCTTAGATTCAACATCAGATGGACCAGCTATCAACAAGACCATCAGAGACTCAATACTTAGAAGATTTCAAGACTAATTAAAAATGAGTTCGACGTTCGTCGAACTCAGGTCGACGAAAGGCGTTCTCAGCTCGACGATCTTGAGAAATTTCTCTGAGCTGAGCTCGACGATCTTCATTCTCTAGTCGACGAAAACTGAGATACTTCAACAAACTAAAGTCAGGGTAACTCCAGATTATTCTAAGTCCCACTTCAGGCTTTGGTCGACAAACAAGATTCTGAGCTCGACAAATTTGGACCTCGAGTTCACAACAACCTTCTGTTAGAAGATCTCAGGACGACGAAGTCAACTTCTTAGGCCGACGAATTCTCAGGTCGGCGAACTGTGTTCTTTGGTCGACGAATTCTGCAACCAGAAGTTTTCATGTCAACACACAGAATATCAATCAACACAAAATATTTGACTAAGTCCAGAATTGTTGCTGAACTCCAGTCGACGAATGCAATTGTCAGCTCGACGAACTTCAGACAGAAAAGGCAAAGTTCTGAAACATGCAAGTTCTGTTATCAGCTCGACGAACTTGGAACTCAGTTCGACGAACTAGTAACTCAGCTCGACGAATTCTGTTATTCGTTCGACGATTCCAGACTTAGCCATTTTCGGCATTCAATCCTCACTCAAATGCAATAATTCCTGACAGATTAATGACTCAAACATTCTCTGAATGTAGCCGTTAGAGGAAGCATTAATTGCAGTCTTCTTCAGGAATATTACTTGCTGATTTTCCACGGGACAGTTGAGGAAATGAGCAAATGCCGATTATTCTCAAGGTGTCAGCATTTATTACAGAGGATTCAAATTTTTGAATAGACACAGAAGAAAACGAGATCGACAATCTGCAGCAACAATCAGAGAACAAGAATATACTCAGTCAAAAAGACAGACTGACTGCAAGATTACATACAGCACCAGAAAAGCTTCACACAAAACTCATACTGAAGCTTACAGTGATAGGCAGTGATATTCATTCATTCAGAAGAAGAACAATCATAATATATCAAAAGTCTTCTTCTTCAACATTCTCTCCAGGACTTCCCCAAGGACAATAGATTTCAAATCAGTCAAGAAGATCTTGTATCACTGCTTGTCAAGAAATCTGATTGAAGACCAATCACCCTACAATAAAGCTCCAGATCTTCCCTGAACCATTCTACATCTCAGGGGGAGCTGTTTGCTAACATCATTCCACATAAGTCTTCTCTCTGATCGTTGACAGAGAAGACAAAATCACTCTCTCACCCCCTCCTGTACAAAGGGTTGTCATCTCCCTTCAAAAGTGATTCCTGGTTGCAAGTCTCCTTACCAAAAGACTTGAGTTGGTTTTTGGGGATCTGATCAAAACCCATTGGTGTCAGGCACCTGATCAAAAATTTAAGTGGATTCCTACCAAAGGTGGTAGAGGAGTGGATGTACCCAGTTGAGGGGGAACCACTATAAATTTCTTGTGTCGTCTGGTTGCTCATCTTTTTCTTTTTATTCTTGCTGTGTGGATGTGATTAGGTTTAATATTATTTGTATTTCAGTTTTCTATTTACTGCACTTCTTCAGTTTACAGCAAAAGCTGTAACAACACTTTTTGTTTTGGGACCTAACAATTTTTTTAAATATACTCTATTCACCCCCTCTAGAGTATTGTAGATCTAACCCCCACTTTCATGGACACAGCCACAACACATGCTGCATCAGTACGCATACTGAATGCTGACAAAGAGATAGCCTGCACAGCTCGACAACAATGCCACCGCCCGCCACGAGTCCACGACCAATAGGTAGTCCGCCCTGTTAACAACGAACTCTGTGGACTCTGCGGACACCATGGACTTGTCACAGAAAATATCCAAGTCCAGTCGCCCAACAAGCAATAGGCGCGGGCACGACGAACACAGAAGACCCATACCGCCAATCAGCAGGACAGTCTGCACAAGGATGTGAAACATCTATCGCAACATGGAGAGCTCGATAAGAACAAAAGCCCATCTACAAAGCGTCCTCAAATGCGGACTCCGCAGATGCAATAAATAAGTCTACCAACAAACCGCGGATACAACATCAATCCGCCCGGTTACCACAAGAGCTGGCCAACTTCAGGATCACAGATCAAGCTGAGCATCGCCAACAGACCGCCAACAAAGTCCTCTCAGGCCGCTCCACTCGATGCCCAAGTTGCAAGACAACCTTGGCCATACATCATCCAGGCCACACACCAGTCCGCCCAAGGCCGCTCACCAGGCCGCACAGACCGCTCCTCAAGAACATCCAAGCCACCAAGACCAAGCCAGGCCGGGTCACCCAGGCCGCAATCAGCAGTCTGCCCAGGCCGCGAACTCAGACCGCTCAGGCCGCTCAGTACGCCCGGCCTGCCCTATCACCCACTTTCACTTCACAAATTTCAACAGAAACATTTAGAGCTCCTGGTGACACAGGTAGGTCCATCAGAAGATCCTTAGCAACCTCCTCATGCCCGCCATCCGACCTGCTCTCTTGTAGCTCCACCGAGGAGACACATCCATATGACGTCAGCTCTTCAAAGACCATGTCTCTCGAAATAATGAAATGCAGGGGAGACATACCAAAGAATGATGGACCGAGTCTTCCGGGAGCAGAAGGGAATGAACCTGGAGGTGTACGTAGATGAACTCATAATCAAGAGTCGGAATGTAAACTCTCACCTCCAGGATTCGAAAGAGACCTTCAGCACCCTGTAGAAGCATAAAATGAGGCCGAACCCCTTGAAGTGTGTCTTTGGTGCGAGCAAAGGAAAGTTCCTAGGTCATTTTCTTACTCCTATGGGGGTGGAGCCTAACCCTGATAAGGTGAGGGAAATAATGGAGTTGGGGTTGCCTCAGAATGCCAAGGAAGTCTAGCGCCTTACCAGGAAGCTGACAGGGATGAGTAGGTTCCTCTCTCGGGTGGGAGAGAAGTGTTCACCTTTTTTCAAAGTGCTGAGAGGGGGTCAGAAATTCGAGTAGTTCGAGGAGTGCGAGAAGGACTTCCAAGCCTTGAAGAGGCAGCTGACCCAGGCTCTGCTTCTCCAAGGACAAAAGGAGGGAGAAGATTTTTCTCTATACCTTGGGGTTGGGGCTGAGGTCGTAAGCTCCGTCCTGGTTCAGGAGGAAGGAAAGAAGCAACTACCAATCTACTATGTGAGTAGGGACCTGAGGAAGGCAGAATTGTGATACCCTATTCGGAAAAGTTGGCCTTTGCCCAGGTCATCTCGTCCCGAAGGCTCCAACAATACTTCCAGACATGCTCTATCTGGGTGGTGACTAACCACCCCCTTCGCAACATCTTCAAGGGGGTGGAGCACTCCGGGAGGTTGGCAAAGTGGTCGGTGGTGTTGAGCGAGTTTGACATTTCTTTTGTTCCCCGCCTCTCGATCAAGGCCCAGACAATGACTGACTTCCTAGCCGACTATGTGGTTGAGGTGGCGGAGATCGAGTTCCCTGGCCAGCCGTAGTCCTTTGGAAGGTGAAGGTAGATGGAACTCCTGAAAGACACTCCATTGGGGTATGGTTGATCCTGGAGAGCACTCAAGGGGCAAGGATAGAGCAAACGGTAGTCATACACTTTCTCATTACCAACAACCAAGCAGAGTATGAGACGGTGATAGCAGGGCTACGGCTAGCCAGGGAGCTAGTGGTGCATGATGCGGAGGTACTAATAGACTCCATGGTGGTGTCCTCCCAGATCAATGGTGATTTAGAAGTAAGAGAGCCCACCCTTCAGTTATACCTAGCAAAGGTAAAAAGGGTTATTAGCATGTTCCAAACATTCTCCATCAGACATGTGCCATGGGAGGAAAATGAACAAGTGGATTAGCTAGCCAAGTTTGTACCCCATACGGGGGGAACCCTGACCGACCTCTTCTGCCCGTCCCTTGAAGAGGGGGAGCTTATGGAAGTGTATCGACGCCCCTCCTGGATGGACCCCTTCACAACCTTCTTATCCACAACGAAGTTCCCGGAAGGCCTAGATAAGATGCGATTCAAGTAAAAGTCAGCATACTACCTGATGCGCGATGGGAAGCTATATCGGAAGACTCTCTCGAGGCTTCTAGCACATTGCATGGCTGAAGAGAAAATCTTGGAGGAAGTTCACTATGGGGAGTGCGGGAGTCACTCAGGGAGCAGGACCCTGGAGGGGAGGATTGTCAAGCAAGGTACTTCTGGCCGACCCTAGGCCAGGATGCCACTGAATTTGCAAAGAAGTGTCAGAATTGCCAGGTATTCGCCCTTCTCCAACTGCTACCATCCCAGAGGCTCAGAGGCATCACTGCCATCTAGCCCTTTGACATTTGGGGGATGGATCTCATGGGACCGTTTCCCCAGGCCAGTGGACAGAGGAGGTTCTTGTTGGTAATGATTGATTATTTCTCTAAGTGGTTGGAGGTGAAGGCGTTGGCCAAGGTGACCTCCCAGATAATTCAGAATTTTGTATGGGGGGAGATTATTTGTAGGCACGGGTTTCCTCGGGCCATTGGCATGGACAATGGGCCACAATTTTCCAGTGCGGAGTTCATTAGTTTTTGTGGTCAGCTTGGGATCGATCTCCGATTCACGTCGGTCCACCATCCCAGGAGCAACGGACAGGTGGAGGCGGTGAACAAGATAATTGTAAAATTATTGAAAAATAAGGTGGAAAATTTGAAGGGGAGCTTGTTGGAGCAGCTCCCTTCAGTTCTTTGGGCCCTGAGAACCACTCCCAACACAGCCACGGGGGAGAACCCCTTCAAACTCTGCCACGACTGCAAAGCCGTGCTCCCGATAGAGTTCGAGGTCCGGACACCGCAAATAGTGGAAGCAGAGGAAGGCAGGGAAGAATGGAGGGTCGAGAACGAGAGCGAGCTACGACTCTCCTTGGACCTGACAGAGGAACTCCAAGATGTGGCCGCCGTTAGGCAAGAAGAAATTAAACGACGGATGACCAAGTATTTTGACAAGTACGTTAGAATCAAACACTTTACGAAAGGTGACTTGGACCTAAAAAAGGTAGATGTTGCGGGAAGATCAGCTGCTGTGGGAAAACTCAATACAAATTAGGAGGGTTCGTTTATTGTCAAGGAAGCATTGAACTTAGGGGGCATCGCCTCGAGAATGTGGAGGGCGAGACCCTAACTCACACCTGGAGCAGTGATGACCTGAAGCATTTCTATCCTTGAATCATGTACGTGACATCTTATTCTAATATGAAATCTCTTGACATTCTAGACTTTTTGCGATAAATTTTTTTTGCAATGGATTATATGAATAAGTGAAGAGTTCACCAACCTAGACCCAAGACAGATCACACTGCCAGGCTCTCACTAGCTGGCAGGGCTGAATGTCACTCGACGGTGTCTACCTAGACCCCAAGAAGATTCCGCTGCCAGGCTCCCACTCTCTGGCAGGGCTGGATGCCACTTGATGGTGTCTACCGAGACCCCGAGCAGATCCCGCCGCCAGGCTCCCACTAGCTAGCGGGGCTGGATGTCACTCGATGGTGTCTACCCAGACCCCGAGCAGATCCCGCTTCCAGGCTCCTACTAGCTGGCATGGCTGGATGTCACTCGATGGTGTCTACCCAGACCTCGAGCAGATCCCGCTTCCAAGCTCCCACTAGCTGGCAGAGCTGGATGTCACTCGATGGTGTCTACCAAGACCCCGAGAAGATCCCGATGTCAGGCTCCTACTAACTGGCAGAGCTGGATGTCACTCGATGGTGTCTACCCAGACCCCGAGAAAATCATATTGTAAGGCTCCCACTTGCTTGTATGGATGGATGTCACCCGATGGTGTCTCCCAAGCTGCCCTCCAGAAGATCCCACTGCCACTAGTTAGCAGGACAGAAAATCACGAGGCGACAAAATGTCGGATCCTGCAATAACCATGTGACCAAGTTTTGGCGAGCCAGGATATCACCAAGCACTAAGGAGCAACAATCACTCGGCAAAGCAATAATAAAGGAGGGTGAGTCGTATTAGTCGGGAGTGTATCTCGCCAACTAGGGACACACATACATCAATAATGAGAAGCCGGGCCGAACCTAACCCTCTGTTCTCGTTTGACCCTCAAGGAGGTGCAAGAACTACCAGGTGAATGAGAATGCCTAAGGTTGTCCTCGGTAACTATAACCCACCTCATTGAATTTTTACTTGGAAAAATCAGGCCTTGAACAGACCTCTAAGGAGGAGGTCTCGCAGGCGAGTAGAAAGGTCGCGGGTCCAGTGCTGCGAGTGGTCTAGATCCTACTACTAAGGGATGACAAGGTCTCGCGATCTTGGCATGTGCACG
Organism: Platanthera guangdongensis; assembly: GCA_039583875.1. NCBI lineage: Eukaryota > Viridiplantae > Streptophyta > Magnoliopsida > Asparagales > Orchidaceae > Platanthera > Platanthera guangdongensis. The sequence continues at coordinate 130,575,825 of CM077165.1, forward strand.
AATCTTAACCTCTGATATATTATAGTGAAGAGTTTTATCCGAGAGAAGTCACGCTTCAGGGGGTGATGTCCGCGTGTGAGTGCAATACTGCGAACAAACATTGAAAAGGAGAAATTTGCTAAGTTAAAATTTCATTGATGCATATATTCTGTTACAAAATGAACTCGCCTCGCTGCGAGGTTACAAAAAAAGGGGGAAAGAATCATTACAAAGAAAATTTATTTACATATACAATCAGCTCACATCTCCGCCCCCAGAAGGATCATCCCGAATATGCCCATCACCTCGTTGAACAACGAGTCGAAGTCGTCCTCCTCCTCACCAAGGGTGGGAATGGGAAGGAACAACTCTGGGGCTAGGTCTTTGGCCATGACCTCCTCAAAGTCCGCTGTCAATACCTGAATATCTCGCATGACCTGCAGTGTATGATCAGCAGCTTTGATGAAGTTAACCCGCAATATTTCATTAACCTCTGCCTCGCTAAAAGACTTCAGTTTTTTGGCTTGGACGCTCGACTCGCCGCGAGTTGGAGGGAGAAGGCAGCCCACCAGGTGAGAGACCCCATTCTGGAACATCTTGTTATGTCCCTCCAGCTGCTTGTTCTTTTCCTCAAGCTCAGTCGCGCAAGTGCGCTGACGATCAGCAGCGGCGGCATCCTGCGAGGTAATAAACTGTAAGTGAAAGAACTAATCAAGCAAAAGAAAAGGGGAAGAAATGCACCAACACGTACCACCCCACCGACACTCTTCTCGGGGACAGACTCGGCAACCTCCAGCTTCTTATTCAACTCTGCCACCTCATCCCAGGTGAGATCCCTAGCTTCCTTAGCACTCACCAACTTGTGGCTGAGGTTGAAGCCGCGACAGACAGACATGTGGGTGAGCTCCATGGAACACATTTGGGCTCGTGTTCATTCGTGGGCAAGCCGCTAATGGGTCATCCTATCGTAGGCCTCGACATCCACGCGACCATAAAGCCCGAAGCCCAGGGCAAAGGCGTGCCCGCTGGGAGGGCGACACTCAGACCAAGAAGGAAGGAGGGAGGAGATGGAAACCCGGTGGGCCTTCTCATCCCACTAGACAATCGGCTCGCCGACTTGGTCCTATACCTTCCTGCCGAGACCAAAGTTCTAATGGTCCTTCAGTAAGCCTGGCTCGTGGGCCATGAGCTCCTCGACAGCTGGTGAGGCTGGGAGGTCGTCGTCGCCTCGCTCCTTCTCTAGCGAGTCGAGTAGGACCCACTTTTCCCTGGAGACCACCGTTTTCTTTAGTTTCTTTGGTGGCAGCGGTAGGCGAGGCAAGCTGGACCTGGCGAGATCAGGCCGCTTCTGGCTGGGGGAAGGTCTGGAGGATTCATGCTCCATTCGGCAGGCCACTGCAGCTTCCCTCTCCCGCACGAGTGGGTCAGGATGTAGCCCTGAATCCGTGAAAGGCGGGTTCTCCTAGATCAACTGCTCCCCTAAGAAAAATAACCTTTTCAGCAAAATTCTTGGTAAACCCGCCATAGAAATAACAATAATAGGATATACCTTCGCCGAGAAGAACTGGAGGGAGCGAGTCGAGGGCTGTCCGTAGGAAGGCGACCTCGAAGTCTTTGTGAAGGAAGAACTGGTGGAGGTTGGAGTCATCTGTAACACCCCCTATCCGTCGCATAGCATATAGCAGTAGGTCCGGCCGGGGCCCGACGCCATATGCCACAGACAGACCGGGTGGTTACTTATGGAAACCATCCAACCAATCTCAACGTCCTACACAGAGCATTCTAGCGGAAGCAGTTTGTATAAGTTGTAAACAAGAACCCAGCATAAGAGCACGAATGTCCACTAACATGATAATAGGAATGTTATTACAAAAATACCCAAATATTCGGCCTTAAGGCCTTACAGAATGTTTCTCTTGACTAATACATGGTTTACAAACCTCGGCACGCAGGCCGGTCATACATGAGTAAAACAGAAAACATTTCCACTTGGGCCTTCAAGGGCCAGCTTCGCAAAAAGGGCTTTAGCCCGCTATTGACCGCTTGGTCCAGCTGCACCTGCAAGCAACAAACCACCGCACGGTGGCAAACAAAGCAACGGTCAGCAATGCTGACCAAATTATAACGATCCCGCCCCTAACTCGGGGCGGCGATGCTCCTTCCCTGCATTTCATTAGCACAAGCGAGCAATGCATATAACCATAGCCATCTCATCACAGACGTTGGCTCGTACGGCCACACGTCCCGTGCACTCAGGGCACATTCTCGGTGAACCGGTCGATGTTACGTCAATTAAAGCCATTAACATTCCGGACTCACCACCGCCACTTTGACGGCCATTCCTATGAGCAATTCGTCTTCATGGTATTGGTCACGTCAATTTAAGCCATTGACCACCGAAGACCCCCATTTATGCCAACGGCGAGTTCCACGTAACCTTAGGTCGCTCTAACCGGACGACACAAAGCGGGTACGGTTCCATCTAACCCATGCTCACATCGCAACGACAATTTAAGCCATTTGCGCGGGTCAAACTTCCTCCGAGTCCCATTCTACCGCAAGTCACATAACTCCGTTATGTTCAAGTTGGCTCTCAGGCCACCAAGTTGGCAAGATCTCGTATCCGCCCAGTTTTCCGGGTGCACCTTTGGGTTAGTCCCCAAGGCTCCCTGCTGCATTCTACCGCGTAGAAAACCCGAAAACAACCAATAGCACGGAGTCTTCTCCGGCCTTATGCAATGCAACATCACCGATCCAGACTAACATGTCCGGGTAGGCTTCAACCAAAATGCCTACGTCCGTTCTCGCATACGGACTCTAAACAACGGGGACTTTACATATCTACCCGAAGGAACGCCTCCAACTCTTCGCAAACTCGCGAGAGAGGGCTTCCTATGCTAAGAAAGAGAGCTATCATGCTCACAAGTGAGGATCGTTACCCTTGCGTTCCTCTTTGGCGCCATCGAAATGTAATCGGATAGAAATCACCGCACTTGCGTTGCCTCCGTGGATCCGGAGTCGGCTTGCGATTCGGAGCTCCGAAGCTTCTCCAATGGCGGATCTAGCTCCTCTTCCTCTTGCCTTAGATCTTCTTTCTCCAAGGGTTTGGAGAGATGAAAAGGGGTGAAAAGTGTGGATTTTTCTAAGTCAAACCCGAGTATATACTCTCAGGAACCATCCCCAGCCGTCGGATCTCAACCTAAGAAAACGAGCGGCTTTGATTCGGGGCTGAAATGCCCAATCTGGGCCGAACACGGCCTGGCACACGCCCGTGTCCAGGGCCGTGTGCCGCATTCGCCGTCAAAATCGAATCTTCTGAACACGCACACGGGTATCGAACACGCCCGTGTTCGAGCTGACATGCCCGTGTTCCAGCTGACACGGCCGTGTAGCCGGCCGTGTACACCATGATTTTCCCCGTTTCCAACCCGAGCACTGCACGGGTTCTAGGACACGCCCGTGTCCTTGCCCGTGTCACCTTGACACGCCTGGGCCCCCAGGCCGTGTACACGGGACATTTCGTCGAGTGGAGCTCGACGACTTGATGACACGGCCTTGGACACGCCCGTGTCCTAGGCCGTGTGCCTTGTCTCGACGATCGTCGAGTGAATTTCGATGATTTCACCTTGACGCTCGTCGACACGGGTCGACACGCCCGGCGACACGCCCGTGTCGCGGGCCGTGTGCCCATTCTCGACGAATCGTCGAGAATAACTCGACGATTTCACGGCTAAGTGTCGACACGGGTCGACACGCCCTGCGACACGCCCGTGTCGCAGGCCGTGTGCCCATTCTCGACGAATCGTCGAGAATAACTCGACGACTTCGCGACTAAGTGCCGACACACGCTTGACACGCCCTGGGACACGCCCGTGTCCCAGGCCGTGTGCCTTCAGCCAGAAACCAAAACTGGCCCAAAACGTCCCCCTTTGCTCCTTTGAGTTTCGGGGCGTTACAACTCTACCCCTCTTAAAAGAATTTCGCCCACGAAATTACATAAAGGGAAAAACATGTACAAAACTAAAATTTGTACCTGAGCGGAACAACTCCGGATACTCGTCAAGCATAGTCTGCTCTCGCTCCCAAGAGAGCTCCTCACGACCGCAATTGTCCCACCGGACTTTGACCATCCTGATCTCTTTATTGCGTAGCCGCTTGACCTCCGAGTCCTCAATCCGCACGGGCTTGACCTTTGTCGTTAGCCCACTATCCACCGGCACTTGATCGACCGCGATCACTTGCGTAGGCTCTTGCACCGCCTTCCGAAGCACCGAAATATGGAATACATCGTGTAAACCACTTAGCTCCACCGAAAGCTTCAGTCTATAGGCCGCTTCTCCAACTCGCTCCAGAACCTCAAACGGTCCAAGGTACCTCGGGCTTAGCTTTTTCAACTGTCGCACCCGCGAGACACCCTTGAACGGCTTGATCTTCAGATACACATAATCACCCACAGCGAACTCCACATTCCTGTGCTTGGCATTATAGTACTTTGCTTGCCGGTCCTGAGCGATGAGTAACCTCTCCCGAATGGTTCTCACCAAAGAAGTAGCATCATCCACTTCCGATCGCTTATACAACTTCGACTCGCCCGTTTCTAACCAAGACAACGGCGTGCGACATCTTCTACCATATAGGGCCTCGAAAGGCGCCATCTGAATACTTGCTTGGTAGCTGTTGTTGTATGCGAACTCCACCAAATAAAGGTGGTCCTCCCATTGCTTTCCGAAATCCAAGACACACATGCGAAGCATGTCTTCCATGGTTCTATTAACCCTCTCGGTCTGCCCATCCGTTTGCGGATGGAAGGCTGTGCTGAATTTCAACTTTGTTCCCAACATTTGCTGCACCAGCCTCCAATCATTGGATGTGAACCGCCCATCTCGGTCACTCACGATGCTGCGGGGCACACCATGAAGCCGTACAATATTATCCACATAAAGCTTTGCCAGCTTCTCCACCGGATCGTCCTTCCTATGCGGAATAAAATGCGACACCTTCGTTAATCGATCCACGACCACCCAAATGGCGTCGTTCCCCTTTTGCGACCTTGGCAAACCGTGCACAAAGTCCATAGAGATGTCGTCAAATTTCCACTCCGGAATAGGCAAGGACTTAAGAAATCCTCCCGGCTTTTGGCACTCCGCCTTTACCAAGGCGCAGGTTTGGCACTTCGCTACATATAGCGCCACATCCTTTTTCAAACCCGGCCACCAAAACAGTTTCTTTATATCGCGGTACATCTTCGTGCTCCCCGGGTGAATCGAGTACTTGGTATGGTGTGCCTCGTACAACAACTCCACCCGTAAATTGCCCACACTTGGGACGCACAAACGACCGTCTTTCCACAACAATCCGTCCTCCACAACGAATTGGGAATTTGACCCATCCAGAGCCTCTATCATGAACTGCTTCATATGAGCATCCATATCCAAAGCCTGCCGAATCCGATCAGCCAGGTCATATTGGACTTCAGTCCAATTCAGCACTGCTTCAGCACTAGATTGTCTATCCACACAAACAATCTCCAACGCCTCCAACTCCCGCACCAACCGCTCATCGTGCCCCGATAGCCAATTAGCTTGAGCTGGGGCTCGGCGACTCAACGCGTCCGCAACCGCATTCCCTTTGCCAGGCACGTAGTGGATCTTGAATGTATAGTCCCCCAGGAACTCCATCCACCTACGCTGCCGCATATTCAGATCCTTCTGATCAATCAGATACTTTAGGCTCTTGTGATCGGTGTAGATATCAATCTTCACACCGTACAGATAGTGTCTCCACAGCTTCAAGGCAAAAATCACGGCCGCTAGCTCCAAGTCATGGACCGGATAATTCCTCTCGTGCACTTTTAGCTGTCTCGAGCCATAAGCTATCACGCTGCCGTGCTGCAATAGCACGCAACCCAAACCACTGCCTGAAGCATCGCTATATATTTCATAGCCTTCGGTTCCACATGGCGAACTCAGCACAGGCGCCGTGGTCAACCGACACTTCAATTCCTCAAAAGCTCGCGCGCACTCCGGCGTCCAAACGAACTTATGCTCCTTCCTCGTCAAAGTAGTGAGAGGTAGCGCTATCCGCGAGAAGTTCTCTACGAAGCGCCTATAATAACCGGCAAGCCCCAAAAAGCTCCGGACTTCTGCTACCGTAGCAAGCTCAGGCCACTCCCGTATCGCAACAATCTTCGCCGGATCCACCGCAATACCCTCTCCACTCACTATATGCCCGAGGAACGCCACTGAGGATAGCCAAAACTCGCACTTCGAGAACTTGGCATACAACTGGTTTCTCCTTAGCGTCTCCAACACCAAATGAAGATGCTTGAAGTGATCTTCCTCACTTTGCGAGTACACCAAAATATCGTCGATGAAGACGATCACGAAATGGTCCAAGTACTCCCTGAACGTCCTGTTCATCAAATCCATGAATACTGACGGCGCATTAGTCAGCCCAAACGGCATGACCGTAAACTCATAATGCCCATACCTCGTACTAAACGCTGTCTTCGGGATATCACTCTCCCTTATCCGCAGCTGATAGTACCCAGACTTGAGATCTAACTTCGAGTACACCGTCGACCCGACTAACTGATCAAAGAGATCATCAATCCTAGGGATCGGGTACTTGTTCTTCTCAGTCAGCTTGTTTAGCTCCCGATAATCAATACACAACCTCAAGCTTCCGTCCTTCTTCTTAACAAAGAGGACCGGTGCGCTCCAAGGCGAAGAACTCGGGCGCACATACCCTTGCTCCAACAACTCTTGCAGTTGAACTTTCAGCTCCGCCATTTCCTTAGGCGCTAGCCGATACGGAGATCGTGACACAGGCTTTGCACCTGGCACTAGCTCGATCGTAAAATCTATCTCCCGTTGAGGCGGGGCTCCAGGAAGATCTGCGGGGAACACATCAGGGTATTTCGATACCACTGAAATACAATCCAACGCGGGCTTCGGCTTTGCAACCTCCACTAGTGTAAAGAACAGTTCTGCTCCAGCACGAACCGCCTTCACCACCTGAAGAGCAGACATCAACGTCTTGCTCGACCCCTTTAAGCCCGTAAACGTCGTCTCACGACTCGCTCCCAGCTTAACTTCCTTGCTACCGCAATCTATATGGGCCTGCTGCTCCGAGAGCCAGTCCATGCCAAATATGACGTCGAACTCCACTAACGGAAGTAAAGACGCCTGCAGGTCGAACTCCTGCTCCCCAATACGAATCTTAACATCGCAGATCCTATCCGCTCGCATCGAACACCCATTGGGCAACAACACATCCAACTTATCCTTCGCCATCGAAGAAGGGACTCCGATGCGTGATATAAATCCTTCGGACAAGAAGGAGTGTGAAGCTCCCGTATCGAAGAGTGCTCGTGCCGGATTTTCACAAATCAATACGAATCCTAAACAAGTAGTGGTAAGGTAACATGTGCATAACAAGCATATAAGGAATTGACTTGCTATAAATTAAACCGTACCTGTCACCACATCAGCTTGTTTAATGGCCTCCTGTTGGCCAAGGTTGTAGACCCTTGGTTGGGCCGGAGCATAATGGGATGCGGTCGATTCCACCGCCTTGCCCTTCTCTTCATATGTGGCTCCCGGCCTCCTCTCGGACTTAGGACGTCCGCTCCAACAATCACGGGCGAAATGCCCCGTCTTTCCACATGTAAAACACGCACCCGGGGTCCGACCCGTAGTCGCCCCAGAAGCGCCAGAAGGAGCTGGACCCGAAGTCCTATGCTTCTTGAAAGCCCTCCGATAGCCAGACTTCGAAGTAGTCGGCACTTTAAACTCAGATTTCTTTTCAACCAAGCCTTTCTTCGCTTGCACGCTCTTCATGTCATTCTCTAAGGACCGGGCAGTATTGACCAAGGTTAAGAAACCCTGCGTCATCGGCCCCGACAGTAACAATCTCAGCTCATCCCTCAAGCCTTCATAAAAACGATTAGTCTTGCGCTCCTCATCCATGATGGTGGAGCTCGCATAACGACTCAACCGCGTAAACTCGTGGAGATATTCATCCACGCTTCGCTCACCCTGCACCAACCTCAGGAACTCATTCTCCATTGAAATCCTCTGAGTAGAAGGGAGGTATCTTGCCAAGAACAATTCCGAGAACTCCTCCATCGGAACGTCTATCAGTTGTCTACCTCTCAGATGATGCAGCTCCAATCCTTCCCACCACATCCTCGCTTCACCGTCCAGCAGGAACGTAGCGATGGTGGTCATCTGCCACTCCTCCGTCTCCGTCGCTGTCATGACTCGCTTCACCCTAGAGAGCCAGTCTTCAGCCTGAGATGGGGTTCCCAACCCCGAGAATAACGGAGGGTTAAAGCTCATTACATGCTTCAACTGCCTCTCAGTTGCCCTCCTTGGCACTATTGGTTCCACAACCACTTGCTCCACCCTCCTCGGCTCAGCCTCTTGCAGAGGTACTTGCTCCATCACAGGAGCTGGCTGCTGCGCTTGCCTCCCAGGCTGCGCATTTATCACGGCTAACACCGCTTCAGCAACCAATCTTATATTTTCAGCCGACAGAGGTGTTGCGGGAGCAACATCCGGTGCACTACTTGCCTCAGAAACTCGGCGTTCTGACGGCCCAACACTACTTCGGGTCACCTATAGTGGTACCAAAACACCGTTAAGCGACCACATAACATTGCAAACAACAATTATAGGAACACGCAGGTTCCTCAAACACGAGTATTTTCATTCCTAAGTGGACATTCATGGGTTCTTTTACCGTTATAACGATGACGCACACAATGTGCTCACCACCCCTTAAAAAGAATTCGCCCACGAATTCACTTTAAACCCGACCAAAACCAGTAGTCTGATACCAAATTGTAACACCCCCTATCCGTCGCATAGCATATAGCAGTAGGTCCGGCCGGGGCCCGACGCCATATGCCACAGACAGACCGGGTGGTTACTTATGGAAACCATCCAACCAATCTCAACGTCCTACACAGAGCATTCTAGCGGAAGCAGTTTGTATAAGTTGTAAACAAGAACCCAGCATAAGAGCACGAATGTCCACTAACATGATAATAGGAATGTTATTACAAAAATACCAAAATATTCGGCCTTAAGGCCTTACAGAATGTTTCTCTTGACTAATACATGGTTTACAAACCTCGGCACGCAGGCCGGTCATACATGAGTAAAACAGAAAACATTTCCACTTGGGCCTTCAAGGTCCAGCTTCGCAAAAAGGGCTTTAGCCCGCTATTGACCGCTTGGTCCAGCTGCACCTGCAAGCAACAAACCACCGCACGGTGGCAAACAAAGCAACGGTCAGCAATGCTGACCAAATTATAACGATCCCGCCCCTAACTCGGGGCGGCGATGCTCCTTCCCTGCATTTCATTAGCACAAGCGAGCAATGCATATAACCATAGCCATCTCATCACAGACGTTGGCTCGTACGGCCACACGTCCCGTGCACTCAGGGCACATTCTCGGTGAACCGGTCGATGTTACGTCAATTAAAGCCATTAACATTCCGGACTCACCACCGCCACTTTGACGGCCATTCCTATGAGCAATTCGTCTTCATGGTATTGGTCACGTCAATTTAAGCCATTGACCACCGAAGACCCCCATTTATGCCAACGGCGAGTTCCACGTAACCTTAGGTCGCTCTAACCGGACGACACAAAGCGGGTACGGTTCCATCTAACCCGTGCTCACATCGCAACGACAATTTAAGCCATTTGCGCGGGTCAAACTTCCTCCGAGTCCCATTCTACCGCAAGTCACATAACTCCGTTATGTTCAAGTTGGCTCTCAGGCCACCAAGTTGGCAAGATCTCGTATCCGCCCAGTTTTCGGGTGCACCTTTGGGTTAGTCCCCAAGGCTCCCTGCTGCATTCTACCGCGTAGAAAACCCGAAAACAACCAATAGCACGGAGTCTTCTCCGGCCTTATGCAATGCAACATCACCGATCCAGACTAACATGTCCGGGTAGGCTTCAACCAAAATGCCTACGTCCGTTCTCGCATACGGACTCTAAACAACGGGGACTTTACATATCTACCCGAAGGAACGCCTCCAACTCTTCGCAAACTCGCGAGAGAGGACTTAATAAGCTAAGAAAGAGAGCTATCATGCTCACAAGTGAGGATCGTTACCCTTGCGTTCCTCTTTGGCGCCATCGAAATGTAATCGGATAGAAATCACCGCACTTGCGTTGCCTCCGTGGATCCGGAGTCGGCTTGCGATTCGGAGCTCCGAAGCTCCTCCAATGGCGGATCTAGCTCCTCTTCCTCTTGCCTTAGCTCTTCTTTCTCCAAGGGTTTGGAGAGATGAAAAGGGGTGAAAAGTGTGGATTTTTCTAAGTCAAACCCGAGTATATACTCTCAGGAACCATCCCCAGCCGTCGGATCTCAACCTAAGAAAACGAGCGGCTTTGATTCGGGGCTGAAATGCCCAATCTGGGCCGAACACGGCCTGGCACACGCCCGTGTCCAGGGCCGTGTGCCGCATTCGCCGTCAAAATCGAATCTTCTGAACACGCACACGGGTATCGAACACGCCTGTGTTCGAGCTGACACGCCCGTGTTCCAGCTGACACGGCCGTGTAGCCGGCCGTGTACACCATGATTTTTCCCCGTTTCCAACCCGAGCACTGCACGGGTTCTAGGACACGCCCGTGTCCTTGCCCGTGTCACCTTGACACGCCTGGGCCCCCAGGCCGTGTACACGGGACATTTCGTCGAGTGGAGCTCGACGACTTGATGACACGGCCTTGGACACGCCCGTGTCCTAGGCCGTGTGCCTTGTCTCGACGATCGTCGAGTGAATTTCGATGATTTCACCTTGACGCTCGTCGACACGGGTCGACACGCCCGTATCGCGGGCCGTGTGCCCATTCTCGACGAATCGTCGAGAATAACTCGACGATTTCACGGCTAAGTGTCGACACGGGTCGACACGCCCTGCGACACGCCCGTGTCGCAGGCCGTGTGCCCATTCTCGACGAATCGTCGAGAATAACTCGACGACTTCGCGACTAAGTGCCGACACACGCTTGACACGCCCTGGGACACGCCCGTTTCCCAGGCCGTGTGCCTTCAGCCAGAAACCAAAACTGGCCCAAAACGTCCGCCTTTGCTCCTTTGAGTTTCGGGGCGTTACATCATCACCCGTCAAGTTCAACGACCAGTATACCTCGTCGCCCGCTGGATTGGTGAGAAGAGGATGTTGTCGAGCTCGCCCTTGATGAAGACGAATTTTGTGAACCATTTGTGTTTCTTGTTGGCCATCTCGTGCACCTTGAACTTTGAGTAGGCAATGAAGGAGACCCCATCGCTGGTGGCGCGGTAGATGAAGAACTTTCGGAAGACGGTGAAATTGAACTTGATCCCTTCCTTCCGAAGGAAACTCGCGAAAGCCACAAGTATGGTGATCATGTTGGGGTTCATCTGAGCGGGGATAGCCCCAAAATATTTTATCACCTGGCGGACCTCCGGCCAGAGGGGCAGGCACAACCCCACCTTGAAATGCGAGATTGGGAAGGCAAGCTCGTCAGAGAAAAATTTGTTGATCGCCTCACCCATCTTAGGTCGACTCCCAGTGAACCCCGGGGGAACGTAGTCCGCCACAAATGTGAGATTCTCCGCCTCCGTGGTATTCCCACCGAAGAAGGGGTGCTCGGAAAATTTCTTCGTGCACATGGACCTCCCATCAGCATCAGCTCGCCTCTTGCCCATTTCAATAGATCCTTATGCGAGTGGCAAGAAGTGTGACTAGGGGGTATGTGCCTGCTGTAAATGTGATGGGCTGAGGGTAGGTAAGGGGCCCTATTTATAGAAAATGAATTAACGTCTGCCGAGCTGCCTACTCAGATCAGCTCGCTGACCTAGCTCGCGAGCTTCTCAAAACCTGTCCTATCCCAAAAGCGAGCCGAATCTGAAGCATAATATTATTCGTACGAGTCCAATATACATTAAAAAAATAAAATATTGTTAAAACTTTTACAACACAGCATCAATGTTTTGAAGAAATACGGCGGGTAAGGAGAATTATTATCACAACATGCGAGCGGGGGAGGGGGGGGGGGGTTCGAGGGGAGAGTGCCGGTAGGCTCAACTCAGGAGACATTTCCATCTACCCCGGCCCTGCGCCCCCATCCCTAGTGGTCGGTGAGGGTTATTGAACTCGCGGACCGATTCCAAGTCCTGATGTATGCAATGCAGATTCTCCTATATCAGATCCATAAGGGGTCTTGGGGAAGTCATCTCACTAGCCGAGTCGCGCCTCACCTCATCCGCCAGCGGCACATAGTTCTGCTCAAGCACGCACAATCGATGCCCATCAATAGCCCTCTCTTCTTGGATCTCGCGCAGCGTGAGCCCATACTTCTTGATGATCCTGATGGTTCGCCTCCTCATCTCAACAGGCTCTATGGAGGCATCCAGGAAGTCTTCCAGCACGTTGTGAGAAGGAAGTGGCAAATAGAACCTGGGGTCGGAGGATTCTACTGCTTCAGATTGACCGGGAAGGCTTGCGGTGATAATCAATCCAAATAAGAAACTTAGGGTTCTAAATGTGGCGAATTCGCCTAACTAATTATGCGAGATAATCCAGTGGAGGTGTGGCTTACAAGAAGAGCTTAGCTGTCCCTAATGGGGGGAGCGAGAGGAGAGATAAGGGTCTATCCGCGACCCGAAAGATAAGTGATTGGGGAGATGACCAGTTCAAAGCTCGGGATGGGGATGTCCCTAACACCTCCCCCCGTGAGTGAGGGATCAGGGGTAGGAGCCCGAGGGTGTTCAGAAGCTGGCGTGTTCGATAGCAGCGACCACAACCCTGTGGTCCCAAAGGTGGGTGTCGGGCTCTTCGTGCGAGAGTTAGTGGCAGTTTGGAAGCGTGAGTCTGTCTCAGGAGAATCGACTTGCGTCGGAGGGGTGCCCGCATCGTCTAGGTGGGTACCAGGATTAGCGAGGAGGTCTTCAATCTCCTTCCCTTTGGGTTTAGTGGCCGACTTGGAGGAAGATGTGAGTACACGATCTAGAGTAGAAGCCAGATCGTCTAGAATGGCCTCGCCAACTTTGGGGTCAGGTTTTTCCTTTTTGGCAGACTTATGTTGTATGTGGTGATGGGTTTGAAAGCCAGGGGATCAGCTCGATAGCGTGGGAGGAGTTGAGCGCCATGGTGAAGTTGTGCCTCTCTTGGAACTCCATTGAAAGAGGTATGATGGCAAAAGGCAGAAAATTGGGGGAATTGGAAATGCTCTTCCAAGCAGGCATAGTTCGAATCAAGCAAGTCAGCCAAGGGGTGGCTAGTGCAGTAGTGTTGCTCGACTCGCCCAGATTGGGGGTAAAGCAGGTGCGGGGCAAGTAGAGTAAGTGGGCTCGCACTCGCCCCCGGCTCTCGGTAGTAGTAGGCGAGTGGGGCGGGCCAGGCCCCACTTGCCTCGGGCCATAAGGAGGCGGTGAGTGCCAGCCCCATCGAGCATTCGCCGCCCAGGCGAGTGGGAGTTTCCATGGACCACTCGCTCAGTGATGTTTTTACCATTCCACCCCCATTGATCTGTCAGTACCCCCCCCCCCCCCAAACAGTGGAGTTATTTTATTGGCAGACCAATTTGAGCTGCATATATCCGTTCAGAACAACGGAGATGCGCTCTTGGCATACCATTTTCAGAAAACTATAAATAGACCCAAGGGGGTACTTCACAAGGCAAGATTTTCAGTTCTTGAATTCCCAGATCTTCTTGCTCTTTCTGAGGTGTCATTAGCTCAGCACAAGCTAGGGAAGGGAAGCGCTCTAAGATCTTCTGGGAGTATGGTGGGGCCTCCGTGTTGGAGCCTTGGGTCAGTTTTTTGAGCTCTAATTCTTCGGTCAGCCAAGCTTGCTAGGATAAGTAAGTGTGCAGTTGCACCTTCCCTAAGGGTTCGAACTCCACAGAAGCTGGTTCACGGTTTCAACAGTAAAGGCAATTCAAAGAACCACATCAAAACATATATATATCATCAAAAAATGATGCAAAGTACAAGAGCAAAAGTACAAAGACAAACGCGGGGCCTTCACAAGGCGACTGTCAAAACATATGTAGTCCGGGAGGTTAGGCGAGCTTTTGCGGATATATATACTCTGGATGCTACTACTGCACGTATTTCTGCTGTTACTACTCTACTCAAGCGACTTTTGCTTACCTCTCCACCTTCTTCTGACATTGTTGCTCATCGGGACCGTCTTGATATTCCTAGAGGTCGTAGAGGCCGCTCTAGTGGTAGTGGCTTCTTTAGATAACTTGTTCTCTCTGTGGCGAGACTAGTCACCTTATTGATCGTTGCTGGGTAAAACATCCTTATTTTTGCCCTGCTCTGATAGATAATACTTCAAAGAAGTCCACTTCTCTTGCTACCTCTTCGGGTAGTGCTAATATGACCACTACGGGTAGGTAGCTTTTTTGATTTTGGCACTGTGAATAACATGACAAGAAATCCTCATCTCTTCTCTCGGCTGGACAAACATCACTGGTTACCTCTGGTTTTAATTACGAATGGTTCTCCATCTCTTCTGTGTAGTTCTGGAGTAGTACATGTTACTCCTTATGTTCACCTTGCGGACACTCTCTATGTCCTAACTTTTCCATGCAATCTACTTTTTGTTACATCTCTATGTAAACAGCTAAATTGCACGACTATTTTTACACCATCTACTTGCTCTTTCCAGGATCATCGGTCCAAAGAGACGCTTGCTACTGAGACTAAAATTGGTGGCTTATTCTATCTTGACAATGTTTTTGTCTTTTCTGCCTCCACTACTCTTCTACAATGGCATCTTCACCTTAGGCATCGTCCTACTCATCTTCTTTACCAACTCTTCCATGATCTAGCGTGGGGAGACTCTTCTCTCAGCTGTGAAGCCTGCTAACTCGGCAAACACCATCATACATCTTTCCCAGCAAAGCAAGGATGTAGTTCTTCTCATACGTTTGAGATTGTCCATTCTGATATTTGGAGACCTACTCTGACCCAGCCTGTTGGTGGGGGGGGGGGGGGTAGTCTGTATTTTTTTTACTTTCATTAATGATTTTTTAAGATGTACTTGGTTGTACATGATGAAAGAGTGTTCTTAACATTTTTCTATTTTAGTACGTTTTCTAATGAAGTGCGTAATCAGTGTGATACTACTGTTAAAATTCTATATACAGATAATGCCAAAAAATTCCTTAGTCATCAATTCTCTGTGTTTTGTATGCATCACGATATTATACATCAGACTAGTTGTCTTTACACCTCCCAACAGAATGGAGTTGATGAACGCAAAAATCATAATCTTCTTGATGTGGCTCATTCTCTTCTCACTCATATGAGTGTTCCCTGGTCCTATTAGGGACATGTCATTCTTCTTTCTTGCCACCTCATCAACTGAATTTCTTCTTCTATTGTAAACGACAAAAGTCCTTTCTTCATTCTGTATCAGGATGCGACACCGCTTTCTTTACCCCTACGTCTCTTCAGATGCATAACGTTTGTTGACTCTTCCTCTCTAAGGTGTGACAAATTCTCTTCTCGCTCAGTTAAGTGCATTTTTATGGGCTATTATCCTACACAGAAAGGATATTGGTGTTATGATCCTCTTCTCCGAAACAATATGTTTTTGCGGACGCCACTTTCTTTGAAGATACCCCTTACTCTTCCAGCACTACTTCGCTTCCACCTTCTGATGATGCCTCTTCTATACCTATTGTACCTGATCTTGCACCTGAAGCAGTGTCCTTCTCCTGATTCTTTTTATCTCCCTGATCCACCACTAATAGTTCTCGGGCCAGTAGTTGCTCCAACGAAAGGATCTAATGCTCGAGAAAAGACAGATTGTTGGAACACCCTATTACTAATTTGGGTCAGGATCACTATGTCTTTAGGAAACCTGTTTTTGACCTCCTGTATAGATCTAAATGTCAACTAGAATTGAGTCTAAGGGTTAGTAGTTAGGTTTGGAAGCTGCCCTCAAGACCAAGGATTTTCAGTTTAGAGACTAAGTCATATCGTCGAGCTCAGTACGACGAATCGTCGAACTCCAATCGACGATTGTCTAGCTCAACTTTGACGGATCGTCGAACTCCATTCGACGATCGCTGAGCTCAACTTCAACAAATCGTCGAACTCCCTTCGACGATCTGCGAGCTCAGTTCGACGATCTTGACTCCAGTATTTGAGTCTCTATCTCTAAGCTCAGTTTGACGATAGTTGAGCTCAGATCGACGATCTCTGTTGCTGTCTAAGTCCAAATCGCTGAGCTCAGTTCGACGATAGTAGTGCTCAGTTCGACGTTTTCTGAAGAGTTAAATGATTTTCAAGATTCAAATTCAGAACAGTTAAGGAGTTATTCTCAGCAATTAATTCAGAAGATTTTCTCGTCGTTTTCATTTATTCTGGACCAAGTTTCAAGGGATTATCAAGGAATGTTTCTTTGGACTTCCCCTAGAAGACATTTGCAATTAAGAATGCAATTAATGATAGGCTAACAGCTATTCTTGACAGAGGATCATTTCTATTCAGAACCAGGGAATAAAAAAAAAGTTTTTTGAATCACACACAGCACAGATAAGCAGAACAAGAAGAACAAGAAAAAATATTCTCTGGACAACATCTTTCTCAACATCAACTGTTCACAAGAGAAAAAGAGAAAGAGCTGTAGACATTCTCTGTCTAAAAGAATTCATACAAGAACACACAACCAAGGAGATCAACAAATCTGAAATCTTCAGATCTCTCGTGATTCAAGTGTTCAAGGCCAACATCATTCAAAGACTCCAGACACCTAACATTTCAGCTGTTGCTGAAATCATCAATTGCTGGAGATCAATTTCTGAAGGCCTATCACCCTACAACAAAGCTTCATTTCCTGAACATCTCAAGAACTCAGGGGGAGCTTTGACAACATCAAATTCATATAGTCTTCTCAGCTGCTCTGAGAAAGAGAAGACTTCCATCACTCTCTCATCCCCATCTCTGTAAAGGGTTTTTCAAACTCCCTTCAAAAGTTTGTGCTTGGTTTTTGAGCACCTTATCAAAAGCTCATTGGTGGCAAGACACCTGATCAAAAAATCTGATTTGGTTTTTGAGCACCTTATCAAAAGCTCATTGGTGCCCAGGACACCTGATCAACTCATCCTGCAGTGGATTCCTACCTAGGGTGGTAGAAGAGTGGATGTACCCAAGTTTAGGGGAACCACTATAGCTCCTTGTGTCTTCTGGCTTGCTTGTCTTTATTTTTGTTTCTGGCTGTGATTGCTTTGTGATTAGTTAGGATCTGTGATTAGTTTCTTTTGTAGATTGTAATTAGATAACTGCTGTGTTTAGATTTATTATTTGCTTCCCTGTTCACTCAGATTATAACAACTGTTGTAAAAAGTTTTCAAGCACCATATACTCTATTCCCCCCCTCTAGAGTATATCAGATCTAGCTGCACTTTCAATTGGTATCAGAGCCAGGTTGGTTAAAAATACCACATCTCAGTGGTTGCACAGGCTAACACCTGAACCCCAAGATCCCTAGTTAGATCTGCTTGTTTTAATTCTATTATTAGATTATCTCTTCACAAATCATGGCCCAAAACAAAGATTATGCTAGCACCAGACCTCCAGTGTGCAATATATCCAAGTTTGCACTTTGGAAAGCAAGGATTAGATTATACATGAATTCTATTGACGAGGACATTTTTAATTCTGTTTTGACAGTTTGTCCAAGACCTCCAGAGAACACAAGCACAAATGCTGTTCCACCTCCATCAGGAACAGATGCTGACATCAGGAAGTGGAAGGTTGCAGATGCAAAGGCTATGAACATCTTAGCCCAGACCATGTCTGATGACATTTTTCAAAAGGTGGCTGAGTGTAATTCAGCAAAGGAAATCTGGGATAAGCTCACTGAAATAGTGTCAGGATCAGCTGATGAAAGAAAGGACAGGAGATCCCACCTCATATCCCAATATGAGAATTTCAAGAAAGGAGAAGCTGAGCCAGTAGCTGAAATGTATAACAGGCTCAGTCTGATAGTCAATGAACTAAAGACTTTGGATAAAGAGATCTCACTGACTGAACTTAATGATAAAATCCTAATGTGCTTCCCAAGCACTTGGGATTCAAGAATCTGGCCAATCAAGGATGCCAGAAGTCTGAATGAGATCACCACAGAAGCTCTTTTGGGCAAGCTCAAATCTTATGAGCTGCTCATTAAGAACAGTGAAGAAGAGCAGAAGGCTGCCTCACCAGCCACAAGAAAAGAGAAGTCTATAGCTTTCAAAGCAACTGAAGATCAGCTTGAAGACAAAGTCACAGGAAATGATGAGCTGCTTAGTCTATTGGCCAAAAGATTCTACAAAATGGACAGAAAGGACTTCAGAAGGAGATCATACAAAGAGCATGATAAGCCAAGGTATGATAAGTCAATTAGTAAAGAAATTGTTTGCTTTGGTGCAGGAAACCAGGAAACATTGTACCTGACTGTCGAGAGAACAAAAATAAGGACAGAAGAGATAAGAAAGAAAGAAGAAAGGACAAAGACTTCAAGAAAAATGGCAATGGCAAACCCTCCTCAAGCAAGAACAAACACACAAGGAAGGGATTTGTTGCTGAATCCTGGAGTGAAACTGAAGAAGAATCAGAAGCTTCATCCAGTTCCAGTGATGATGAAGATGATGCAGAAGAGAAGGAGTTCTGTATGATGGCAATCAATGCCTCTCAACATAATTCAGATGAAGAAGAGTCAGAGTCAGACTCAAAGACTCAACTTGAAGAAGACCAGGTAATTAGTTCTTTTGATTTCAATTCAGAGGACTTTAAATCTGAGTTTAAAGCATTATGTTTAGACCTGCTAAAATCTGAGAAGGAAATTATTTCTCTCAGAAATCATTTATCTGAACATAATATCTTAAAGTCAGAAAACCTCAAACTCTCTAAGGAGTTGGAGTGCTGTAGGGAGCAGATAGCTTCACTGAAAGGTGAGCTATCAGAGGCCAAGAAGCTTGAAGAATCCCTTAATGGGAGAAATATCAAGCTGATGGACATCACAAGCACAGTGAACTCCAGATTCAATAGTACACTGGGCTTGGGTGCTTCATCCAGCCAACCTATAGTTCTAACAACCCCAATCAAATTTATTTCTGATAAAGGGAAGGGAGTTGTAGAGGTAGCTAGGAAAAATTCTGATCTGCCTAAGAAAACTAAGTTCCAGCAGAAATCGTCGAACGGAGCTCGACGATCGCCGAACGCAGATCGACGATCTCAGGCAAAATCGTCGAACTCAGGTCGACGATCTCTAATTCCTGAACTCTGCCACAGTCGACCGTCGAACGGAGCTCGACGATCTGAACCAAGATCGTCGAACGCAGATCCACGATCGTCGAACAGAGATCAGAGCTCTGGAAATTCTTTCAAGGGCAAATCAAAATCCAATCCTAGGGGTCCCTCATCCCAAAGCTTTAACCCTTATACTGAATGGATAATACCTCCAAGGAGATATCATCCTGAAGGTTATAAGAGTCAACCTGGGATGTCTTTTATTTCTGAGTTTAAAGGTTATCAACCTAGGCCCAAGGTAAACTGGGTCAAAAACAAATGAATTATTTTATGTGCAGGTGAAGACCTATCCAACATCAAACCAACAATGGTACTTGCATAGTGGGTGCTCTAAGCACATGACAGGAAACAAGGACAACCTCACATCCTTTAAAGCCAAGCTTGGACCCAAAGTCATTTTTGGTGATTCAAACTTTGGACAAACTAAAGGATATGGTACAGTCCAGATTGGGACAGTGACATTCAAGAAGGTAGCCTATGTGGAAGGACTGAAGCATAATTTGATAAGTATCAGTCAGCTGTGTGATGAAGGCTACCAGGTAACTTTCAGCAAAGCCTTATGCAAGATCAAGTCAGAGGACAACACAACTGTGTTGACAGGTAAAAGGAAAGGTACCATCTATCTAGTATATTTTCTTTCAACAGATGTAGATATTTGTCTTTTCAATTCTGTTTGTAGACCTAATGTTTTATGGCATAAGAGACTAGAACATTTAAACCTTAGAACTATTGCTAGGCTATCCAAGGACAACCTTGTTAGAGGACTACCTTCTGGCGCCTACAAGAAGGAAGGACTCTGCAGGGCTTGTCAATTAGGCAAGCAAACTAAAAATAGTTTCAAGTCACTTAATAAGAGTGATTCACCTAGGATCTTGTATCTGTTACACATGTATCTTTTTGGACCCATTACAGTACAAAGCCTAGGAGGGAAATCTTACACTTTAGTAGTTGTAGATGACTTCTCTAGATTCACATGAGTATTCTTTCTGAGGAAGAAGTCTGATAACTTTAAGTGTTTGATAGAGTTTCTCAAATGCATACAGATTGAGTTCAATACTCACATTGCCCGGATCAGAAGTGATCATGGGACAGAGTTTGATTCTCTTCTTATGCAAGAGTTCTGTCAGAGTGAAGAGATCAGGCATACTTTCTCAGCTCCTAGAACTCCTCAACAAAATGGGGTAGCTGAAAGGAAAAATAGAACCCTTATTGAATCTGTCACTACATTGTTGTCAGATGCTCACCTTCCTCTATCTTTTTGGGCAGAGGCAGTGAACACCTCCAACTATGTGCTGAACAGAAGTTTAATACATAAACTAAAGGGGAAGACTCCCTATGAATTACTCAAAGGGAAGAAACCTAAAGTTGATTATTTTAGAATTTTTGGTTGTATTTGTTATATACATAATAATGACAAGAGATATTTAGCAAAATTTCAAGCTAAAGCTGATGAAGGAGTGTTTCTGGGATACTCCATGATCAGTAAGGCTTATAGGGTTTACAATAAATCATCTCTTAAAATTGAAGAATCTGTTCACATATCATTTGATGAATCTAACATGTCCTTCAAGGAGAAGAATACTTCTATCATAGAACCTTTGCAGGTACATTCTCTTGCTGAAGATTTGAACAGGTTACAGATTACTCAAAAAGAGGAAAGCAGTGAAGATGAAGAAAGCATTCAACATATTGAAGAGAAACAACTTGAAGAGCCAGTTGTTGTACCACAAGATGAAACAACAACACAGATTGGTGAACAATCAACACCCCCTGTTGATTTAGTAACATCAAGAGACCATCCAATTTCCCAAGTAATTGGAGACATCTCAGCTGGTGTGCCAACCAGAAATCAGGCCAACCAAAACCTGTTGCACACTTGCTTCCTATCTCAAATTGAACCTCAGTCCATTCAAGATGCAGAGCAAGATCCACACTGGATCATTGTAATGCAAGAAGAATTGCATCAATTTGAAAGGAACAAAGTTTGGGAACTAGTGCCAAAGCCTAAGGATCACTCCATTGTTGGAACAAAGTGGGTGTTCAGAAACAAATTGGATGATCAAGGAGTAATTGTAAGGAACAAGGCAAGGCTAGTTGCTCAAGGATATTCTCAAGAAGAAGGCATAGATTATGACCAGACTTTTGCACCAGTTGCAAGATTGGAAGCCATCATAATCTTCTTAGCTTATGCAGCACACAAAGGCTTCAAGGTATATCAGATGGATGTAAAAAGTGCATTTCTCAATGGAGACATCAAAGAAGAAGTCTATGTTAGACAACCTCCAGGTTTTATCTCTCCAACCCATCCTGATTATGTTTTTAAGTTGAACAAAGCATTATATGATCTCAAGCAAGCTCCTAGAGCATGGTATGAGACCCTAGCATGCTTCCTTCTGAAAAATGGATTTATAAGGGGTAGAGTAGACCAAACTCTTTTCATTAGAACCCATAAGTCCCATACCCTACTAGTACATATTTATGTAGATGATATTATTTTTGGCTCTACTGATTCAAATTTGTGCAGAAGGTTCTCCAACCTAATGCATTCTAAATTTGAAATGAGTAGCATGGGTGAACTATCCTTCTTTTTAGGATTGCAAGTTAAACAACATGCTGAAGGCATCTTTATTTCTCAAACCAAGTATGCAAATGAATTGGTCAAGAAATTTGGTATGTCGGAAGCATCTTGTATGAAAACACCTATGCCTACTAATGTTGTATTGGATGCTGATGAACATGGGAAACCTGTTGATCAGACAACATATAGAGCAATGATTGGCTCTTTACTATACCTTACAGCTAGTAGACCAGATATAATGTTTGCTACATGCATATGTGCTAGATTCCAAGCAATCCCTAGAGAGTCACACCTAACATTAGTAAAAAGGATTCTCAGGTATGTTAAAAGTTGTCCAAATCTAGGTCTCTGGTATCCAAAAGATTCAGCATTTAAATTAACTGGATTTTCTGATGCAGATTATGCTGGATGCAGAATTGACAGGAAAAGCACCAGTGGAACTTGTCAGTTTCTTGGTGACAGACTTGTCTCTTGGTTTTGTAAGAAACAAACTTCTGTGTCAACTTCAACTGCTGAAGCTGAATATATGGTTGCAGGCAGTTGTTGTTCACAAATGTTATGGATCCAAAACCAACTCCTAGACTATGGCTACAACTTAGAGAAGTCAAAAATCTTTTGTGATAACACCAGTGCTATTTCTATAGCTCAAAATCCAGTCCTCCATAGTAGGACAAAACACATAGAAATTAGGCATCACTTTTTAAGGGATAATGTTGAGAAGAATAAAATTGAACTTCAATATATCCCAACTGATTTGCAAAGGGGAGATATTTTCACCAAACCCTTGGATGAAAAGAAACACACCTTCTTCCAAAATCAGTTAGGAATGTTAGATGGAGGAAGTCTAAAATAATATCCAAGATTTTAAAACTTTAAAAATTGACCAAGACTAGGCAAACATCTTGATTTTTCCAAGTATCTAGAGTGTATTTCTGGTCTCTGAACTGCGCTCGACGATTTTCCCCCCGATCGTCGAATGGAGATCGAAGCTTTCCGAAATCGTCGACCTGAGTTCAGCGCTTCTCAGATAGTCTGAACTATCTATCCAGGTCAACGATTGTCGAACGGTGCTCGATGATTCTGTTCTCTGAACTATCATCGAACGGAGCTCGACGCTCTCCAATATCGTCGAACGGAGATCGACGATATTAAAGACTCTTCAGATTCCTTTAGAAGCCCCGATCGTCGAACTGAGTTCAACGATCTTTCCTTTTCTGCGTCGAACCCTAATATAAAATTCATTTTTCGCCGTCGTTCTCCTTTTACACTTTCGATCTCTCTGCAAAAATTCTCTTTCCCTCCAAACATCTCTACACTTGGTCGTTTTGTTTGTTGATTTTTGCAGGTAACCATGGCCGTCTCTGTTGCCGTTCTTGCCGCAATGAAATTCGATGCTGGATTTGATATAGACATGGAGTCTTTCAGCACCACTTATCAGGCATTTCAGGACATTTTGGAAATTTTCAAGGAGCAGAAGCTTGTTACCATTATGACCACCAGAATCAAATTAGCTGCTGATGAGATTAAGGAGTGGGTCTATACTGCCCACAACCAGGACCAAAACACAGTAGTTGGTTCAATTTCTGGAACCCAGGTACCCTTGACTCCTGCTATTCTGACAGAGGTTTTTGAGTTAAGTTCTGGAAGAGATTCTGCTGAATTATCTGGAGAGGAATTTTCTAATTTGCTTGCAAGAATGGGACACTCTGATGCTAACCCTAGCAAGCTGCTGAAGAAGAACCTAGCTGTGGAATACAGGTTCTTAGCTGATGTAGTAGGAAAAGTTTTGTTGGCCAAGCACTCAGCACATGATACTATCTCTAGGTATCAGCTGTGCTTGATGGGAGCCATTGTGGATAAGAAACAGTTGAACTGAGGAGAGGTCTTCTTTGACCTGATCAAGAAGAAAAATAAACAAGAACTTTGTGAATTTTGGGAGGATCCTAGGGCTCTTTCTCCAGAACAGGTGCCCTGCCCTGCTAGTCTCCTCTGGGATACATATTAATGCTTTAAAGAGGCTGTCCTGTGCCCTATTTGGCAAATGGGACAGGCAGATAACAAAGTGATGGGCCCGCGAACAGACTCTTACTGTGGTTGGTTCGGTGAGTCGATCGCCGCGGGCTTGCTCGGGTAGGCAAGTGCACCTATCGCAAGTAGTACTCGATATTCGGGGGAATACCGAGGTCGTATTGTTCTCGGGGTCGTGTTGACTATTCTTACTCCTCCGGGAGGACTATTATTTTACTGAAAGAAAGGTGGATTTTTTTTACTTAATAAAAGACGAAAAAGCAAAGGAGCGAAAAAACGATTTAGAAAATATTCGATGAAGGGTTAACGCTCGACATTGAATCGGATAAAGACTAAAACAATTTTTAATAATTATAGGACTTAGTTTTCAAATTAAAAATAAGGCAACTTGGCCGTGGAGGTTCCACAAATGTGAGCTCACCTAGCTATAGGGATATCGCTCACCTAAACGTTAAGACTATTCGACCGAACGTTAGTCCGACGAAGGATTCCTCTTAACGCCCGCTTTACGCTAAGAACCCCGCTATTGGGTGGGGAACCCAATCCGGTAGAATTACGCTTGTCCTCTTTCGAGGGTATGCACGCAACTCTATTTACCCAGGGGTGATCGGTCCATATGCACGGCCTCTCGGCTAGCTAGCATATGGACTACGGAAATAGGGCCCACACATCGATATGTGGTCCTACGCGTCGTAAACCCGGGGTAAACCTTAAGTCCTTAAATTAAAATGAAAATAAAGAGCTTCAATTATTAAAAATCATTTTAAATGTCCCAATGCTTTTCGATGCCGAGGCTAATAGCGATTAGCCACACATCGGTATGGGGACGGCTTATAATTTATTGAGACGCAAGTTCAAAATTAAACGCTAATGATTATAAGAAGGGGACATAAAAACAAAACAAACATTTAGAAAGCTAAAAAGTTAACTAAAACGAGAACTCACGCACACTCCAAATTATAAATTAAACAGGAACTAAGTTACACATGAAAGAAATTTGCATAATTGAAATTTGCGAGTCCCACTCAAATGAGTGGAGGCGGTAAATAAAAGCTGAAAATTGCAAGTCCTACTCAAACGAGTAGGACTGAAATGAAAGCGAGTCCTACTCAAATGAGTAGGAGAAAATAAATGCGATTATAGTGCTTCCTCAAATATTTACAGGGAAATAAAGTCCGTCCATTTGACTCAAGTGAGTAGGCGGAAAAAAATAAAGAAAGAAAATTACAAGTCCTACTCGAACGAGTAGGCGGGAAATAAAGTCCGGCCATTTAACTCAAGTGAGTAGGCGGAAAAATAAAGAAAGAAAATAACAAGTCCTACTCAAACGAGTAGGACTGAAAATGAAAACGATGCGCCATTTAACTCTTAACGAGTAGGCGGAAATAAATACACACAAACACACACACTCCATATGAATTTCAAGAAATCAATAAAGCTAACACCTACACTCACACACTCTACAAAATTTGAACAAAGCATTAAAAGAAAGCATTGAAATTTAACACCTACACTCACACACTCTTCATAAATGAGGAAAGCAATAAAAAGTTCACTCACACACACAACATGAAAATTAAGAAGAACAAAAGAAAATTTATTCTCATACACTCACACACAGTAATAACAAAGAAAAATCAAAGTTGCTTATAAATTAAAATAACAAGATTTCTACTCCTAAAACTTACCCAAAACACATAAAAAGAACAAATGAAAAGAGAATGAGCAAAAAGTTTTACAAAATAAAGTCAAAATCAAAAGTGCTCAAAAATTAAAACTATAACTTTTTCATTCTTAAGAATTCAAAAAAGTGATAAAAAAGGTGAAAAGAAAATAAAAAGAACAAAAGAGGTTTTACAATCCTAAAAGAAAAACTAAGTAAAAAAAGAACAAAATCACTTTTCAAATCTCTTTTATAAATTCCTAAGAATGAAATCCTAATTCTTTCAAGAAAAAGACATGGTGAAAAAGAGGAAAACATATCATACCTAAGCATGAAGACAAGTTAAAACATGTAAAGTAAAGAAATTACACTCATACACACACACACACATTTCATAAATGAAGAACAAAGATGAAACCAAGGATAAAAAGGAGAAGGAAAGTGGGCACAAGTGTTCATTCCAAAGCCAAATATGAAGAGAAAATCTAACATTTTTATTGATTAAAGGAAACTATTACAAGCTATTACAAAGACAATGCTAAAACAAAAACAAACATGAAAGAAA
Source organism: Platanthera guangdongensis (assembly GCA_039583875.1). Taxonomy (NCBI): domain Eukaryota; kingdom Viridiplantae; phylum Streptophyta; class Magnoliopsida; order Asparagales; family Orchidaceae; genus Platanthera; species Platanthera guangdongensis. The sequence continues at coordinate 130,601,960 of CM077165.1, forward strand.
AGAGGGAGAAATCTCCTTACATAGCTCTAGAAATCACGGATGCAGCCCACAAAAAGACACTAAAATGGCCCAAAAATCTGAACCCTTGGACCTTACAGAAATGGGCAATTTATAGGCAAAAAATTCTAAGTACACGCCCTAGGTCACGGGCCTGTAGGGGGGGCGTGACAGTACTATTCATGAAGGCGACCGGCGATTGGACAGGAAAGTTGACTTCGGGCTGAGTTCGCGGCAGTCACGCCCCAAGTCACGGGCGTGACTCTGGGCGTGTCAGGGAGGTAGAACCGGGCACGGGTTGCACCGAAAGTCTTCGGCAGCATCTTGTCGGGCTAGCTGGAAAGGTCACGCCCCAAGTCACGGGCGTGACGCTGGGCGTGTCAGTTGGTGTCGACACTCGACGAATGTTGAGCGGAAAGTGTCGAGTTGAAATCGTTGAGCTGAGATTGAGTCATGCCCTAGGTCACGGGCGTGACGCTGGGTGTGACTGTTGGTGTCGACACTCGACGATCGTCGAGCGAAAAGTGTCGAGAGGAGAGGACACGGGCTTGGGTCACGCCCCGTATCGGGTGACACGGGCGTGTCGCCAGGCGTGTCAAGCTTGTACTTCAGAAATCGTCTGATTTCACGGGAAATGCGATGTCACGGCCCTGTCACGGGCGTGACCAAATTGTCACGGGCGTGTACTGCCCAATTTTGGCAGATTTTGAAATTTTTCTGCAAAATTAAAGAAAACAAGTTAGTAGTAAATTTACAAGAAGAAGAGTATTTTATTGAACAAAAATAAGTAAAAATGACGAAAATACATGAAAACGACTAAATTAAAGTGCACAAAAATACGTATATTTACAATTCATCAAATACCCCATACTTAGGCTTTTGCTATTCCAGAGCAAAAGTTTGAGATGAATCTATAAGGAATAAAAAAACTCTAAGTTTAGCTATCGCTTAATCAATTATAAGAGAGATCGAAATAAATATACGGGGTGTAAGAGTTAATTCCTAAAATTATGTAGATGATTTAAATAGCGCAAAAGTTTTGGCCAAAAGACTTCTTGATGTAATCAAATAGAAGGCAACATTTGTAATGGTTAGATTAACGAAAATAGTTTGGAATTATAAGAACTCTAGCTTATACGAGTGCTACTGGAAATAATACAATTTACTAATTATGCTCTCAAAAAGATTTTTGAATTAATTCTAGAATCGTGTAATTGGCTAAGGGGGTAGTGGGTTTATGAAGAGGGTTTTGATAATTGAGGCGAGGTAATTTTTTCTCGAACCTCCATTTTTTTTTTCTTTTGGATTATTAGGAAAACGAAATCTTATTTTCCTAATATGATTTTTGTTTTTCAACTTCATAAGAATAAAATTAACCCAATGTATATTTGTAGGAGTAATGAATTTTATCCTCTTACTCCATATATAATCTTTTTAAAATTATTGAGTGCCTATGTTTACAGAACGAAATCTTATTCCCATTGACATAGGATCTTTTAAGGATAAAATTTTCATGCCAAGTAGGTCATGAAAAGTAAGGGGAGAAAGGAAAACTAGATTTTAATACTAAAAATTTTTGAGAGCAACCTTAATAATTTGTACGTTCCAATTTTTTCTGAAAGCTAAAAGTAAGTATAATTGAATTCTATAGTCGTTATTTCCTAACATAATATACGTGCTCCTATCAATGAAAAATTAGAAGTAGTGCCTAAAACGAGTTCGCTATTTTTAACAAAGCATAAAGAATTCTTTAAAACTTAACCCCGGCTATTTAAATTTTTCAATCAATAATTAACAAACTAGTAGTGAATAAAGAATTAATCAAATTCGCATATAAATAAACTCAAAACAGAATTTTTGGATAGCAGAAAAGTTAAGGATGGAATATTTGATTTATTTGTTTCAAAACATTTTTTTTTTATTTTTATAGTTTTTATCATCATTTTTTTTTGTTTTCATTTGTTATCTTTTTTTTTTGTATTTTTGTTTTTCTTAATTTTTTTTTGAATTTTGTTTTGAACTATTATCTTTTTTTGTATTTTTTAAGAGAATTTTCATTATATGTGCAAAATCATGGGAGAAAAAGAGAGGTTTTTACAAGAATGAGGAAGGGGAGAGAGAAAAGAGTATGTACAAAAAATATTTACAAAGTGAAACTAAATATATTTTTTGTTTTCTTTTGTTTTGTTTTTTTTTAATTGTTTTTGAGTTTTTGAAAAAAGAAAGAAAGAGAACAAAACAAAAAAAAATTCTTAAAAAAAAACATCTTAAATGGCCGGACTTTATTTCCTGCCTACTCGTTCGAGTAGGACTTGTAATTTTCTTTCTTTCTTTTTTTCCGCCTACTCACTTGAGTCAAATGGACGGACTTTATTTCCCTGTAAATATTTGAGGAAGCACTGTAATCGCATTTATTTTCTCCAACTCATTTGAGTAGGACTCGCTTTCATTTCAGTCCTACTCGTTTGAGTAGCACTTGCAATTTTCAGCTTTTATTTACCGCCCCCACTCGTTTGAGTGGGACTCGCAAATTTCAATTATGCAAATTTCTTTCATGTGTAACTTAGTTCCTGTTTAATTTATAATTTGGAGTGTGCGTGAGTTCTCGTTTTAGTTAACTTTTTAGCTTTCTAAATGTTTGTTTTGTTTTTATGTCCCCTTCTTATAATCATTAGCGTTTAATTTCGAACTTGCGTCTCACTAAATTATAAGCCGTCCCCATACCGATGTGTGGCTAATAGCTATTAGCCTCGGCATCGAAGAGCATTGGGACATTTAAAATGATTTCTAATAATTGAAGCTCTTTATTTTCATTTTAATTTAAGGACTTAAGGTTTACCCCGGGTTTACGACGCGTAGGACCACATATCGATGTGTGGGCCCTATTTCCGTAGTCCATATGCTAGCTAGCCGAGAGGCCGTGCATATGGACCGATCACCCCTGGGTAAATAGAGTTGCGTGCATACCCTCGAAAGAGGACAAGCGTAATTCTACCGGATTGGGTTCCCCACCCAATAGCGGGGTTCTTAGCGTAAAGCGGGCGTTAAGAGGAATCCTTCGTCGGACTAACGTTTGGTCGAATAGTCTTAACGTTTAGGTGAGCGATATCCCTATAGCTAGGCGAGCTCACATTTGTGGAACCTCCACGGCCAAGTTGCCTTATTTTTAATTTGAAAACTAAGTCCTATAATTATTAAAATTGTTTTAGTCTTAATCCGATTCGATGCCGAGCGTTAACCCTTCATCGAATATTTCTAAATCGTTTTTTCGCTCCTTTGCTTTTCCGTCTTTTATTAAGTAAAAAAAATCCACCTTTCTTTCAGTAAAATAATAGTCCTCCCGGAGGAGTAAGAATAGTGAACACGACCCCGAGAACAATACGACCTCGGTATTCCCCCGAATATCGAGTACTACTTGCGATAGGTGCACTTGCCTACCCGAGCAAGCCCGCGGCGATCGACTCACCGAACCAACCACAGTAAGAGTCTGTTCGCGGGCCCATCAAGTTTTTGGCGCCGTTGCCGGTGAACTCTCTTTTCGAGTTGCTATTTCGAATTCCGGAGTCTATTACTTTTACTTATTTTCTAAAAAAAAAACTAAAAACTTTATTTTAAAACAAAAAAAAAGAGATTATTTTGTTTTATTTTTGTTTGGGTGTATGACCCGTGGACAACCCTCCGAGTCTGAAGATTTTGACTTCGACCCTGAGATCGAACGCTCTCTTGCGCGTATCCGATCTCAACGCCGAAATCCTTCTTTAGATCCCGAGGAATCTATCGGAGAACCCACTGTTGTAGTTATGTTCGCGCCTAACCTTCCCCCGGCGGCCGAGCGTACTATGTCTTATTACGCCCGGCCTAACCTGGATGATTCTGGGTCGAGTATTGTTCGCCCTGCGGTGGCGAATAATAATTTTGAAATAAAGTCGAGTGTCATTCAAATGGTCCAAAACGCCGTGCAGTTCGATGGAATGCCGGATGAGGACCCGAATGTCCACTTGTCCAATTTCTTGGAGATATGCGACACCTTCAAGATTAATGGCGTCACTGATGACGCCATTCGTTTGCGCTTATTTCCTTTTTCCCTTAAGTCCAAAGCCAAGGCGTGGTTGAATGCCCTCCCGCAAGGATGTATCACCACGTGGGCTGAGTTGACGGAACGGTTCCTAACGAAGTACTTTCCGCCCGCAAAAACTGCAAAGTTGCGGGCGGACATTTCCTCGTTTGTGCAAAACGATCCTGAGTCTCTATACGAGACTTGGAACGGTTTTTTAAGGAATTCCTCCGCCGTTTGCCCGCACCACGCGCTGCCAACGTGGTTGCAAGTTCAAATTTTTTATAATGGGCTGAATTTTCAGATGCGTCAAATGATTGACGCGGCTGCCGGGGGTACGCTTAACAACAAAACCCCCGAGGCCGCCCAGGCTTTATTCGAAGAGATGCTATGAACGCCTATCAATGGAATGTCTCGCGGGGACGCCCAAAGCCGGCGGCTGGTCTTTTTGAAGTGGATGCCACTGCTCTCTTGACCCTTCAAGTTGAAAGGTTAACAAAGCAGGTGGCGGAGATGTCTGCTGCCTCCTCCACTCCGCTTGTTTTATTCCCCCTAACGTCTGCGTAGCTGAAGAGTTCGTGGACTTCATGGGAAATTCGGGTCGTCCTCCTTCAACCCCAATAACAACCCTTATAGTAATAACTATAATCCAGGTTGGAGGAATCACCCCAACTTCTCGTGGAGCAACCCGAATAATGCTCAGCGTCCCCCTATTTCTTATGCGCCCGGATTTCTTCCTCCCCCCCTCTTCCGAAACCCTCCCCGATGGAGGAAAATTTTTCGAAGTATATTGCGTCCACGAGTCAAATATCCGGAACATTACCGGATCGCTAAAAACACTCGAACAACAGGTTGGACAACTGGCGAGGATGATGTCCGAGCGCGCGCTCGGGGCACTGCCGGGAAACACGGAGCCCAATCCGCGGGAGAATGCCAACGCTATAACCCTCCGTAGCGGAAAGGAGGTGGTCGATCCAAAACGGACCGACCCTCAGGGTTTCTGATTGGCCTTCCCCGAACGCATTTCAGGGAAGCTTCTACCCCTTCCCTTTCTTTTCTTTGTATATATTGTCTTTCCTTTTTTGTTCCGCATACTTACGATACAACATTGGGGACAATGTTGGACTTAAGTATGGGGGTATTTTCGTGCTTTACTTTCTGCACTTCAATTTTTTTCTGCATTTCAAAAATACAAAAAAATACATATAACAACAAAACAAAAACAAAAAAATTAAAAGTGCTCAAAAATTAAAACTATAACTTTTTCATTCTTAAGAATTCATAAAAGTGATAAAAAAGGTGAAAAGAAAATAAAAAGAACAAAAGAGGTTTTTACAATCCTAAAAGAAAAACTAAGTAAAAAAAAAACAAAATCACTTTTCAAATCTCTTTTATAAATTCCTAAGAATGAAATCCTAATTCTTTCAAGAAAAAGACATGGTGAAAAAGAGGAAAACATATCATACCTAAGCATGAAGACAAGTTAAAAACATGTAAAGTAAAGAAATTACACTCATACACACACACACACATTTCATAAATGAAGAACAAAGATGAAACCAAGGATAAAAAGGAGAAGGAAAGTGGGCACAAGTGTTCATTCCAAAGCCAAATATGAAGAGAAAATCTAACATTTTATTGATTAAAGGAAACTATTACATGCTATTACAAAGACAATGCTAAAACAAAAACAAACATGAAAGAAAAGAGGGAGAAATCTCCTTACATAGCTCTAGAAATCACGGATGTAGCCCACAAAAAGACACTAAAATGGCCCAAAAATCTGAACCCTTGGACCTTACAGAAATGGGCAATTTATAGGCAAAAAATTCTAAGTACACGCCCTAGGTTACGGGCGTGTAGGGGGGGCGTGACAGTACTATTCATGAAGGCGGCCGCGATTGGACAGGAAAGTTGACTTCGGGCTGAGTTCGCGGCAGTCACGCCCCAGGTCACGGGCGTGACTCTGGGCGTGTCGGGGAGGTAGAACCGGGCGCGGGTTGCGCCGAAAGTCTTCGGCAGCATCTTGTCGGCTAGCTGGAAAGGTCACGCCCCAGGTCATGGGCGTGTGCTGGGCGTGTCAGTTGGTGTCGACACTCGACGAATGTCGAGCGGAAAGTGTCGAGTTGAAATCGTTGAGCTGAGATTGAGTCACGCCCTAGGTCACGGGCGTGACGCTGGGCGTGACTGTTGGTGTCGACACTCGACGATCGTCGAGCGGAAAGTGTCGAGAGGAGAGGACACGAGCTTGGGTCACGCCCCGTGTCGGGTGACACGGGCATGTCGCCAGCGTGTCAAGCTTGTATGAAAGGGAAACTAGATCTGATATACTCTAGAGGGGGGTGAATAGAGTATATGGTGCTTTTTAAAACACAAAGAAAATCTTTTGCAAGGCTTTACAACAATTGTTGTAATGAATGTGAGCAGGGAAGCAGAAAATAAAATAAACCACAAAACTAAGCTATGCACAAAAGAATCTAGTCCAGAAACAAAAGAAAAACATGCACAACCAGAAGACACAAGGAAATATAGTGGTTCCCCAACTTGGGTACATCCACTCTTCTACCACCCTAGGTAGGAATCCACTGCAGGATGAGTTGATCAGGTGTCCTGGGCACCAATGAGCTTTTGATAAGGTGCTCAAAAACCAAATCAGATTTTTGATCAGGTGTCTTGCCACCAATGAGCTTTTGACAAGGTGCTCAAAAACCAGAGTCAAACTTTTGAAGGGAGTTTGAAAAACCCTTTACAGATTGGGGGTGAGAGAGTGATGGCAGTCTTCTCTTTCTCAAGCAACTGAGAAGACTATGTGGATTCAGTGATGTTGTCAAAGCTCCCCCTGAGTCCTTGAAGTCTTCAGGAAGATGAGCTTTGCTGAGGGTGATAGGCCTTCAAAGATAGATCTCCAGCAAAGGATGATTTCAGCAAGCTGAAATATTGAGTGTCTGGAGTCTTGAAGTGATGTTGGCCTTGAACACTTGAGAGCTGAAGAGATCTTAAGATTTGAAAGCTTGATCTCTTGATGAGTGTTCTTCTGAATTCTTGTTGACAGAAAATTTTTCAGAGTCTCTGTATATTGAGAGATGTCCTGTTCTTGTCAATCTCTCTTAACTGTATTATTGATTCAAAAAAAACATTCTCTCTTTTATTCTCTGAATCTCAATAGGAAAATTGCTCTGTCAAAGATAGCCGTTGGTCTGAATTAATTACAGCCTTAATTGCATAAAAAGTTCTGAAGGAAAGTCCACTGAATTATTCCTTGAAAAATCCCTTGAAACTTGCTCCAAATTAAATGAAAACGCTGGCAGATCTTCTGACTTAAATGCAGAATAACTTCTATCTTGATTTGAATTTGAATTCTGAAGATCAACTGAAATCGTCGAACTGAGCTCTGCTATCGTCGAGCTGAGCTCAGCGAACTGGAAAAAACAAGCAGCAAAGAAATCGTCGATCTGAGCTCAAAGATCGTCGAACTGAGCTCAGAGATAAAGATCCAGTACAGAGTCAAAATCGTCGACCTGAGCTCAGCGATCGTCGAATGGAGTTCGACGATATTGAGAAGTTGAGCTCAGCGATCGTCGACCAGAGCTCGACGATATTGAGAGGCTTGAGCTCAGCGATCGTCGAATGGAGCTCGACGATCTGCCAAAGTTGAGCTAGACGATCGTCGACCGGAGTTCGACGAAACGTCGTGCTGAGCTCGACGATTTGGACTTAGTCTCCAGAAAAACTTGGGTCTTCAGAGCAGCTTCCAAACCTAGACTCCTGATCCCTTAGACTCAATTCTAATTGACCTATAATCTATACAGAAGGTCAAAACATAGAATCCTAGAGACATAGTGATCCTGACCCAAATTAGTAATAGGGTGTTCCAACAATCTCCCCCTATTTGGGTTAGGAAAACTATTTACAGACATTGAAAAACAACAACATCATACAGACAGAAAAGCATAGAACAACAATAACAAGACACAGAGCAGAACCATCACAGAGATATATTATATATGTGTTATCCAGATAGCAGTTAGAAGAACCAAAAGTTGTCACCTTACAGAGTTATTCCTTTTCTTTGCTTTTACCATTTTAATTTCTCTGTTGGGATCTAAAGCTTGATGTTGGATCTGGTATCATCAGCTGCACCCAAATAAATTTGCTTTGAAGCCCTGGGAACCACTGCAGCTGGATGCAACTCCATGTACCTGTCTGCATCAAAAAACTTACTGGAAGCATATCTTTCTAACTCTTTTTGCTCTGCTCTGACATGGTGGATATGTTGGAGGTGTCTAGCCCTTGTTCCTTTGCTTTCTTTATCTGATCTAAGGCAGCCAGTTCTTTCATCCTTGCAGTCCAAGCCATAGGATTTTTCTCAGGATCCTCAAATGGAACAGGTGGCTCATACCTGTTGGAAGTAGTTTCTTGAGGTGTCCTGGCAGTCATATTTTCTCTAAGCTTATAAGGGAATGGACCTGAAGATGTATCAGAAGAAACATGTCCACCCCTGGAATAAGGATGCTGCCTGGAGTGTCCTTTGGAGTAAACCTGAGTTTCTCTTTGGTTTCCCCTATCCTCCCCTTCTAGAGTAGGACCCCCTAGATTGGCTTTCCCTTTGATATGTTCTTGCATGAGGCTGGTAGGGAGCCTGGCTTCTAGCAGGGCCTGATCTTGCAGAGCTGCCACCTGCACCTGCATCAGGTGGAGGTGTGGAGGAGGATGAGGGTGCTTGGACTGGGAAGAATCTTTATCAAACTTCCTCTTCTTCTTCATTGCCTTTAACTGGTTCCTGGAGAATTGCATCCAATGCTCAGAGATTGGGCAATTGCTGCAGAATATAATAAGGAACATCATTATCATCTCTGACTTGGCAGGAGGAACTCTTTCAAGGG